>CM052546.1:50848348-51016896 GCA_028533065.1 Trachops cirrhosus | reverse complement strand
TGAGCAAGCTCGGGGCCCAGGGCAGCCTCAGTTCCTCCAGAGAGACCTGCGCAGTTGCTAGGAAGCGCCTCCCCGTTCCAGGTGTTGCAGAGCAGGCATCAGCCTCCCTAACAGCCGCTCCAGCTGTACAGCGTCCACAGGCTGCCTGGGATAGTGGGGCAGGAGAGGCTGGGCTGGGAAGAGAGGGCGCAGCTTATCTTGTGCTCCTCCAAGCTCCTCGGTCTCCTCTCCCCTTCTCCCCAGCCACTATCCATCAGTGAAGCCCTCTGGGACTCCATGTGCAGAAAGATTCTGAGGTTTTTTTCAGGCTCAGGGGAAAGAGTACTGTGACGGATTAGCAATGTCTGCCCAGGGCAGTGGAGGCGCAGCAATATGTGGGCCAACCAGTCCTTTCCAGCTCTGCATCCTGGCTCCTGCCCAATCCTGCACAGTAGGGCAGGTAGGCTCACCTTGCACAGGTAGACATTGGCGGCAGGCAGATGGCTGGCAGGGTGCTGGCATGCCAAGTACTCGTCAACGTGGCATGGGCCTGCAGCTCCGGTGGGTACCAGTGCGCCTCCGTCTGGTACTTACGGCTCAGGTATGAAAGCACATCATGCTGAAGACGGGGTGTCAGAGATCTCCCCACCCTGCCAGGACTGGGCAGCTCCATCTCTCATGAGCAGGGTGATTTGATGGGGTTTCTCTCCAACTTCACCTTTAGGGGAGGACCTCCTCATTTCCACACCCTCTTCCAGGTGGCATCTTTCCCCCTCCCCCTCAGCCACACTGCTCCATTCCTCCTCCCTGGGTCCCATTTCGACCTCTCCTCCTGGCTACTACCTCAGCCTGCCCTCTGTCCCCAGGCCCAGCTCTCTGGCATCAGGCTCCCAACTCAGAGGGAGAAAGGCAAACCTGCCAAGAACACCCTCCCCAAGGGGTCTCCATGTTCTTTTCCTGAGCCAGTTCTCCCTTGGGCCCAGGGTCTGGGGCAGGGGCTCGGGGGGCCCCCCTGTTTCGATCCCCCTTAGGCCGCTTGCTCTCAGAGCCCCGTTTCCACCCTCAGAGAAGCCTCAATTTACATAAAATGGGGCTTGTGGTCTGTGCCCTTCCCTAAAGCCTAGTCCCTCCATGACTGGCTGTCATCCCTCCCAGTCCCTGCCAAGATGCCACCCCTCCTGGTCTCAGGAGTGGCAGCAGGTTGGGATGTGGTCCTGTTGGGGCTTAGTCATGGGTTTTCCAAAAGCAGGGTCCCCAGCCTGGCCCTCCTCCCCCTTCTCAGGGCATTGAGAGCCCTCAGACCCTCCCACCTCCTGCTCCTCCCACCGGATGGGGCCAAACACCTGCCCTCCTGGGCTGCCCTGATCTTTGCTTGGGCAGCCAGGGCAGCTTCCACCAGCCTTTAATGAGGGACACAGGCTGGGAGAAGCTGGCAGGCACACAGGTCAAGTCCTCAAGGTTTTCTGTGTCTTCCCTTCCACTATGCCTGTGACACACACACAAATCACACACTGACACACACACACATGCCCCACCCCACCCAGCCCCAGCCCAGGCCTCTCCTCTCTCCACACCAAGTAACTATCCTGACATCTTAAAGGCACCTCCCTCTTGACTACCCTCCTCTAGAGCTCCCCACCTCAAGTGTGTCCCCTCACCCTCTGGGGATCAGGCCAGACCCCTAGGAGTCTTTCCTCTTCTTCATCCCAACCCCACCCCTATATCGCCAGGCACTGTCATGCTGTCGCTCTACATTCTGCATTTCTTATCACCCTCAAGCCTCTGGCTGGCCTGGCCAACCTCACCAGCTTCCAGAGCAGCTGCCCTGCCTCTACCCTGGGCCCTTGGTCCTGGTCCACACAGCAACAGAGGGGATTTCTCAAGTCCCAGTCCGATCCCACACTCCCTGTGCAGCAGCCTCCCGTGGCGGGAGTGCCCCTTCACCCAGTGTGGCCGCACCCCCAGCTCCATCCGTTTGCCTCTGAGCCTACAGGGGCCTTCTTCTCGGACTGCCCTATGGACTTCTCTTCTGTCGGGACCCAGGTCTGGGATGATGAGGGCTGGGTTGTAGGCAGGGCCTCCATGGATCCAGAGGACAGCCCACAGGGACCTCTGTGGGTTGGGGGGGCCATGGAGTGGGTAGCAGCCAAAGCAGCCCTGGCGCTCCTAGGCACCCAGCCAAGGCCTCCCAGGAAACTGTCCTGTCCCCATCCTGGGACCCAGGAATATTGGAGCCATTCTCTGGCCTTCTTGACCTCTGCAAGGGGGCCATCATGCCTTCCTGCACTTTGACATCTGCCAGTGGACAGGACTTTGGGGACACCATCTGACACACATGCACATACTTGCAGGCCCTGTGTGGGGCTTGGGCAGGACTGACTTCACCCTTGGTTCTGGGGACAGCACAGAGCCCAGCCTGGCCAGCGATGTTCCTGAGGGGTCGGGAGAACAGGCCAAACCACGGGTACCATAGAACCTGCCAGCACAGTAAGTTACTTCGGTTAGCAATGCTGTCACTCCATGCATATCATACGGTGTAATACAACTGTAGGGTAAGTGGAGGCAGCCTGGCTTTCTCACCTGGGTGTCTAGGTAGCTAAGGGAAGCAGTGTTCCCATAGCCTTGGAGGGTCTGATAACCAGTGTTCTCACAGCCTTGAGACTGGGTCTGATAAACTCTTCCCATAACATGAAGTGGGCTGACATGTGCAGAATTCTACTGTGTTATGTAATGTTCTGGCATTTTTCTGGCTTTATTCACCTTTAGTACTTAAACACGTAGGGTCTTCTCACCAGAGAGACATGCAGATAGACACACAAGGGGACAGGTGCCATGATGGGTGCCATGCTGGGGAGCAAAGGCCACTACATGTGACATGCAGGGAGACAGGCAGCTTGCAGCATGCATGGCTTGCCCACCCGTGAATAAAGGCATTGCAGGCATCCCGACGGCTGTGAATATTATTCCATCTGCGCAAATATGATGGACTTGCCTGGCCTTGAATGGCCGCAATACAAAAACCAAGAATTCTTTTTTTTTAAGATTTTATTTATTTTTTTTTAGAGAGAGGGGAAGGGAGGGAGAGAAACATCAATGTGTGGTTGCTTCTTGAGCGCCCCCCACAGGGGCCCTGGCCCTCAACCCAGGCATGTGCCCTGTTGGGGAATTGAACTGGTGACTCTTTGGTTCACAGTTCAGCGCCCAGTCCACTGAGCCACACCAGCCAGGGCTCTCTTTTTTTCATTTTTTATTTTAGAGAAAAGGGAAGGGAGGGAGAGAAACGTCGATGTAAGAGAGAAACAGCGATTGGCTGCCTTCCATAGATGCTCCAACTGGGGTCCAAACCTGCAACCCAGGCCTGTGCCCTGACCGGGAATCAAACCAATGACCTTTCAGTTTACAGGATGGCACTCAACCAGCTGAGCCACACCAGCCGGGGCAAACCAAGAATTCTTGGTTCTGTATCAAAGTATCAGAACCTTCACTATATTTAAAAGACCGATGATGGCATTTGCTGATTTTTAGTTGCCTTCTTTTTCTTCATGTTATTGAATTTTAGGAGCTCTTTATAGACATATGGTAACTTCTAATTTTCTATTGATTACATCTGGTGCACCTGGGGAGCAGCACTGCCAAGGACATCCAGTGTCCCACCTGTGAAGAGTTCCTCCAGGAGTCGGAGACAAGAGACTGCGACAACATGGAAAAGATGAAAAGGGCAAGTAGATGAAAAGTAAGAAAGAGAATGGACACTACCAGTTTTCTGACCCCAATCGACCTTATCCAGACCCTTCAGGGGATCCTGGATATACAAAGCAGCATTCTTGAACACATTTCTGGGGGAGGATCCGGGAGTTTTTTGTTGGCTGCCAGCTCCCGGATGCTCCAGATGAGGCTGTGGGTCTCCTGGCACGGATCAGCACCCAGGAAAGCCTCTACTCACTGGCACCAGGCAGCCAGTCGTGGCCATCCCTCAAACAGGTCACGGCCAAGAGCCACAACCTGCGAGGACAAGGACGGGAAAGTTGGTAGGATGCCAGGAGTACAGGCGTCATGTCCATTTCCCAACTGCCATGCACAGCCCAGGGCAGTGTGGCCAACCTCAGGGCCCGAGAGCACCAGGATGAAACCCCACCCAGAAGCGAAACAGCAGGTCCTGGTTCCAGCATCAGTTCAGCCAGGAACTTGCTCTGGATGCCAGGCAAACCCTAACTTTCCCTAGCCCTCAGCATTGCTGCCTAAGGGGGTGGCAATAAGAGGGATGTTGCCCACAAATGCTGCTCCCCCAGCCAAGCTCACACCTGCATCAGCTCCTCTAGCGCCATGATGTCCTCCAGCGTCACCTGCTGGCTAGTGAGGAAGGCCTTGTCCCCCAGGAACTTGTCCTCCAGGCACTGCAGGGCCCGGTCTATGGCAGCCCTATTGCGCTTCAGCTTCTCCTCAGGCACCTGAATCCCAATGAGCGGTGCCAGCACCTGACAAAGGATAGACTCAGTCTGTGGCCCCTGCCTCCTCCGAGACCCCTGACAGTCAACCACTCCCCAGATGGCTCTCCTCACCTGGGCCCACAGGGACACACCAAAGGTGCTACGGATGCAGTCACCATGCCAGCCCAGGTACTCATGGATGCGCATGCGGGCCTGCAGGTCCGATGGGTACCAGCCATCTGCCGTCTGATACTTAGTGCTCAGGTAAATCAGGATAGCCACGCTGGGGACAGAGGTAGGAGCAATGGCTGTGAAGACCCTGGCTTGTGGCTTTATCCCCAGCTGCTCCCCTCCCCCAGTGGGGCCCTGGGCTTCTCTGCCTCTGATGGCCTCCCCTCCCCTCCCCAGCTCCCTGGGCACCACCTCCTCTCTCTCCCCTGGCTGTATCCTTCTGAGTCTCCTCTCTTCTCTGCCGCGGGCCAGCCGCAGCAGAGTCCAGGGGGTCCCGATAGGTGGGTAAGATGTCGGCGTGTGGAGATCAGGCAACTACACAGCTCAGAGACAGGTGAAGCACTGATTCGTTTATTGCAAGTACAAGTGGAATTTTATATTTTCCTTTTTGGCATGGATTAACATTTGCAGGTGTATCGCCTCATCAGTTAAGCAGAAAACTCAATACAAAGGTAACCAGGAAAAGTATGAAAGTTTTTATGGATATAATTATATTAAACAAAGATTGTTTTGACCAAAGCTTCTATAGATTCAGTTATAGTGAACAAAGATTATTCTAACCAGGAGGGTTATAAATTAGACAATTATAATTTTTCAGTAATTGTTCATAGGGCAAAAGTATATAGTAGATTGAGCAGAGGCAATAAGGCCTTTGTGACATCTAACTTAGCTATCTATCTTTTCTATCTAAAATGTTTCTGTGTCCTATAAACTTTGACTTCATAATAACTGTTTTTAAAATGTTTCTTTGTGTTCTATAAACTTTGACTTCACAGTGACTGTTTCTACATGCTTAATAGCTAACCAGCCTTTCTTATTTCTATGGCTGTCTAATTGATATATATTCCTATTTAAGGTAAAGGAGGGGCTGTTACTCTAACGACTTTTAGACATTTAGGGACTTGTTGAACAGAGACGCATGGGTCTGATTATATTCTGTTTGTGTCAGCTGCTGGTTAACTCTAAGAGTGGTGGTTATTTTTAAGAGGTCCCAGATGATTAAGGCAGTAAAAATACAGAATCCAGAAAGGAGAAAGAACAAAATCAAACACAGATCCCAAGTAATGACACGTCTTTTAGGCCAGGATATGCTTCCTTGAAGACATATCCCCCAGTCCGGACCTTGTCAGACAACATGGTTGACCGCACTGGAACTGGACGTGGCATCTCCCCCTGTTTTATTTTTTAGGATAAAAGTGCAAAGATTAAGAGAAGTTTTTCTGACAGCAGAGAGAATTATTCTGAAGATGACTGGAAAGATAAAAATGAGAATTAAAATAATCCGGTTACTGCAATATGAATTGGACCACCATATAGTGGGATTAATAGAATTCTTAATTGAATCCCATATTCTTTTTGCTATTTCTGATCCTGGGGTTTTTAGATGAGCATGGCTAATATCTCTAATATCTTGTTGGAGTTGGGAGAGGTTTGGTCCTAAAGAGGTGTCGTGCCAGATGCCTTGCAAGTGGCTATGAACCTGATCCCATGACGTTGTGGAATTATTATATTTTAAAGGGGTAATACAAATCCACTTAAAATCTGCATGGCACTTGGTAGTTATCTGGGTTTTCATATTTTGAATCTGATTACCTAAATAAATGACTGTGTTTTCTAAAGCACAGTTGTTTGTGGGAACAAACAACTCCTGAGGACTTGTAGCCGAAGCCTGGGATACAGGTTTGGGCTTATTTATAACTACCTGAACAGTTCACAAACCCCAAGTCACCTTTCTGTGGTCTGAAGTTGAGCACACTTTCAAGGCATTTTCAGAGGCCAGCAGAAGTCCTTTTGAGAGGGAACTCCCCCTTTTCCAACCAGGCCTCACAGTAGTCTCCCCCATCAAATCCAGATGCTTATAAACCTCATTACCAAGTCACGCACCCTGTGAGAAGCTGGCCAGCATGACTGAGAGTCAATGGTAAGGCAAGAGATTCCTCCAGTGACTTCAGATGTTGGAATTATAAAATGTATTAGAATACATAATGACCATGCTGATATATTTGACAAAATAAAATATGGAGTTTAAATCATGAGCAAAGAATAAAAGACTATCAAAAGGACATAGCAATTTCATCTCTTGCTTTTAAGAAAAAGAAGGAAAGTAAGACTGTTTTTCTTGCGTTCGCTGTTTTCCAGTATCTTTAATTCAAACCAATCAATATGCCGAAGTGGCCTATTTTAGGGTGCTGTGTTCTAAACTCCTAACACGTTGACAGTGTAAACACCAGATCGGGAGGGCAGTTCCCTCTGCGGAGGCTGAGGTCAAAGTGCCCGGAGGCTTCATTTCAGCCTGCCCAAGTGGTAATTCACAAGAATTTGTATTAATACACTATTCTTGACAGTAACAAATAAAAAACACCATACGAACAAAAAGGTCATTGCACAAATAAAAAACAAGCCAGATCCTGTACTCTTGGACGCGTGCCTCATGCCACACCTCAGACACGGCGTTTGGTCAGCCCTCAGTTTGCCCTCCAGCAGGCTCTGCCAGGACTCGTGTCCGGCACTGCTGGGATCGCTGAGCACACCCAGCAGGCCCCGCCCCGCTCCCGCCGCCCCGCTCCCAGCCCCACCACGCGCGCAGAGCATGCTGGGGCCGGACAGCCTCACCCACCTCGCCAGGCCGGTCCTCAACCAGTGCCCAGGGTGTGGAGCTTGCTGGAAGGAGGTGGGAGTTAGTGGGCAGGTTGTCCTGGCAACGGACACATCAGGCAGCGGGTGTCTGGTCACGCGCTGGTCCGTTAGGCTCGTGCCAGTGACCACAGCGGACACTGTGCCCAGGACCTCTGAGGTCCCATTGCCAGGCAGCCTCTGAAGCTGAAGGGAAGGGGTGGACAAACCTCCCGGGAGTGGGGAGCATAGACAGTGCTGGGGCCGCTGAGGCGGAAAGGGAAGGGTCTCAGTGGGGGTGGGGAAGCGGGGCGGGGAAACAGCCTCAGACTGTTTCCGATCCTGGGCAGAAGGCAAGGGTCGGAGACTCCGGCTGTGCCCACCAGGCCAGGGAAAGAAGCACCTCCAAGTCCTCAGCAGAGTCCAGAGTCTCTGGCCCTGCCCAGTGGAAGGAACTGTGCAGAGCCCCAGAGGGAGAGCAGGGAAAAGGAGGCCAGGAAAGGATGAAGAAAAGAGGGATGAACTCAAAGAAAAAGTAAAGAAAGTGGAGATGGAAGAGAGAGCCAGGAGGCCTCCCACAAAGCTGAGTCTATGGCATCGTTCCCCAGCCTTACAAACCAGATCATTGAGCAAATCATGACCCGTTTTAGGGAAGTCAATAAGTTTTATGTACAAGATAGGGTAGGGGGCATAAAGAGGGAAAAGGAACAGCTCTTTTGACCTGAATCAAGAGCCCTGAGAGGCTGCTTTCGCTTGTGCTTGGAAGTCCCACCAGAGCTCTCTCCTCCTGGTGCCTAAGGCTCTGTCTTAACCACTCTGAGACTTACCTTCAGAGTAAGGAGGGGAAGGGGGTCAGAAGGATGGTGGCAGTGCAAGGAAGGCGTGTCAGTGGGAGGCGAGGGAGAGAACACCGCAGTGGGGGCCTAGCTGGCAGAGAACTAGACCCTGCTTTTAAGAAAAGTATGTGTCATAAGCACATCAGTTCCATTTCAGGGCTGCTGGGGGTAGGGGACCAAGTGTGAGACTAGGGGGTGTGGAGAAGACCCCTTTCAGTAATCCTTGTCAACTGAGAGACTTCCTGTGGGACCCACTCCATGGGCTTGCCCCCCCCGCTGCCATCTTGTTCGTGCTTTATTCATCCTTTGCTGCAGGGCAACTTGGGGTCTCGGCCCACATCCCTGGGGAGGAGCTTGGTGGTCTTCCCCTCTGATGTAAGGCAAATGGTCCCTGGGCCTTCAGGGGCCACTAATGCTGATGGGGAGGTTATTGAGCTCCCCAAGTTTTCTGAGGCTGTTTTGTCCTCTGTAATCACTGCTCTGCCCCTTTCTGAGTGTGTTATAGATAATTAGTGAGACACAAAATAGTTTAAAAGGGTATGGGGCCCTCAAATGCAGGGACACGTTACCAGAAAGCCCAATCCACATGGCTTGGAGAGTCGCTTGGGGAAAGATGGGTCTGGAGCCAACCCGTTCAGGCCACAGCCTACTACTGCCATATTCTGCTTGCCGCCCCATTTGCCAAGAGAGGCAAGTCAGCTTAGTCGGCCCCCAGTGTGCTTGCCCTCATTCTCCTTGGCCCTGCTCTGAGTCCAGAGACCTTCATCTGAAACCTGGATCTGTCACCTACCAGCTGAGTGACCTCAGACAAGTCATTTCAGCTTTCCTGCTTAAGCAGAACAAAGATGGTCTGTGAATGAAACTGTATAAAAACCAAGGCATTTCGAGCTCCAGAGGGAGGCGGCTGCTGTGGGGGAGGAGCCCTGGCTGGGAATCTGATAGTTATTTGGCCCCCAACTGGAATGGCCTTGGGACAAAGCATTGTGGGTATCTTGACCTCGTCAATTGCCTTGACTTCATCTCTTATGTTCCAATATCACCCTCAACACTGTCACCCCCTTCAGCCTTAGGATTGGCCTTGGCCTCAGTTTCCTAATGGGTATGCTAGTTCCTACAGGGATCAGTAAGCTTGGGATAAGGACACTATTAGGTTCGATTACAGTTGAAATGCATGAAGGAGGGCGTTCGGGTCTAGAGAGCAGCAGATGGCACAGCGCGAGAGCAGAGCCGTGGAGGACGTGGGGCCCTGTCAACGCACGATAAGAGTCTGACACAAGAACCAGGGGCACCGAGTCTCGCGTGAAGAATCGGCTGGAAAAGGGGGCCAAACAGGAGACAGGGCCACTGCCAACACACTAGAAAGGAGCAATCCTTTTTTTAAAAAAATAATTATTTTGAGAAAAGAAATGATGAATTTGACAAAAAAAAACACAAAACAATCACAGACTCGAGAACAATATCTTGATTTTGTCTTTTTAAAACACGTTTTACTTAATGGCTGGACATAACTTCGCCTTTAAAAATGACCTCCCCCACCATAGTTTTTGACTGAAGACTCTTCGATTGTTACCTTTTTACGTGACCATGATGTAACATTTCCTACAGAAATAGTAGATATTCTCTCAGCTTTCCTTTGTCAGTAAGCCACTTACGCACCACAATAGCTGTAATTAGGCAGACGCAGGAGTGATTTCAAAGTGCACAATATATCCCGCTCGACCCACACATGCCCAGCTCCCCAGGTTTGCCTGCTCCCTTAAGCCACAGCCAAAATGCCCACGGCTACTCCCACAGGAGATGTGTAACAGACAGAACTTTCCATGGAAAAAGACTGTGGGCCTCAACCGACTTGTGAAAATATCTTCTGCACATTTGTCAAAAGCACCCGACGACTGAAAGCTTTGCTCAGGCCCCCCAGAACAAACAGAGGCCCAGCTGCTCGGGCTCCGCTGACCTCAGCTGTAAAGACACTTCTAAACAACGGCAGCTGTGCGGGCTCAAGGTCAGCCCCTGGAGAGTTCAAGGAAGGATAACTAAGACTTTGAACAGTACGGGGACTGGTTGACTCTTAATTTTGGCTAATTTTGTGGTGACACGCAAGCTCCCCAGCCCACCTGCCTCCCTTCACCCCTCAAACCTGCAGAGCAGGGAGGCCCCTGAGATTTGTGCTCACCCGAAACACCCTGCTCTGGACAGGAAGAGGGCCCTTGGCCCTGAGCAGATTTCTCCCCATTGAGCCCACTCTGCCCTCTCACACACACAAAGCTGGTCAAACTGACCTTTGAAACACAGGTGTGCTTCCTGAAAGGGCAAGGGGTGGGAGCCAGAAATGCTGACTCAGGTCCCAGACAGGTCTTTCGGAACCCCGTGCCAGCTTCCCTCTCCCTGCCTGTCCTGTACTAGGACTGTTGAAAACTCGTCCATAGGCATCAAAGATACATGTCATCCGGGGAGGGAAAAACGGGAGAGAAAGAGTGCAGAAGGACTGGAAGAAAGGGGGCCACAGGTGGGAAGAGAGGCCAGTGGGGCGAGGGTGGCTGTCTTCCTGCGTCTGTACACTGAGGCTGGTACTGCCGTTTAACTTGCTGCGAGACTTTGAGGAAAGCTTCCTCCTTCACTCTCTGGGCCTTGGCCTCCCCTTTTGAGTAGGGCTGCTGATACCCGTCAGGGTGGCCAGTGCCGTGGGCTGTGAAAGAATTCACAAAGAGAAGAAAATGCAGAGTAAAGTTCATTCTCATTTTCCGGGAGAGGAAAGGCGCTCGGTGCGAAGACTGTGAGCTTTGAATCGGGCTATAAAGGGCGAGGGGCTGCAGCTGGCGGTTGCAACTAGGAGGCCTCAGTCAGTTTTGTGGGGGCTTCAGTTCGCCCCGATGTTATCTTCAGGCGCAGGGCCCAGTCACTGCGACCTGGCACCTCCCGTTTGGCGATTTTTCAGGACATCAGCGTCTTTAGGGTACTTTCAGCAATTTTCCAGTCCTGATAATAGAGGCTCAGAAAAACAACAGTTAATTATGGCTGACAAGGTCAAGAAAAAGCTGGCTAGCTCTGGTAACGAGGGCCTGAAAGAGGCTTTTAGTCCTTTTAATTCCTAACTCTGGGGGTAGCTGTGAGGATAGCAAGAGGTAATGTCTGGGGAAACGGCTTGGGAAACTCGGGAAGGTCACTCACAAAGGACCCCCTCGTAATCCCTTTGGCCAAAGGGCGAAAGCAGAGTCAGAGGTTCTGGCCCCAGGCCCGGACTGGCCTGTTTGGGGAAACTGCCCTGGCCTTTAGTCAAAGCTGACCCTGCCTCAGACGGAGCAGCCCTGCTCAGAACACCCCGCCCCTGGTGTGGGCAGGCCCATCACAGGCAGAGTCTGAGCTGAGTGGAGGGGTGCTCTAGGGCCTGCCCTTCGGAAAAGCCTGAAAAAGCTGAGGAGTTGCTGTTCTGGTCCAGCAGGCCCCAGCTGCCTGGAGTAGCTGTCTGTCCGTCCAGGGTACTGCAGGGACAGAGATGGCCCAGGACCAGAGTAAGAAAGCATGTCGGGGGTGGGGGGCCAGTCAGCAGAGGTGGAGACAGGGTGGCCCGGGGCTGGGGCCAGGTGTCAAGGAGCAAGGGGCCCACCTGAGCAGGGGCTGCCAAGCCAAGGGTTCGCTCAGTCTCTGGGCCCAGGGTCAGGGCACCACCAACACCAGAGGCCCCACTGCAGGGCAGAGAGCCAGCTCCGGAGGCTGGAGCCTTCCGGCCTTCTCGCTTTCCTGGTTGATTTTCCTCCCGATGATACCTGGTGCTTGCTCTTCCTGCCCCTTTCCTGCTCCCCATCACCTCCACTCTCCAAACGTATTCTGTCTCTTCAAGGTGTACAGAGTGAGCCCGTTAAAAAACAAAAAGTTTACCTGAGATGATAGCCTGGGTTCACTTCCTGAAGAGAAAGCATAGGTGTCAGGTTCTGGGGACAAGCTGGCTGAGGGCTGGAGGGTGAAGCTGAAGCTGACTGCAGCATTGAGGAGAAGGAAGAGGAGCAGGAAGCCAGAAGGGGAAGGGTGAGGACACATGAGGCTAAGTGGCAGGGTGGCACTCAGCAGCCCATCAGGGGCCTGAGGTGATGGAGACAGACCTTCACAGGCTGGGCAGCCGGCTCTGCCTCACCCCCAATAAAACAGAGGGCACCCCGTGGCAAGGTTGACCAGGTCTCAAGAGAGGACCCAAAGGCACTGGCCTGAACCTGACCCCTTTCTTTTCCAAAACTCATGGGTCAGAGATATTGCTGCTGCTTGCTGAGTGGAGTGGCTGGGTAGGGACTGAAAGGGTCCCCCAGAGGGGAGACCATCACCCATTCCAGCCACTCCCCCTTTGGGACCCCACGGGGACTTTCAATTCCCCCACCTAGGCCTTGGGATGGGTCACAGCCTGATGTTATTGAACACCAAGCACATATTGGACCCTAAACTAAAATTCTCTTTCACCCTAAACTAGGTCCAACTTCAAATTTGGCTCAGGTGTTCTGCCAAGAGACAAGATGACGCTGACACTCCAGTAAAAAGTCAACACAGAAATGGCCTCTCTATGAATTTCCTGGGGTGAAATTCAAATAAAAAAATTAAGTTCCTTTGCCCTTTCAGGTTAAAGTTCAAAAAAATAAAAACTGAAAATTGTAAGATCAAAAAATTAAAATCCGAAGCAGCCACAGGGAGCCCAGCCATCCATCAAAGCCCAGCAGCCTTCACTGCCTCTCCCAGGTCCACCCACCCACCCAGCGCACATGGTCACAGACGGCTGGGTCGTGGCTGGAAGGGGTCCTCCTCCACAATCAGCATTTTAATCTGTCGGAGTTGCTAGGATGAGGCAGATGGTGACAGCCTCATAGGCTTGTCTACCACAGGGAAATCTCCGGGGCCGCTTACAGGCTGCTAGGTGCACCCAGAATCCAGCGCTCAGCCCCATGGGTACCATTCTTCCTGCTGCGTCCAGACCCCTGCAGAAACTACCTGGCACCTGAAGGAAGGAGGGTGGACAGAGAAGAGAATGATAGCCCAGACTCCAAACACATCCTGGGAGGCTGACCCAACGGAGGGTCTGCTTGAGGCCTGTTTGATCACGTTCGGCAGGGCAGGGAGCAACTTCGGCAATCCTGCTCCTCTCTGAGCGCACCGGTGCTACTCCTGCCTTCTTACCAATGGGCATCGCCAGCCCTGGGGGCAGCTCAGTCGTTGGGTATCATTTATGATACCTGCCAGTACATTTGAAACCTCCTCGTTTCCCTCCGTGTGTCCAGTGCTGAGCTCTGCCCAGCGACACAGAGACCAAGCCTGGGCTCCTCCCGGGGTGCCGCACTGCAGACCTGCGCGGCTCCTCACTCATGTCTGCACATCCTGCCTGGGGCACGCTCCCTACGGGAGGGCCAGGGAGCAGCGGCTGTGTCCCACTGGGCCTCAGGGCACTGACTGTCCTCCATTGGGTTTGTGCCCGGCCTTGAATGGCATTTATTTCTGTAACACAGGTCCTGGTGGGGAGGGCTGTGCGCTCCTGACTGATTCCCTTTTCTTCACTGCACAGAGGGCCAGCCATTTTTATGAGATTCCAGTGCCTTTTCTCCTTTTATTTTCTCTTTGCTTCCTGGCCTAAATATTTACTTTTTTTTGACTCCTCCCTCTAGATTTCACCTCTTGGGGTCTCTCATGGCAAGAGAGAGAAAAACCAGTCAATTCCAGGCTCTTCACAAACATCCACCATTGAAACAGTCGCATGGCTCCACTGTGGAGAGACCAGCCACGGGCCACTGTACTTCCGGCCAGTTCCCCTCTGGTGCCTGGCCCTGCTCGCCTCCACCTGGGCTCAGCAGACCCTTCTTGAGACCTAATCCATATGTCTTAGAACATACAGCCTCAGGGCTCAGACAATCCCTGGACCTGCCACCCACAGTAACCGTGTGCTGTCCACCCCCAAACCATCTCCATATTTGACACCAACC
Source organism: Trachops cirrhosus (assembly GCA_028533065.1). Lineage (NCBI taxonomy): Eukaryota > Metazoa > Chordata > Mammalia > Chiroptera > Phyllostomidae > Trachops > Trachops cirrhosus. The sequence continues at coordinate 51,002,859 of CM052546.1, read as the reverse complement.
CTCATTCTTAAATTCCCTCCTACAGCCTCTGAGAGCTGCCAGGCTCATGGGATGGCTTCTGGTTCTCACTGAGTCCCTAGCGGCAGCATCGAAGGGCCAACCCTTCCAGAGTGTTCTGGGTCGCCTGGCTCCCCGGGGGGTAGCCCTGCCTCTTCCTCAAAGCTTGCCCTTTCTTCCCAGAAGAAGTTCACCTGTCCCCTGAGTTGGTCTGTGCAGCCTGGTCCCTCCAAGCCTCATCAACACCATCTCTGCCCAGCCTGTCTCCCACCCCTCAGGTTCTCCTGAGGACAATCCTCTTCCATAGCTGGCCTCTCTCATTTTCCGCGGCTCCTGCTCTAAGAGTAAGGCTGTGGTGTGCTTCTCAAACCATTCCAGTTCCTTCTGGATCTCCCAAGTAACCCTGACTCCCTGGGACAGATGGCTCCCAGCCCAGGCTTTTGCATGGCCTTGCTAGCTTTGGAGTGTGCGGTGATTTCATCGAGTTGTTTTTCTATCTCATCCCAAGAAAATGGCACATTGTCTTAATGACCCTGATTCCTTTAAATGTTGCCCGTAACAAACTACCAGCCTTTCATGGAAGAGGCTTCAGTCTCCCAACTCAGGGGACTAACTCTGGAGAGCCTAGGAGGTACTTCTAGGGTCAAGAGGGATCCTTCACAGCCCCTACTCCAGCAGGAACTTACAGGTCGCCACCTCCTGGTGGTGGCCCAAGATTCCCACCCAGGTGCACTCCAGCCCCTCCCTGCCTTTGCAGTGGGAAGTTCCTACTTGTGATCAGGCTGAGAACCCCCCACCCCCACCCTCCCTCAGAAGACTCAAGCCATCTGGAGCCGAGTCCACCCCACCGTCTCTGTCACAGGTCAAGGCTCGCACCAAACCCAGCAGCCAGGGCTTGCTAAGGCCTCGCCCAGCCAAGAACACAGTGGTGAGCTTGTAACCACCCCATAGCACTGCCCGAGCTGCTAAGGTCAAACCCCCACGTAGACCCCACTTCATGCAGCAAGATGAAGCCTGTCACCAGGGCCATTAGTTAAAAGCCAACCACACAGCCATATGCATCAGCTCACAGCACCAAAGCATCGTGGGGCACCCCCAAAGTTCCCAGGAAGTCCCTGTGTGCACACCAGCCTCTCCAAAGCCTTCACAGGGGTTATGAGTGTGGACTCCACACTCGAAGCCAGTGTGCAAGACATGGGTTTGAAGGGGCCTAAACAGAACACCGCTTTTTTCCAGGTCCAGTCTCGAGGCCTCCGCCATAGAGTTGGCACAAGTCATGGCACCTGCCAAGGGGCAGGCAGGAGCACGTGGCAGAGCAGGCCTGGTGGGCAGCTCGGGGTGGGAGTGGGAGGGCTCCTCCAGGGATGGAAGCACCCCATGGGGAAACAGGAGATAAGGGGGAAGGGCCCCCTAACTCCTGCAGGAGCACCAGTGGCCGGAAACTCAGGGAGGCTGGGTGTGGGCTGGGGTGAGGGTAGCCCTGGACATTGGCTGGAGTGGGGTGATTCCTTAGAGGGATAGGGGAGTCAGGCAGCACCTCTGTGCAGTATGCTAGTGGGGGGTCTTCCCTTTGTCCTGCGTGTGCATGTAATCATTCATGTTGTGAACTATGACACACAGAAGAACACATACAGTTTAACAAATATAACACAGACACTTGTAAGAACAGAGAGGAAAAGAATCCCACAGCAGCACCCCACTAATTCCCATGAGTCTGCCCCAGTCACAGGCCTCTCTCCCTGCAGTGGGACCACTGTCCTGACTGCAGGGAAAATCATCTCCTGGCTTCCACCACAGTTTCATCACCTAGGCCCGGCCCTCTGAACAATGTTGTTTGGGGTTCCCTGTGTTTTGACTTTGAATAAATGAAACTGTATTATCGGTATGTTGCATCCTTTTTTTTGGTTGTTAATTATTTCCAGATTTTTCTACTGTGGGGTAAACTGCAGGCCCACGTGGTGGTCTTAGGCGGGAGTGATGCTTGGCCCGGGTTGGGCTGTGCATCACGTGCAATGTGGGGTGTGGCACTCAGGGGCATCGGTCGCCAGCACTGTGTCTTTGTCTGCTGGAAGAGAAGATGCTGCAGTGTCTCAGGTCCCTGTGCTTGGGTTGTTGTGCCTTTCTGGGGGGTCACCGGCCCTTCCACGTGCTGTAAAAATTGCTCTTAGCATCATATCCTGGAGCAGAGGACACAGCGACAGCCAAAGGAGGATGGGTTCTGTCTGAAGCAAGACTTGGACACAGGACTCAAAAGGGGGAGCTCCTTGCATTCGTCTTGAATGCACGAAGGAGACATCTGCCTGTCGCTTGTCCCCCTTTGCTTCCAACAGCTGGAACTGGGCATCCAGAAGCCTGCCCTGGTTATTCACTGTAGTTTGTGGGGAGTCCATCTTTCCCGCCAGCTGCCGCAGGGTTTATTGAACCAGTGTAAAGGTCACTTGCATGAAGTTCACTGCTCCTAGTCCATTTTGTTCTTGCCACCTGCAGGGTCAATTTCTCTGTAGAAACTCCTTCCATTGTGGCCTCTGCCCTTGCAACAACTAAGGATGATGCTTGGGTCATCGGTCCCTGTATCGGTTCTAGCAGCAGTGCTGGAGGCCTCTTGTACACCGGCCCTGGTGTGTGTGCAGGCTGCAGCTCTGCTGGTTAGGGACGCTGGTTTGGGGACTGGGCTCTGTGCCGTGATGTGTACACCTTGTGTTGTGCCTTCTGATTCCAGAAGGTTGCATCTTTTGCTCCACATTTTACGCTTGTGAGATTCATCCACAGTGATATGAGTACATGTAGCTTGTTCATGTCACTGCTGTGTAGCATTCTACGACATGAATGTACCACAGTTTATTTATCCATTCCATTCTTGATGGACATGTGATTGTGTCCACATATGAGTTTCTTTAGGGTACATGCCTAGGAGTGGTTTTGTGGGCACGTTAATTGTAGCCCACTCGCTGGCTGGTAGTGGTATTTTGAGGTGGTTTTAATGGCATGTCCCTGATTTTTACTGAGGTTGAACACCTTTTCCATTTGGATATTCCCTTTTGTGAAGTGGCTTCTCAAGTCCTTCGCTAATTTCTTATTGGGTTGTCTACTACCAATTTGCAGGAGGTTTGGGGTGTTTTTAAAAATATGTTCTGGATATCAGCCCTTTGCCAATAATGGGAGTTGCAAATACTGCAGCACGTCTTGTCAGTCTTTTCATGGTGTCTTACTAACAGGAGGTCACACGTGTCCATCTTTTTCTCAGTTGTGTATCCCTTCTGTATCTCATTTAAGAAAATGTTAAGCTGATAATGCTCTTACATGGTCTTTTAAGATCTTTTTTAAAGATTTCATTTATTTTTAGAGGGGAAGAGAAGGAGAAGGAGAGGGAGAGAAACACCGATGTGCGAAAGAAACATTGATTGGTTGTCTCTCACCCTTCCCCAGCTGGGGACCTAGCCTGGAATGGAGGCCTATGTCCTGACCGGGAATCGAACCGGAAACCTCTTAGTTCACAGGCTGGCACTCAATTCATTGAGCCACACCAGCCACAGCTGATCTTTTAAGACCTTTATGATCTTGTCTTTATGGCTCGAATTCATGAAGAACTGATTGTTGTAAGGATAGGAGTCCAGTCTGATATTTCCCCCAAGTGGAAGCCAGCTGTCCAGAGTCCCCTGAATGACCAGGTCTGTCTTCACATAAACTTCGAGGCTGCCCTGTCACATACCATGTCATGTATGTGCGGAGGTCCGTTTCTGGGGTTTCCTTTCAATCAGTCTGTTGTCTGCCCCTCTCCTAATTTCACTTTGCCTTCACGGTGGAGCTAGGTGACAAATCTTGACGTCAGAAAAGCAAGTTTTCCCACCTTGTTTTCTTCAAGAAGATGTCTTAGTTCCTCTTGGCCCTTTGGGTTCTCATGCAAACATTAGAATTTGGTTGTCACTCTCGGAGTGCCCCACGCCAGAGCAAACTATGGCCTTGAACCATTGCCTGGCCCCTGCCCACAGGCTGCAGGCACTGAAGCAGTTGCACAGTAGGAAAAAATATATATTTGGCTGTTAAATTCTATCCAAATATCTGTTGGAAATTCTAGCAGACCGTGTTGAATCATGAGCAGGATGGGGGAGGTGACATTACTTTTACTTTTTTGGTGGCCTCCAACTGGGGGCGGTGGGGGGCGGTTCTCATACTTAGTTCTTCAGGGCTCTTCAGGGTGTGAGTTTTCTCAGTAGAGTTCTGCATATCTTAGATTTGTTCCCAGGTACAGGGCAACATGTTCTGGGCTTGTTTGTTCCCTTTACTGCCCCTACCTGCTATCCTTTGAATGTGTGAAGTCGCACTCTGTGGTGTCTGTGGTCACTTCCCATTCTGAAAAAGTCTGTTTCTGCACCGATACTCACTGCATGCATTGTAAATATCCTCTGTTTTGTTTGCCTGGTAAAGACATTACTGCCGTGATGCTACATGGGCATTAATGTTAAATCGGATAAGTTCAAATTCTTCATGTCCCCCTTCGGCCGTCGGTACCCACTTGTGACCGCCACCAGCACCCATGTCAACACAGAGACCCTCCTCTCTACCCTGGAAATGGTGAAGAGGGGCAGCAAAGGCTAAACTTTCCTCTCCGCTTTGTAGCGGCTGTGTTTTGTTTGGACTGCTTGCCACTTACCAAGGAATCAACCGTCCCGTCACTGAGTGACTCAGCCCTGGAAACAGGGCTTCTCAGCACACAGCCCGCCTTCGGGTTTCGGTGTTAGCAGAGGAGCCCTGTGGACAGATGGGGCTCAAAGATGGAGACTCACTCACCTGTTGTGACCAGGTGTTTGGGGCGGGGTATAATCAGTTACATTGTTCTGCTGACAGATTCATTCACGGTCCTCTGCAAAGCCATATGTTCTCTGGAAGGGGTCTGGCCCTTGGTCCCCTTTCCTTCCAGATTTAATTCGAGAATCGAAGTCTGGGTGTGCAAGAAGAGTCCAAAGGGGTTAAATCCAGAGGGTCTTTTCACTTCTCTCTGAACGACAAAGAAATGGGCTTATTTAATAAACAAGAATGTTATCCTCTTAATTATCAGAGAGCAAATGTGTGTGTGAGGAGACTCACCCCCCAGAGAGTCAACTTTTCTCCTGGAGAAAAACTGAAACGCATGCCATTGAGGATCATGTGTTAAAGGAACAGTTGCCATGGGAATTGCCTCCGCAGCAAAGCAACTGGCATGCTACGAGGGAACAGACTTCTCAGGGAGGATTCTGGCACCACCCAGAGGTCCACGTTCATAAGCCAAGTTGAAAATGTGGCATTGGTGCAGCTCCTCTTGCACTGCTGACAGCCTTGTGTAATACATGAGCACATCACCTACCTGATACTCAAGACATCTGCGGCCCCTGTGCTTGCAGGTTGCCTGGTGGACGCATGGGCAAGTGCCTTCAGGAGAGCAAGACCAGAAGGGTTGACATTTGGCAGGTGGGGAGGCAGGCAGCGGGGGAAACTGAGGGCATGTAGGGAGCATCTGGAGGAGGGGAGGGGCCAGGATGAGGCCTGAGAGCGCAGGCCCCCGAATGGGGTGTGGCGGAAGGTACCCTGCCTTCCCCAGTGTGGGGGCAGTCTGCAAACAAGCTTGTCTGTTACAAATTGAATCCAGAGAACCCACTGCAGGGAAAGAATCAAGAGCACAGAAGTAGACCCAAGTACAAAAGGGAATTTAATTTGAAATAAAAGTGGCATTTCATCTGTGGGGTAAAATGGATGATTTAACAGATGACGAGCGGACAGCTGGGTGGCATCTACAATAAAAACAAGGGGCCACAACTCAGACCTGACAAGAGGAATTCCAGACACGGCAAACACATAAATGTCGAAACAAAATTACATGCCCTGGCTGGTGTGGCTCAGCGCCAGCCTGCGAACCAAAGGGTCACTGGTTTGATTCCCAATCAGGGCACATGCCTGGGTTGTGGGCCAGGTCCGCAGTAGGGGGTGCACAAGAGGCAACCACACATTGATGTTCCCCTCTCTTTCTACCTGCCTTCCCCTCTTTAAAAATAAATAAATGAAATCTTAACAAAACAAAATCACATGAAGATCCGGAAGAAAGCATGGGAAATAGTTTTGATAATCCCAGAGTGGGGAAAGCCCAAAGACAACACACCCGGAAGAAGAGTTTGACAAGTGTGTCTCCAAAGCCTGCCCACAAAGTCAAGCACCAGATGACAAACTGGGAAAAATATTTGCAACTCATGGCAAAGGGTTAATTTCCCTAATAAATAGCTTTAAAACAAAAATTCCAGTGGGAAAATGGCTCGAGGATTTGACTTACTTCCCAAAACAGGAAAAAGGAATGGCAGTTCACCAAATGAAAAGAGAAATGTAAACTTAAACCTTCTGGCTTGAGAGAGAGAAAAGCACTTTCCCCATCAGACAGCGAAGTCAAAAGTTGGGTTGGGAGGGCCTCTAGTGCCCAGCTACGTGGTGCCACGGACCTCTCCTCTGCCAACTGAGAGGGACATCTGGCCATATTCCAACATCGTTGCCTTTGACCCAACAATCCCACTTCTAGGAGCCTATCCTACAGGCATACTTCCGCAGGCATGGGCTTCAGCGTAGCTGGGCTAGGTGCTGAAGGCTGGAGATAGCATAAATGTTCAAGATGGGCCCTAGTTGAATGGAATCGTGGTCTGTGCTGATCTGAGCGAGGGAATAGTGGAGACTCTTCAAGTACTGAGACAGTGTATATACATTCCTCACCCGAGGACATTTTTTCCATTGCTTTTAGAGAGAGAAGAAGGGAGAGAGAAAAATGTCGATGTGAGAGAGAAACATCAATTGGTCGCCTCCTGTGTGCGTCTGGACTGGGGCTCGTAAACGCCTGGACTAGGGATCAAAACCACAACCTTTCAGTTACAGGATGACCCTCCAACCAACTAAGACACACTACCCAGGGCAAGATATACTTTTAAGTTTAAAAAAAAAAAAAGGCGCAAGGCAAAACTTGTATAGATTATGCAACCACTGGGGGGAGCTGGGGGCGGAGTTATGCATATTGTATATGCACAAAATGCCTCTAGAAGGATTTGAGAGAGGGTTATCCTGTGGAGGGAGGGGGCAGGAAGGCTTCCTTAGAATGCCTTGAATTGAGCCACGTGAATATACCACCTACTAAAATGAGAATAAAATTAGGTGTGCAAGAAACCAGGTCTCAGGGGCACATGGTCACAGGGGACACGGGGTATGAGACTTCTCATTTGGAATTTTTGGATTCAGAGCCCTGTCTGGACGTTTTGGGGGCTAGACCCATGAGACTATGGAGTCCAGACCCTATTGTCCCCAGACTGGAGCTGAGGCTCCAGGAGTGAGGGGACAGAGCCAATTTCTGGAAACTGGCAATTTTTGTCTCTTTGAGGCATGTGCTCACTTAATTAACCAGGAATGGAATTCTGGGCAAGTGGCTGGTGGGTTTGCATCATGTTCCTTCACACATCCCCACCCCAGTTCTACTGCATTCTCACGGGGAGACCCAGAGGGCTGGGACCTGGCTTTGCAACTGCTCAGCTGGGAAGGGAGGGTGGGCTTGCAGAGCACTTTCTGGAAACACTGTTTGGGGGGCCAGCACTTAGCTGACCAGCGACATGAAGAGTCAAGGAAGACATCGGCAGCCCAGAAATGCTAGAAACTTCCTAAGCTCCTGGGGGTCACCCTGCACTGTATCTGTTGCTTTAGAGGCAGCAGGGGAGCTAGCCCCACGGCCTGAGCCGCCAGCTCCTGTGCTTTGGTGGGCCCCTTGGTGCGAGCCAGGGTCCACAGTGAGTTTCAGCTGCAACCCCACAAGAACCCTGCCCTACTCCCAGCGGTCCTCCCTCATCCACCTCCAGCACTGCCCAACAATGGGTGGAGCCAACCCCCAAGACACCTGCCTGCCCACACTCCCTCACAGTCCCAGGCGGTTCATAATTTATCAAGACCCGACCACAGGCCCCTTACTTGACCCTTCCCTGCCCTCCGTGCCCCTGAGACTGAGATGTCCTATCAGGCTCCACAGTTGAGTCAATAGGTAGGAAGGACATCTGGTGAATCCCTTCATTTCACAGATGGGGGAAACTGAGGCCCAGAGTGAGAACAGCAGGCAGACTCCAACTTCTCAAGGGAAGCAGGCAGAAGACTGAGGGGAGCTGGGCGGAGGTGGGCCCAGAGGGAGGGGTCTTGGCTGAGGCTGGGGCAGGGGGTAGTGGGACCTCTGCAGTGAAGGCATGCCTGGCGTGGTAGGAGGCCTGGGGGCGGCGGTGGGGGGGGGCCTGCACTGCTGCCCAAAGGTCGCAGAGCTGGGTGCAGCCTCCTCTCACCGCCCACAGGATGCTGGAGGACACAGGAAGAGAAACCCCAGCTCAGGGGACTTAGGCCAAAGCCTGGAGGGGGAGGGACTTTGGTAGCATCATGTACTGGGTGGCCTCAGGAGGCAGATGGGGAAATAGGCATTCCATGCGGAAGAAACAGCACCCACAAGGTTGGCTGTGCAGCTGTCAGGGCCTGCACACAGGGGTTGGGAGGACTGCATGTTACCCTGTAGTCATCAGCAGATGACACGGTTACCACTGGAAGAATGATGGAGGGAGAGCAGGTGGCAGTCTGTGCTCCTACATCATCACCTTTCCACACTATCTGTTCCACATGTCACTTTTAAGTATTTGGAAATAGTTCCCACTGCCACCCTGAATGTTGACCACACCCCGTGGGCCCTGGGGAGGTCGTTTGAAGAACAGGTTGCTAGATGCAGTAGAGCCCATGCTTTGGAAGAAATGAGGCTGGCCAGGGGGTGACTGGGGTGAGGTGCAGGGCAAGCTACTAGCTCCAGGTAACTTGGGAGCAAGGTCCCAAGTGGACAGGGTCAAGACTGTGGGTCCCTTTATCCTTTCCAAGGTGCCACTGCCTTGCAGACGCCCAGCGTGGCCAGAGACTGATGCTTCCGGGTTAGTGGCAGGGAGTGGACTAATCTCCACTCCCAACCCCTGTGAGCCCCTCCGGCCTTCAACACAGCAGGCACCCAGCCTGCCCTGCCTTCTTGGCCATCAGAGGCCCCACCTTTAGCTGTAGAGACACTCATTGCTCAGGTGTGGACTCAGGCAAACACTGTAGCTGGTGATAGTGAGGATGAACATACAGCCAAACTCTGGGAGGCAGCCAACCCAGCAGCACCACACCCAGGAAACCCAGGGTCAGTGTTCCCATCTGTGAAATGAAAGAGTTGGACCGAACGCTCAGAGACCTTCACCCTGCTCCTTCATGACCACCTCCCGTGGTGCAGGCTGAGTCGGGCCAGGTGGAACGGGGCCTAAAGCAGAGGAAAGAGGTCCTGCTAGGAACTGGGGGGCTGGAGGCACACAAGAGCTGAGGTGATTGTGACGAAGGCCGGGGCTGAGGCACAGATAGGTAGGAGCCTATTAAGTGGCAGGTGCTGAGACCCAAGCCAAGTTAGGCTGAGTGGGACCTTTGGCTGCAGCTGGGGCCATGCTCCCGACCCCAACAATGAGGCAGAGGGGAGGCTCCATGGCCCTTCCATGGAAGACAGAAATGAGAAATGAGGTAAGCTGAAGAAAGCCTCACAGACTTTTGAGTAGGAGAAGCGATCCCCCAAAGATGGGCCACACCCTTCTTGACACCAAGCTGATTCTACCTTCTCGGTGCTTTTCTGGAAGTGAATCCACGATGCCCCTGGCTGAACTGAGGCTGAGCGGGGAGAGTTTCTTGCTCACGACTGTGGGATGTCAGTGACGCTACAAGATGACACATGAGCAAGGGCTGTGGGTGCAGGATGGGCTGGGCCACTGGGAGTTATCCCAAGGAAGGAGCTTGTCACTGCCTGTGGCCTTGCTTGGCATCCGCTGCCAGGGTACATGAAGGCTCTCACTTGTGGGATGAGGAAGTATTCTGGCCCAAAGCAACTGGCCTGGGTAAGCAGCACCCCCGGGCTGGGAGGATGGGCAGCAGGGTAGCCAAGGCCCCCGTGACCCAGGGGCATTCGCTGCAATTGCCCTATCACTACCCCCCAACAGAGGGGTAATCCTGGCCCCCAGTCATATTGGGCCTTGATACCAATTCCCAAAGTTCCAAAACAATGAGATTTTCCAGGTTAAGAAACTAGGATACCAACCTAGCATAGAGTGACCTGGGTCGGAGGGGAAAGGCTTTCTTTCCCCAGGATACCCTTTGCTCATCTGGAAGATGGAGGAGAATGGGGCTGAGAGAAGGTCCAAGCCCAGCTGATCTCCTACCCAAGCCAGACAGATCTGGACCCCAACCCCCCACCTTCTTCCCCTCTTCCCTGCCAGCCCTAGACCACTGGTGGCCCTGCACCGTGAGTGGGAACGGACTCAACTGGAGTCATAAAGTGGCCCCGGGAGGCTCTCATTCAAGTTTGATTCTTGGGTCTGTGGCCCCAGGCAGGATGCCAACCAAAACTGGACCTTCTTCTAGGGGAGCAGAGGGCAAGGGTGGTTAAAGCGCAAGGGCAGCAGATTCTTAGGGGGCACCTCTCAGAGCCTTGGTTCCCCAGTCACTGCCCTGGCCCGGAACGGATTCCACCACAAGCCAAGTCCAAGGCAGCTTCGGTCTCCAAACCATTTATTTCTCCGGACCGTTGAAGTGGGAGGTCCCTGGGAGCCGGGTGGGCAAATACTGCAGGCCGCGAGGTCTGAGATCTGGGGTCTGGTGCAGCTGGATAGGGGCGGCGTGGCCCTCAGGCGAAGGTGGAACCGTTCCAGCCCACGTTGGCCGCATTCATGTCATAGTAGTTGATGTAGATCCTGCGGGGGATGAAGGTCGAGCTGAGCAATCTGCGTGGTCGTGGGCTGTAAGCTGCGCGCCCAGCGTCACCCACCCCTACCCCCAGTGGCCCCAGTCCCCCGCACCTGTCCGGGCTGACGCGCAGGCGCTCGGCCAGCAGGCTACACAGCAGCTTGCTGTAGGTGCGGTTCTGCGCGCCGCCGATCTTGCCGATGCTGTGCAGGCTGCAGAGCGCGCACGGCTCGCTCGAACCGCCGAAAGCCATGAGCTGGTCCGGAACCACGTGCACCGCGATATACTGGGGGAAGGGGCGCGGTCAGAGGACCCGAACGACTTAGCTAGCCCCGGGCGCCCCCTGACCCTTCCCCGCCCGAAGCCGCCTCCCGCCGCCCCAGCCCGGGCCCACCTCGGCCAGCAGGCACCCCCTCTTCCAGTTCTCCCCGACAAACCTGGGCCGGTTTGCCCGTGGCCTGCGCCAGCTGCTGAGTGAGCTCGGAGAGGAGCCCGTCCGGCACCGAGGCGCGGGGCACGTTGGTGTTCACCACGAACATCGGCATGATAGCGGAGGGACGGCGAGGACCGGGACACAGGAACCAACACACGCTCGACCACACTTAGAAAACCTGAGATACGTGACGGTCGCCTAGTTCCGCCCTAGTGCGGCCGCAGATCCGCCTCCTGTGACGCCACCGCCGGCGGAGGCCCCGCCCCAGTGACTGGTGACGTCACCTCTGTGGGCGGGGCGCGGGCGGGACTCGGATAGGGTCAGCCAACTTGTTCACAGAAGGTCCCTGGCTTCGCGCACCTCCTGAAAGCCTTTCTTTACCTGGGAATCTGCTTGTCCCTTGTTGGTCAGTCCTTTCACTTAGTCACTGATGTTTACTTAGGGACATATGTGTGCCAATTTAACCATCCCAGGTTCGAGAATGGGGTTTTTTTAAGGTTTTTTTTTATTTATTTACTTTTAGAGAGAGGGGAAAGGAGGGAGAAAGAGAGGGAGAGAAACATCAATGTGTGGTTGCCTCTCATGTGCTCCCACTGGGGGCCTCCCACAATCCAGGCATGTGCCCTGACTGGGAATCTAACAGTGACCCTTTGGTCCCTTAACCCCGTGCTCAATTCACTGAGCCACATCAGCCAGGGCAAGAATGGGGTTTTTAAAAGAAAAAGTGCAAGGTTTGTGGGGGAATGAGGGAGGCGTTAGTGTCTTGTTCTTCTGAGCTGTTGCCTCGAGGTTTCGGGAGGTGAGTGGGGACAATGGGTTAGGTACAGGGCCGGGCTGTTCCCAGGTTACAGGAGGGTCAGTCTGACCACGGGCCGTTATGGCTGATGTCATATGTCTCATGGTGTGAGTTGGGAGAGAGTTCCCATTAAGCCAAGGGATATCAAGTGAGTAGGGGTAACTGAGTAGGGGCAGCAGCCCACTGGGTCAGTCAGGCCAGCTGGAAAACTAGCCCGACCCTTTGAATGATCACCTCAGAAAATGGGGGACTCTGGTCCCAAAGCCCATCTTAACATCAAGGTGCAGGCAGAAGTTTTGTTTGTTTGTTTTTGTTTTTAAGCTTTTATTTCTTTTTCAAGAGAGGGGAATGGAGGGGGGAAAGAGGGAGAGAAATTTCGATCTGTTGTCTCCCTCATGTACCCAACTGGGGACGCCGCCCACAACCCAGGCATGTGCCCTGGCCTGCAATCAAATAGGTGACCCTTTGGTTCTCAGGCTGATTTTCAATCCACTGAGCCTCACCAGCCAGGGTGCAGAGGTTTTTATAAGGAGGGAGAGGGAAAGCAGAACAAAGAGATCAGGGGTGGGGGTGGGGGCTGTGGACATGCAAGCAGTGTCCCAGTTGGTCCCTGTATGAATTTTCATGGTCAACACCGTGAAGTTAGCCATCTGGTTTTTTGTAAGCTGAATTCCTGTGTCCGGGCAGTTGGGGTTAGCTGGGGCCTTGGGGTCAGGGCCACATGAAAACTGAAACTGCTAAACTGTAAAGTGTACTTAAAAACTTTTAACATGCAAGCTCTCGTTTTGAGAAAAAAACCAGGGTAGAGTAACAAACTGGGTTTAACATTTACTGTCTACCACATTTTGGCTCTGAATTCTTTCAGAGAAAAGAGGTGCAGGATCTCTTCTGGAGTTGCTTCCTGACACTTTCTAATTCAGTAAAGATATTTAAATATAAGACTAATAATTAATTTTTCTCAGGATATTTTAAATAACATTTTTTAAGATTTTATTTATTTATTTTTAGAGAGAGGAAGGGAGGAAGAAAGAGAGGGAGAGAAACATCAGTGTGTGGTTGCTTCTCGAACTTCCCCTACTGGGCACCTGGCCCACAACCCAGGCACGTGCCCTGACAGGGAATCGAACTGGTGACCCTTTGGTTCGCAGGCCATCACTCAATCCACTGAGCCACACCAGCCAGGGCTAAATTCTAAAGTGATACTTCCAAGCTAAGGAAACATGCCTTTGTTTTTAATTTATTGACTATTGTTAATGGTGCATTTTTACCGGATTGTGTTGGGGCAGTCAGGAATTCTATGACTGGTCTTTGATTTGCTAGTGGATGGTCAAACTAACCTTCGAAAAAAAAAGTTAAGAATACTGTAAGAAAAATTATACCATGAGCAGCCCCAAATACCATAACAAGTAACATAATTTTTTAAAAAATGTCCTGAAGATGTATGCTTTAGCCGCAGCTAAAACACACACCCCTATTACTGTTGATATTTCACTTTGTAACACAGAGTAGCCCAGCATACCCAATGCCTCAGCTGAGTTTTGGTGTACCGAGGAACTGGAAACAATGCATAGGAAGTGTGGGCAGAAAAACTGGAAGAAACCCTATCCAAATGACCAGATTAACCATGGGTTCAGAATCAAGAATGACATTCCAGAGTGCCATGAAACCATTATTCCGACAATTACAGGAGCAATAGCAGAAGTTACCCACAGAGAACTAATAATAAGGAAATGACAAACATAGCTGTTGATGCAACAGTGACATTTTGAATAGTGTTTTCTGATAATGCAGTATCCTGTTATTTCCAAATATCTAGATATTTAATCATCTTCACCATTTAATGTGGGCAGCTTTACATAAGCATAGCATATTCATTCCCAGTTACACTGGGGGCTGGGGATACAGCAGTTAATAGGACAGATGGCCCCTGGCTCCCCAGGGGTTCAGAGCCAACCAAGGAGGTGAAGTCTGTCACATGTGCTGAGCCCTTACCCATCCCAAGTCTCCAAGGGCCAATGTCCTCTGTGCGTGTGTGTGAGACTATGTGTGTGTGAGAGTCATTGCTGCAGGTGGGAGGAGGGCTGCCACAACAGAGTCACCATCCAGGTGTCTTCCCTGCATTGCTGCCTCCCCGCCGACCAGCCCCAGCATGGATGAGGATGCCCGGAGGCTCCAAGGAGAGGCACAGGGAGTAGGAGGTGAGGCCCAGAGGGAGCTCCACGGGTCAAAGGCGACTCGGCCCGACCTGAAGTGACTTCAGGTCCCCCAGGCAACTTCTCTGCAGGTCTGGGAACTCCAGCTTCTCAGGGAAGCCCCGCCCCAGCCCTCTACGGTGCCCTCCCAGAGAGCTCCTGGTGAATTCTTCGTTTCTTCCACTGTCAGCGCAGCGGGCATCTGGTGGGCACCAAGCACACAAAACTAAATATTGAATAAACCCATCACTGAGTTCACACAGTGTGTATCTACAGTGGAGAAAGTTAAGTGTATTTTAGTAACACTTCAAAAAGTTTTCAAATAAAAGCAAAATGTTTAAAAATGCAAAAAAAAAAAAAAGACTAAATACTGGCTGAATAAGTGAGTGGGTGAATGAAATAGCGCGGACACGGCAGGAAGAGGCCAGGCAGCAGCTGAGCGGGCCCCTGGCTATGTTGAGAGCCAGGGAGGGGACTGCAGGGCCTGCCGTCACTGGGCAGAGGAACCTGTGCTCAAGCGGCCACCCTGCTGCCACTCGAGGAGCCCCACCTGGCTCAGGGTGCTGTGCTGGGGAAGGGATCTCTTTCAGGTGCTACAGGGGGCATGTTGCGTTTGGCCAAGTCCTCAGAATGCTCCAGGGACGTCCTGTCCTTGCTCTCTGGCAGATGCAATAGGTTTAGGTGGCACAGCACACACTGGCCTTGGTGATAGGCCCCGAGGCACCGGCTGATGCACCCTGTGCCATAGCTCCAGCCCGGGGTGTTGTTCTGGGCTCCAGCAGCCCACTCAGCACTTCCTGCTCTTTATTTCCCAACGCAAGTGCATTACTCACCCTCCCACACTTAACTGCCTGCCAGTGAAATGTACCTCGCTCCCTGGCCTCATTTCTCTCCGTCCACCTCACCACCATCTAGCTAGCTGGCATCGCCTTTGGCCTGGCCTGGATGCTAGGGGGAGGAGCCCATTTCCCTGACCCTAGCCGCAGGTCTGGTCGAATGACTTGCCTTGTCCAGTGAAATGTGGATGGTAGTGACATGAGTGACTCCAGGCAGAAGATTCAAGAGCCAGCCCATGGGTTGCTCTCTGAGACAGAGTGCGGGACCAGGTGGAGCCTGGCCAGCAAAT
Organism: Trachops cirrhosus; assembly: GCA_028533065.1. Classification (NCBI taxonomy): domain Eukaryota; kingdom Metazoa; phylum Chordata; class Mammalia; order Chiroptera; family Phyllostomidae; genus Trachops; species Trachops cirrhosus. Next base: position 50,987,548 of record CM052546.1, on the reverse strand, counting down.
ACCCGTGATGCTCTGGAGGTGAGCCACGACCATTTTCAGGGTATTACCGTGGAGCAGGGGAGACTCTCCTGATCGGACAGCCTCCGAGCCATTTCCACCTGCTCTTACCCTCCCCCACCTCGTTTCCCCGCAGCAGCCAGCACTGACTTCCTAAGGAGATGATACGATTCCCAGTCCCCCCTCTTACTAGCTCAGCTCCTTGGCTAACCTCTCTGAGCCTCAATTCCCCCACCTGTAATTTGGGGATGCCAGTAATGTCCACCTGCCAGAAGGGTACTGTGAGGGTCTGGTGGTCTGAACACTGGAGATAGTTTTCCCTGACACTGTAGGTAGTACGGTCACGACGCCCTGGCGACCTCCTCGCTGCCCCACGGCCTGCAATGCCTCTCTTGTTCTCCGGATCCTGCCTGGGGCGTTGGTCCTGAGGTTCAGTTTGCCCACACTCTCCCTCCCCTCACTCGGGCTCAGGTCCTTGGCAAACCCCCAGATCTCCTGGCTCTGTCGGGTCCTGCAGTGCGCCCAGCACGTGTTCTGTCCTGTCCTGTCCTTCGAGGCCATTACCACATTTCTCTCTGTTATTTAATCTTCCTTTCTAGGGGGTGAGTTCAGGAGGGTGGGGACTGTCTCATTTGGCCATTGCTGTCTGCCTGCCTCCTGACCCTGTACCTCCATGACAGGCAGGCAGAGGGCCTCCGAAGGTGTCCACGCTAATCCCTGGAACCCGGGGTATGTCACGTTACAAGGCAAAAGGTACTTCGAAGGTGTAATTAGGGAGATTATCATGGACTATCTAGGGGAATGCAATGTAACACATGAGCCCTTGAAAGCAGAGAATTTTCTCCAGCTCGTCAGAGGGATGCAGCGGTGGGGGCGGGGGTGAAGACTGGGAACAGGAGGACTCCACATGCTTTCACTGGCTTCAAAGACGAAGGGGCCGGGGCCTCAGCTGTGCACCTGCAAGGAACTGAATTCTGCCAACAACCTGAACGAACATGGGAGCTGGCGCCTCCCTGGCTGGCCTGCAGCGCCTTGACTTCAGCCCTGAGAGTGAGGCCTGAAGCGGAAGACCCCGTCCGTCGGGCTGGGCATCTGACCCAGAAACAGAGATAATAAGTGTGTGCTGTTTGAAGCTGCTAAATGTGTGGTGAGTTGTTCCAGGAGCAATACAAAAGTAATATATCTGACATCAGTAGGGTTCAATAATTATCTGCTGAATGACAGGACACCCACCCCAGGCGGCACTGGCAGACGCGGCTGTTGCCCTGCCCAAGATCCCCTCCCCTCCCTGCTCCCAGTTCTGCTTGGTTAGAACGCTGGCTGCTCCAGAGCCCCTGGCGACCAGGTGAAGAGGTGCAACGCAGCTGTGGCGCACGCGATGAATGGGGTGTGTGGGGAAGCGGCTGCTTTGCATCTGATGGGAGTGCCACCCTACCCAGTGCCTCTTGCCCTGCCTGGAACGTGGGCAAAACCCCTGGTCGTGCAGCAGCTGTTGGGCAACCACGAGCTGGAAAAACATAGGCAAAGGAGTGGGAGGTGGCAACCCAGAAGGGCCCAGGGCTGCGCTGGCCCTGCTCAGCCCCTTCAGCCGCCATTCACTGAAAGGAGGGAAATAAGCCCCTCTCTGCTCAAAGCACTGCTTGTCCCAGGTTCAGCCCAGTGCAACTCGGCCGGTGCGGCCGGTGCGCGGAGCACTTCTAGAGTGTCACATCCTGGGGGAGGGGCTGCCGGGCAGAGAAGGGGGTGGGAAGAAACCTCATGGTGTAGGGATAGGTCAGCCGGGTGAGGGGGACTGTGGCCACAGTGAGCACCCGGAAGACCCTATCAGTGGGCAGCTGACCCCTGGGTTAAACATCTCCATGGGCAGGACCCGAGGTGCCCATGCTGGAGGGAGGGAATGGACCTTGGAGGGCATGGTGGGATCAGTCTACCAGCTCCCCCCCACCGGGGGTGGGGCAGTTACCCATTCTCCCCTTCACTGCCTCTCCCCGCCATGGACCTGGTCATCGGTCCGTGTCTGTGGATGGTTTACCCTCCTGTCATTCCCTCTGCCCCCTCCCCAGCCACATCACTCCCTCCTGCCAAACACCCCTGCTGGTCCTAGGCCCTGATGGCCCCCATTTGTAACCAAAAAAAGACACCGGCTTTTGGGCTGCCTGTCACTACCAAATCCAACAAGCAATAACAGCAATTGAATCTTTTATGGGCACTTTATTCAGATGGCTGGCGATCCGAGAAGATGGCGGGTTCATACCCTAAAAAACTATCTTGTCTTTTCTTTCCAGGCCAGACTGTTTACAAGGTGGGGGAGGGTGGATAAACAAGGTGCGGTGAGGGCTTGGAGATTCAGGGAGAATTAGGTGAGCGAAGCTGCAGCATTCCAGTTCTGGGCAGTTAGCTGTTCCCAGGGGAGGGTGGTCTCCCTGGAACAACGGTTGGGATGTCCTCAGGAGGTAATCCTCTATCAGTGCCCCAGGAGGCCGGCTGTTTTCCCAGGAGCCAGGATGGGCCTTATCTGTAGTTTCTGAAACAAAAGCTTTAACATACACATTACTTGCTAGACTTATAACATTTTACCTTAAGCTAAAATTTTCCAAATCTTGAATCCCCTATCACATTCAGGGACTATCACATAGTCCCAGTGCCCTGTTCAATGAATGTGGTAGAGTCTGCAGCAAAGACCAGCGAAAACACCCCATCTCCCTCTAGCCGCAGTGGAAGAAGGCCTGGCTGGGGGGTCATCATCCTTGCTGGTGACCCCCACCCAGCCGTGCCTGAAGGTACAGGACTGCAGAGAGGGGTGTCTTCCAGGAGACCACCACTCTGGAGAGGAAGGAGCCAGCAGTCGTGGCCAGCAGTGTGACCTGGGCTGAGTCACTTAAACCTAAGCCTCTTTCTCATCACCTCAAAACGAGGGCGGTAATTCCTTTCCCATAGACTTGTGTGAAGATTAAATGAGACAAGCACAAAGTTTCTGACATACAGCAGGTGTTCAGTAAATGTTACCCAATCTTACTGCATTGCAACCAAGTGGTCCTGGGGCAGGAACTGGGCTAACAGGACTGAACCCTAATAGTGAGCATCTGGGCAGAGAAGGTACCTTCCTCTCCTGGTGTCCAGGTCCTGTCCTCGCCCACCAAAGCTGAGGCCAGACTGCTGGGGGGCCCCTAGGGAGTGGGCCTGCTGCAGCTGCCACACAGGAGGTGACGGTGGTGCAGCCCAGCTCAGACACACACAACAGCCATCAGCAGCTCACAGCACCTGCCCCAAGGTGGTGTGCTGAGCCTCTTGAAAACCCGCACCTCCCAGATCACTGAGGACATGTAAGCGTGTACCGTGGCGGGGGTGGGTGGTGGGGGTGAGGGCATGGGGACCACTGGTCCTTGGAGTGATGTGGGAAGAGACCATTGGAGGGGCTGGCTCTCACGATTACAGGACAAAATCCTAGCCTGGCCTCAGGGCCCCTCTCCGTCTCACAGCCCCTGTCCCCCATGAAGTCCAGGTGGATGCTGGCCTTCCCCTCTGCCCCTCCCCCCTGTCCCAGGCCTTTCCTATCCCGACTCTAGCACCCGTGTTTCCCAGGAACCCTTCTCTGCTGGAAACCCACCCACCTCTAGTGCTCCTCACCCGGGGATCCCTGTGGATGCATTTTTACAGTCTTGCCTCCAAAGAAAGCCGTGTGTGTGTGTGTGTGTGTGTATGTGTGTGTGTGTGTGTACACATGCTCACACTTGCCAGAGCTTGGAGCTCTGTCTCCTTCCACTCTGTGTCCACCCTCTCCTGACTCTCAGCCTTCTTCCCCAGCCACCCCGAGCCAAATACAGCTCAACAGGCAAAAGCTTGGCATCTGCCCCTGGAATGGTACTCTATCGCTGGGGCCGTGGGGTGCGACCTGGGCTCCCCATTAGAGTTTTGTGTCTCTCTGGATGTCTGGTTCTCTCTAACTTTCGGCTATTCCCTGCTGTCTGGAGAATGGACCCAGGAAACCAGCAGGACACAACCTTACCTCCTACAAGCTCTGTGGCGAGGGCCACCCATGGCTCCCCACCTGCCTCTGCTGAACCTGAGCGCGGCTGCTTGGCCTCTGTGTCCTCCATGCCCCTGTCCTGGCCCCACCCTCAGAAAGCACTGGCTCAAGCCCCAGCTGCACCACTAATCCAGTGTCACCTTGGACCTCTCAGGGTGGCCTCTGGGAATGGGGGGATCAGGTAGCAAAACATCCAGGGCAGGGGAGGTAGTGTGGTGCAGTGGTCAAGACCACCAGGCTCAATCCTAGCCTGGGTGTGTGGTGACCTTGGACAAACCACTGCCTTCATGGGCCTCTGCTTCTGTGTAAAACATGACAATAAAAGTCCTCATTTCAAGGGACCCTCATCAGGGTTAAAGGAGCCAACGTTTGTGAAGCACTCAGAACTGTCTTGACAGGCAGAAAACCCTCCACAAATGTCAGCTCCACGCAGCACTGTTGTCAATGCAAGACCGTTTCGCTTTCTGTGAGCTGAAGGCCACTGCCTCCCTACCACCCTGGGTGCTGCCGAGGACAGCAGAGGATGCAGTGGGTTGAGATTCAGCTGAGACACGGAGAAGGTGACCTGTGTGGGTCCTGAAAGGGGGAGCCAGAGTCTCGGGGTCTGAAAGAGGAGGGTGTGAGAGCAAATGTGGAAATGACTGCAGCCTTGGAAGCGGCACCATCCGACCCTTGTGAGTGCCGTGTGGAGCCCAGCAGCCAGGCAGCCACTTGACCCCTGTGTGCTGGCCCAGTGGGAGAGGCTGGGGCCCAGGCGGCAGGGTCTGGGAAGCCAAGACTCACAGTCCAGCCAGCAAGGGAGGATTTGGAACATCTGGAGAGGGGGCTACAGGGTGCTCTGGGAGGTGGGGAGAGGCCACGGTGGGTCTGGGGTCTGGATAGGCAGACCGAGCTTAGGAGCATTTGGGTATGGGAGGAGAGCAGTCCAGGGTAGTTGGGGCTTGACAGGGACCAGCAGAAAAGGACACGAAGGGTCTGGCTGAGTGTCCAGGCTGGTGGGACCCCTTCTATCAGGAGTGCTCTGGGGACCTGAGGTCAGGGGTTCACCCCCCAGGCAAGCCCTGGAGTCTCCACCGACAGTGAGGGTGTCACAAGCTCTTGAGGATCAAAAAGAGGAGACAGAGGAGAGGCCAGGCCAGATGCCTCCTTGCAAGAGCTCTGTCCCCTGCTGCCCTGTCCCCCTGAGGGCAGAGGCTCTGCATTGTCCTAGCCTTTTCCTAACCAGCTCTGGGTCAGGATGCCTGCCCAGGTGGAGACCTATAAGAGGTCCGGGTCGGTAGGGAGCCCCTCTTCTCTCACAGTGGAAGCACCGTTTCCCAGGGAGCCTACGCCCAGTCTCCCCCTGTCTTGAGACAACCAGGCTCTGAGACTGGCGCCCTCCCTCCAACTCTGCACCACAGGCAGATCACAGAGGATTTTTAGGGCCGTGAAATTCACTACTCTATATGACACTATAATGATGGATACACAAAATTATACATTTATCCAAACTGTAGACTGTACAACCCCAAGGTGAACCCTGGTGTGAACAATGGACTTTGGGTGACAATGATATGTGACTGTGGGTTCACTGATTGTTACAATTGCCTCACTCTGGCGGGAGATGCTGCTAACGGGGGAGGCACTGTGTGGGGCGTGGGGCATGCAGGAGATACACGGGAAATCTCTATCTTCTAATTTTGCTGTGAACCTAAAACTGCTCTAAAAAATTAAATTTAAAAAATACAGATAAGTAATAGACAAAATATTTGAACAGATTCTCCATAAAAGAAAATAGATGAATGGCCGTATGGAGCAGATGAGAAGACGCTCAACATTGTGAATCATCAGGGAAATGCCTCAATTAAACCACAATGAGACACCATTATGCACTCCCAAGAATGACTAAAGCAAGAACTTGACAACGCCAAGTGCTGTCGAGGATTTAGAACATCTGGAATTTTCAACATTGCTAGCAGGAATGCCAAACAGTATAATCACTTTAGAAAAGTTTCTTCTCCAGCTAAACATACCTTTATTATTAAACTCAGCAATTCATTTACCCACAAGAAATGAAAACGTATGTCTGCACAATGACCCCTCCAGGAATGCTCCCAGCAGTTTTATTCATGACGGCCCGAATGTCCACCAACAGGTAAATGGATAAACAAGTTATGGTGTGTCCATACAGTGAGATACTACTCAGAAATACAAAGGAATATACAGTAAGACATGCAACAAGCTGTATGAATTTCAAAAACTGTATATGGAGCACAGCCAGACACAAATGCACACATACATCATGGAATCGTGTCAAATTCTGAAAAAGGCAAATCCGGCCGGTAGTGACAGAACACAGGTCAGCGGTGGCTTGGGGCTGCAGGTGGGATGGGCTGCTGACTGCAAAGGGAGATTTGGGGGTGATGTGAATGTTCTACCTTGACCGTGGTGATGTGGCAGTTTCATGGGTGGATAAAGCTGACAAAACTCATCGAATGTATACTTAATATGGATACATTATTTTACATAAATTATGCCTCAATAAGGTTGATTTTTAAAAAAACCAATTCCTCAGAAAATCCTTCTCTGGCCACGCCCCTCTTAAACTACATCACCCCACCCCCAGCCTCGAGTATGCACACCCTTCACAAGCTGTATTTTTCTTCCATTGCAATTCCCTGAGTTTGGAGTTATGTTTTCATTGGTTTCCTGTTTGTTGACTGCCTCTAGGTGGGGAGCACCAAGAGGCACCATGCCTGCACACAGTAGGTGCTCATTTAGTAAGCGCTCATTAAATGAGCAAATACAGGAGTTAGTGCAGGGAGAGGAAGCAAAGTGAAGGGCAGCAACTGGGTCCAGGCCCCAGCCAAACCTGCGGGGCTACAGCTCAGTGGACTGGATGACATCTGGGCCTCTCCACCTGGGGCCCTGGCTCCGCCTGGGGAGGTTGAGTCTTCGTAATTCTTCAGAGATCTCCAGGAATGTCTTGCCTTTGGTCTCAGGGAGGAAGAAGCCAGTGTAGATGGCCCCACAGACACAGATGGCAAGGAAAGGCACGTAGAGGAAGTGGGACAATCCCTCCTATAGGTTAAAAGAGACCCTGAGACCCGGTGGGGCCCCATTCAGCCCCAAGACGGAAGGCCCCATAACAGGTTTGGAAGAGGGACTTGTCTTTGTTTGCTCGGATAAGCCCCACCCCCTTCATCCTCAGTCTCCTTGGATGGAGGCCTCCTGCTGGGGTTTTCCTACTGACAGGGACAAAACCAAAGGCAGCCCCCTCCCCTGTCACCCCCACCCCACCTCCCCACCCTGGAAGGGGCAGGCCTACCATGAGGAAGGGGAATCCCAGCCCAACCAGGAAGAGCATGGTCCACATGAGCACCCCACAGACCATGTAGGCAGCAGGTCGAGCCGTCTGGTCAAACAGCTCTGTGGCCAGGATCCCTGTCACTCCAGCTGGAAGGAGGCAGGGACAGGGGACTGCCATCCAGGCTCCCTGCACTGCCTTTCTCCCATCTTTCCCCCAGACATGGGAGTGGGGGCCCCTCAGTGTTCTTCCAGAAGCCTTGGTAGAGGTGGGGGTGGGGCACACAGGCAACATAGCATTCACACCTACCCATCTTTCACCCGATACCCACGATCCTTCAGCTAGTCCCAAAGCCCAGACCTCCTCGAGCCCACTCACCGGGACCAATGCCAAAGCTGAGGATGAAGGCAAAGATGCAGGACATGGCCAGGTAGGGCATCCAGGGGAAGGAGCTCTGCCACAGAGGGGTGGAGTGAGGTGGAGATCAGCCAGCACCCAGCCACCCACCCCTCACCCCACCCAGCTACCTGCAGGCACAGGGCCACTGTGAAGATGTTCCCCCAGAAGGTCATCAGGCAGTATCCCCCCATCAGCAGCACCCGCCGGCCCACCCTCTCAATGACCACACACTGCAAAGGAAAGGGTACCCCCATAACTGGTCCAGCCACAGTCCCCTTTGTTTGGGGGTGGGCAGCGGGGAGGGGCCTCATGAGGAAACTGGTGGTGGGGCAGGGAGCAGTTTATTGCTTCAGGAGACTAAGACATTAATTTCCTATGCCCTGGCTGGTGTGGCTCAGTGGATTGAGTGATGGCCTGTGAACCAGAGGGTTGCCAGTTTGATTCCCAGTCAGGGCACGTGCCTGGGTTGCAGGCCAGGTCCCCAGTTGGGGGCATATGAGAGGCAACCATACATTGGTTTCTCTCCCTCTCTTTCTCCCTCCTTTCCTTTACCTCTTAAAAATAAATAAACAAAATCTTTTTTAAAAAAGAAAGATTAATTTCCCAGAGGTCACTCAACTTCACTCAGTTTCTTCATCTGAATAGTGGTTTAAGTGCCCAGCAAACAACAGGTGCTCAATAAAATCCTGGCTACCTCCCCATATTTTAACAGAGTGACCTGGAGTGGGAAACGGCTTAAAGAAGAGGACTGAAGTCCTCAGAGCGGCAGCACCCCAGGGTCCCAGTGCCCCAGGGCCCCCTCCCCCGCAGGGCAGTGCAGCACTAGCCCAGAGCCAGACTCACACTGACAACCGCCGCGAGCAGCTCGCAGCACCCGGTCCCGACGATGGCATACTGGACCTTCTCCTGGGGGACTCCCGCCTCCAGGAACACGGAAGCAGCATAGGCGTACACCTGGGAAGGTGGGCGCAGGGCCAGCTCTGTGGCACTGGTGTGGTTCCCAGGGGCCTGCAGCCCACAGCCCCCCAGCCCGGAGTTGCGGGGCGAGGGCGGGGGGTCGGGGGACGGAGCAAGGGCCGCACCGAGTCATTCCCACAGAGCTCCATGGCGCTGCCCAGGACGACGAGGCTCATCACCTGCCGCCGCAGGGTGCCATCCCGGAACAGCTCCCACGGGCGCCGCGCTCGCAGGCCCTGGCAGGCGGCGCGCTCCTCCTCCAGCTCTGCCAGCTCCAACGCCAAGTCCGCGGTGCCCCGCAGCCGCTGCAGTGCTGCGGCCGGAGAGAGGGTACTGAGCTCTCCTCCCACCCCCCGGCCTCTCTTTGGTCCCTCACAGCGAGCTCCCCACTCCAAACCCCCCCTCGCTCTGGGCCCCCATGGTCACATGGGGTGATGACCTTCCTGACCCTGTCATTTCACAGCACCATGGGCGGGGCCGGGAAAGAGCTTTAGAACCTTGGGATGCTGTGGATCCATCAGAGAGGACACAGCAATTGTGACAGATGGTCATCATCGCCCCCAATCCTTCACCCTCTCCCTGTATCCATGCCCTTCGCTAGGGATTTTGCAGTAGCTTCCACTAAACAGGCAAGTTCACATCCTTGGCACTGGGCTCCACCATGTGACTTTCTCTGACCAATAGGATGAGTATATAGGGAGGGCATGCCCCCTGTTCCAGCCCATGCCTTAAGGGACCTTGCTCATTTCTATTTGCTCTTCTATCATCATAAAAACTTGCCAGGCTAGCCCACTGATGCCAGGAGGAGCAGAGATGGCCCTGCTGGTACCATATTAGATCAGCCAACACCCAGTTAACCTGCATGAGTGACCAACAGCAGAGCCACCAACGAGACACAGCTGATATCAGCCAGCCCCAGAGAACTCACAGAGGCCTGAGCTAAGCAGCTGCTCCCTTTCTTGGCCCCTGAGATGCAGCAATTATTAAGCAGAAACAGAAAACTGATGAATAAGCCGGTACAAGGAGTGGGTGCTACCATAACTAGGATGGGTGATCTGTGGTGTTGGTTCCAGGCGCAGGCAGAGTGATGAGGAGGCTGGACGAGGGACAGCCTGTGAGTGGGGGGCTATAGCGTGGTGGAGGGAAAACAGACCCAGCGCACTTCTGGCTGGGGCGGAGATCTCCACGTGTTGAAAATGAACTGCCTGCTTTTAGCTGAGTATTCTAAGCTTGCTTTAGGTTAGTTTCCAAAAATAAATCAAAGCAAAACAAAACACCTCTTTCTTATCTCTAGTCTCTCCAGCTAGCAAAAAGTCCCAAATTAAGTCACATCCCGACAGCCTTACAGAATCTCCTGGTTTAAAAAAGGGGGCATTACAGGGGCCTAAGGGTGTTGGTCACAGCAGCCTGATGTGCCTCAGATTCCAGTAACTAGGTCTTGGGAGAGATGCATATACAAAAAAAACTTCGAGTGTGGCCTTTTGGCACCTAAATCAAATACACAGAAAATTCACGTCACTTTTGAGAAAACCGTATTGACAAATACGTCCTGCCAGCCTGGATGAAAAGAGACAGAGACCATTTGAAATGTACAGACTTTCATGCCCCAACTTTCAACAGGGACATTTCCAACACCATCTTCAGAAGGTGTCAAGGAAGGCATTAGGCAAGAAGGACATCTGGGAGGACAGAAGCAAGAAGCTGGGGGAGCCGTGGCTGAGGAGTCCCTCCCAGCGGACAGAGGAGCACGCCCGTCCCCCTGGGCAGGGGGTCCGGCAGCGCTTCCCAGTTGCCCAGCGGCACTCAAGCACTGCTGTGGGTAGAGGCTGCTTCCCACTTCCTTGCCTCCTGCTCCTTTGAAATGAAGGTTAGTTCTAGTTACACTCTCCCACTTTCACCACTGAGTACAGGAAGAGTAGAAGACTTGTGTCCTGGCTCCTAGGTCTCTAGATCAAGAGAAGACACAATAGACCTGATGTGATCTTAAGACCCTGGACTTCAGCTCTGGCCAGTGTGGCTCAGTGAATTGAGCGCCGGCCTGCAAACCAAACAGTCACTGGTTCGATTCCCAGTCAGGGCACATGCCTGGGTTGCCAGCCAGGTCCCCAGACAGGTGCCTGTGAGAAGCAACCATACTTTGATGTTTCTCTTCCTCTCTCCCTCTCTTCCCTACTCTCTAAAAATAAATAAATAAATAAATCTTAAGGGGGAAAAGGGATTCTGTCCTTCAAGCTTGGTGCCATGGGATAAGACTTCAGGGGGTCCCAGATGACATAATATATTTTCTCAGCATGATTTACACAGGGGAGGGACGTGAATAATCATTGTGGCCATGATGGCAAGCTGAGAAAATATATTAGTGGGCCCTCCCTAAATCAATACCCTTTGCCATGTGAGAGGATGTGCCATTCATTTTCCCACCCCCTAACTTCGGGTCCAATAACATGACTCTCTCGGGTCAATGGGATATTAAAAGGGCACGAGGGGACCAAAGGTTTGGAAAGTGCTTACTCGGCTGGATTTGCTTTCTTGTGTACCTGCCATCGCTGTGACAAGAACATTCCTGAGCTAGTTGGCTGGTTCCAGGAGTGAGAGGAAAGGCATGTGCAACGGAGCTGAACTGCTGCAGCCCAGACCGGCCCGGGCTGGCCACTCCTCGGCCGACGCCAACACCAGGAGCCAGCCCAGCTAAGATCAGCAAAGCTGTGTGGCCAGCGCAGCAAGTGAATGAGGAGAAGATGCTGTAAATGACTGCTGTTTTAAGCCAGAGATCTGGGGATCGTTCCTCGGGTGTCATTGCTGAGGCCACAGCTAATGGATAAGACCGTCAGCAGTGGTTTGGCATCGGACCATGAAGTCCTACCTGGTGCCTTATCTGGCACATGTGTGTGGGGGGCTCTTTCTCTGGGGGCAGGGGCTGGTCTGTTCCATCCTGCTGCCTTGGCACTCAGGACAGCCCCTCCATAAAGCGTTCTACAGGGCTCAGTAGAGGCACAAAGAGAGGGGCAAATTTTCCCTGAAAAATGAAACCTGAGAAAAGAGGACCCACATGCTCTGGGCAGATGTGCCCATTGGTCAGGAGGGTCTGGGAACCTGAGGCCACGGACTCACCTGCCAAGCAGGCCTCTGTGTCTCCACGGTCAATGAGGAGGTAGCGCGGGCTCTCAGGGAGGAGGGGCAGGGAGGCCAGCTGGAGCAGCCCAGGCACCAGGCAGCTGGCCAGCAGCAGGGGCCAGGCTTGCGGGCCACCCAGGAGCTCCCTGGAGAGGCAAAGGAGAGGTCAGGCCAGACACCTCCTTGCCAGAGCCCTGTCCCCCGCCTGCCTGCTCTTTTGAGGGCGGAGGGTCTGCACTGCTCTGTGCTTCTTCCTAACCAGCTCCGGGCCTGGACACGAAGACCCCTCCCACCCATGTAAGGACCCAAGGTAAGGCAGGGCTCTGGCCCCTCCTTATCCCTAACAACTCCTCTTTCCAGGCCCCAGGCATTGCCGTCCCCTCTCCCTTCTGGGATGACTAAGACATGCTCCCCGGGAAAAGCCCAAACCTTCACCCTCTTCTCTGTCAAGACCTGCTCTCTGCTTCCTGATCTGGAGAGGACAGAAAAGTGTGATTCACACTAAAGCGTGTGTGGCTGACTGATTCCCATTTTGTGTGCTGACCAGGTGGAAGCAGGCAGGTTTCAACACCTTAATACACAGAAGCAATGTTGTCATCTACTTAATAGATAGGGACAAATTTAGGCAAAGAAAGGCCTTTACGGCCTTCACACCACTCTGCACACGGTGGGGCACTTACCTGAGTCCAACCACCTGACCCATTACGATCCCCAGGGCAGTGAAGATGGCTGAGGTCATGGCCACGGCTCCTCGGAGCTCCTTGGGCGCACTCTCCCCCAGGTACATGGGTTGGACGTTCATGCTCACACCTGCCGCGTGCACAGCAGAGTCGCAGATGGGCTGGAACCCCCAGCCCCACAACGCCCCACCTCCTTGGCACCTCAGCTACTGGGCCCGAGCACTGAGTGCTGCTCGCTCGCCCCACACACCCAGAGGGGCCCCTCCTCCCCTGCCTGTAGGACCAGCAGGGCTCCAGGTCCACTCCCAGGACTCGGATCAATTCCACCTGTTCCCTCAGCACAGCCCCACCGTGGTCATCAACTCTTTCTAGACCTCGTCAGTGGGACGGCTGCAAAGGGCTCTGAGTGGCTGGTGGGGGGAGAGGGGAAGAGGCATCCGGATGCCCACCAGCTGCCGCAGTGCTCACATCAACGCCTTCGCTGACCACGGCTGCTGTAGGCTCTCCCCTCATCCCCACCTCCCCAGAGAGACAGCGGCACCCAGGCAACCAGTGGGAAAACAGAACTGGACCCCCACTGCCCACCCCAGATTTCGACAGCTGGCAAAAGCTAGGAGGCCACAGTGTTTGAGGACCATGCCCCTGGGAATACCACAGGGAGTACTGGTCCACCCCCTCCCTGACCGGGGATCAGGAAACAGGTCTCATCAAGGTCCCGCCTCTCTCTGAGCACTGGGTGCAGGGCGCTGGGAGGAAGGTGGGTACACTGATTTCGGAAGTCTCTGAGGTGCCTCCGCTCTTCCCACAAACATGTAGGGGGTAGATTCCTTCTGTGCTAGGTCCTCAGGGCCCAGAGACAAAGTGTGACCTAGTTCCTTTTCCCTGGAGTGTGGGCTCTTCTTAGGGACTCACTTCTCACACAGAGACTGTGGCAAAACTGATGGTGTATGACTTCAGAGATCAGGACATAAGAAACACTGGGCCTTTCTTCTGGAGCCACACACGCACTTCTTTCCTTCTCTTTGCTGTGAGAGGGACCCCGTAGGCCAGGGAGCTGCGGCCTCGGGACAACAGCCAGGGCCAGTCAAGCCCTCAGCAGGCTGCAGCCCCGTCCGACAGCTTGACCTCAGCCTCCTGAGAGGCCCCCAGTCAGACCCACCCACTAAGACACTCCCAGGTCCTGACCCACAGAAACCGTCAGATTATTATGCACATTGGTTGTTTTAAGCCACTGACTTTTAAATACTTTGTTTCACAGCGCTCGATGACTAATACAGATGTCGATGCCTGGCTGTTCAAACAGTAGGGCGTCAAGAGGGGATTTGTTGATGGGAGCCCCTAAAAGCCCAGGTGGATGTGCTCAGAATTCTGCTCCCTCCCATGACAAGTCCTCAAAACTGAGGAGTCCCTAACAGCTTTTCTGCCTCTGTATGGAAGGTCAGAGAACTCATCTGAGATGCCTTTATACCGTGGCTGCCAGGAAGCTCATGGCTTAGGACCTCTGTTAGTGCAGGTTTGGGGATGTTTGTTCTCATGTCCCTGTACATTTTCATTCTTCTATACCCACTTTAAATGTCTAGCTATGTGAGCCTTTTAAGATAAACCATATTGCGAAAACAAGGTGGGAATAAGTGGACGAGTAGGAATGGACAGGTAGGGTGAGGCGCCTTCCCCCCATACCTGCGTTGACCCCCACAAGCAGCCGACCCAGCATGACCATCTCGAAGGAGCCCGCTCTGCGGCTGAAGCCAAACAGGACCGCTGCAGCCACCACGAAGACATTGTTCACCAGGAGGGACCACTTCCTTGGGGCAAGCGGAACACAGGCAAGAGAGGCCAAGGTCAGCCCAGAGCGACTGGCCCTGGGGACCCCTCTTTGCCACTCCAGCCAGCCCTGATCAGACCTGGGTGTGTGTGTGAACTGTGCTCAGGAGTCTCAGCCACGTGGATGGAAATGACCACTAGCCACTCACTGCGCCTGGGATCCTATGTGGTATGCCTAGAGGGGAACACTCCCACTCCCCTCTCCCAGCACGCCCCAGTCTCTCTCCCTTCTGCCTGTACCATGGCTTGAAGTGACGGGACTTCTATTTTACGGCTTCATCCCTCAGATTAAGCACCACTCTCCCCAAAATCCTTTGTGAAAAGAAGGAACTGGCATCTGAATCAGAGCCTGCCAGATAGCTGGATGGTCCACACTTAGTTCGATGGGACAGACTTCGAACAGCAACGGGGGTGCGGGGGATGGACAGTGCTGCATCTGGGTGAAGCACTCTGTAGCTGTCCAGCTGCAAACCCAAGGGCCCAGCCGACACACAGTGAAACCGGCAGCCCAGGGAATCTCAGAGGAGTGGACCTGGGGTGCCGAGTAGCCTGCAAGTCACCCACCTACAGACTTCCTGTGTGAGATAGAGGATCTCCTATTGTTTAGGCCAACTGAGCCCTGGTGTTTTACTGTTTACAGTGGAAGGCATCCTAACGGATACACCTGTTAAACACACAAACATGATACCCACGCAACTTGCACCCGACAAAGGAAGTTACATCAGGGAAAGAGGAAGGACGGGTGCCCGTGGAATGCACAGTTGTGTTATGAATCCCATCCCCCAGAAGCAGGTGATCTCACAGTGTAAGGACCTGCTGGAGATCCCACACCATCAGGACCACCAAGGCCACTCACGGATGAAGATTCGGGTCAGCCCCATGGACAAAGAGCCTCAACCAGGGGAAGTGCTAGCCAAGGACAAGAGTGGAGAACTGAAGGTGGGACTCACAATGCGGGCAACAGCTTGTGACCAGTTCCAAAACCAACAGGTAGAACTTCTACCTGTGCTTCTGGGCTTCCTGTATCACATGCTCTAAAATTAACTCACCCAGCCTCAGCTGGGTGGATCAGTTGATTGGAATGTCATCCCATACACCAAAAGTTTGTATGTTCAGTCCCCGGTCAGGACACATATGGGAAGCAACTGACCAACATTTCTCTCTCACGTTGATGTTTCTCTCTCTTTCTCCAGATCAATAAACATATCCTTGAGTGAGGGGTTTTTAAAAGTTAAAAAAATCAAAATAAAAACATTCATCCACGACTTTTCTTTTCCTTGATTAGTTTTCCCTCCCTACTCTTTCTTCTTCTTTCAGTTTTCTGTGGGGTGTCTTGGTGGCAGTTAGATCACCACTAAGTGTGTGGGTCAACTGCAGGGCTGGCAGGATGTCACGGTGTGGGAGTCCCGCACTGGACAGGAGCACCCCCCCCCTCACCCCCGTCTGCCCTGGTGGCTGTGACAAGACGACGCACTGAGCGTCTCACTCAGGGGGAGGCGAACACATGCGCGGGTGCCTATGCCGGGGTGGCCGCATAACGTGAGGAGGGCGCCTGCAGAGCCAACTACGCGGCTGAAGTGTATCCACACACACTGGGCGGCCAGCAAGGGGGCAGCTTATGATAGCCATTTGCTTTTTCTACCTGCCATCGCTTCTCTCCCCTCTTTCCCAGGTGACCCAAGGTGGGCCGATAACAACCCGTCCTCCTGGATTCTGATTTCTGAGTAAAGACCCGGGGGACAGAACGTGCCTGCAGGTGGCACACGGAAGCCACCCTCCCGGGGGGAGGTGCACAGGTCTGGCCATGCTGGTCCTCGCCCCGCCATGGGGCCTGCCCCTCTCAAGGCCTGATTTTTGAGCACTTTGCTTCACCCCGTGAGCTGCCCCCGTGTCCTGCCAGTTATTACAACTTTCAATTAATTCACGCAGAGTCCGTCTCCCTCATTTGCCACACAGGCACTGCATCAGTTGGATTCAAAGGGGGAAGTGAGGCCCAGGGACTTGTTTACAATCAAATGGCATTTGCAGATAGACGTGGCACTGGACACTTGAGCCCTCCCTCCCACACAGCCCAGGACTCCTTCCTCTACCAAGTCCCCTCAGAACTGTCTCCTGTGAAACTACAGGCAGAGCAGGAGGCCGGGGCCTGCCGGCCACCTTCCTTCTCCCACATTTCTCAGCCTGCAGGCTGGGGTGACCCTCACTAAAGGGAATTGGGGGTACACAGGGAACACTTACCTTCCCAGCGTGATGGCCAGGGGCCCTGCAAGCAGCGCCCCAAAGAGGCCCCCCAGCGGGTACAGAGACACAATGAGGGACCACACGAGCAGAACCAGGTGGTCAGGCAGCGGCTGGCCAGAACGCACCTGCCACGTCTGATTGGTGAACTCCTGTATGTGCTGTGGACAGAGACGCCAGTCAGCCTCCCAGGGCGGGGACTACAAACGAGGGGCTGACCCTGCAGAGAAGGCACCAGGTCTTCCGAGCAATTCTACTCCCCTGCTGTGAGCACAACAAACTCCAAACTCCCCTGAGCACAGACTCACTATCACACACAGCGTCCCCGGGAGCCTAGAGCTGGACAGTCTCCACTTGCCCTTGGAGCCCACTGTCCCCCCGACCCTGCTTTGGGACCTGGAAGCCATCTTCATGGCCCCCGTCCACTGGTTCCTGGCTGACCAGCTTTCTGCTAGAACTGGCCGGTGGGGAGCACCAGTAGGGCATCAGAGGGAAGTGGGAGGGTGTCCATTCTCCTCTGGGCCACATGGCGCTTCCTCTGTGCCCCTAACTCTGCATCACTATCACTGCTCCCCCATCAGCCTGTGTGCTCCCAGCACCCCACAAGCCGTCCTTTGTGGTACCCAAACCTACTTGACCGGTCCAGCATGTGCTGAGTGCTTCCTCGGGACCCTGCCCGTGCCAAGCCCTGGGAAGTGCGCATCTGTTAGAGACAGGTCGCTCTGCTCGTTAAGACTGAGAATCAGGTGAATGACTTGCCCACCACCTCAGCCACAGGTTAGGGCTGCTGCCAGGTAGTTCAGACACCCCAGGACCCCACTCCCAGAGATGCCTCTCAGGACAGTGAGCGAGGAAAGACCCAGACACCCTCTTTGCCTTGGTAACAGACCAAATGTCAGTTCCCAGCTGGCTCAGGCCTCCCAGATGGATGTGGGGGAGGACGTTAGGAGGACAGTGGGCTGGGTGTTGGGCCAGCTCCCTCCTGCTCAGGCTGTCAGCCTGGCACCCGCTAGGTCCCTTTGGAGGAATGACCTGCCCAGAGGAGCTGACCTTGGCCAGAGCTCAAGAGTGACCATTCAGCGCAGTAAAGGAGCCCTCTGAGGCCAGAAGAACCCCATTTGGGGGGACTGGCAATGGCCCACAGGAGACAAGGCGTGAGAGTGCCCAGCCAGGAGGTTTGCACTGAAGTGGGCACCCCCGCCCTTGTTGAATGAACACAGAAACAAGCACAGCTAGCTCAGACCCCCTGCTGAAGCCATCATTTCATTATTTCCTTAAGGGGCTGGGCTGCTACAATTGTTTCTGTCCAGAATGTGCTCCCCCTGGGCTTCTGCTACCCCCCAACATGAGTTCTCTCCTGTTTTCAATTACAGCCCTTATAAATGTGGTCACCTGAGCCAGATGCAGCCGATGGAAGTGCTCTATCCTCTGAACCACACGATTGGGCTAGGGGTGGGCATGTGACCCGCCACCCGATCACCCTTCCCAGGCCTTTCTGTAGGAGCTACCTGGGAAGACTTTTGTTTGGGGCTTCCCAACTAGCAGAAAGTGAATCTGGTGACGGCTGCTCTCTTGTCACTGAGTGGAGCATGAGGCCAGGCAAGAACAGGAGAGCCCCAGTTCCATCCTGGGCCTGGTTCCTGCAGCTCTTCCCCCGACATGGACCCCGAGTTCTTCCCAGCTCTATGATAGGACACTTGCTCTTCTTACTTAAGCAAGTGAGAGGAGACTTCCATCACTAGGGCTCAAGGACTCATCCTTTCCACAGGCCCACACTAAACACCCACAGGGGTCAGGCTGGCATCAGCTGCTGGGGATTCACAGGAGGAAGAGATGGGCCCGAAACAACCAACACATGACCCGCACCAAGGGCTGGGGAGAGAGGGGTGACTTCCGGCTTGGGGGTTGTTGAAGGAAGGCTTTAGGAGGGCATTTGGAGGGTGGTTCTTGAGGGGCTTCCCAGAGAAAGGAGGGTTTGAGGAAGGGCTGTGTGCCTCTGGGGAGCTGCATAACCCGCCTGGGTAGTGCTCTTGGGGGAATGAAGGTGGGAGGCAGACGAACAGGCTCTGACCCCAGACTCACACAGGTGGATGAGCCTGCGCTCATGCCTGTAGGCACTAGGAAGACACAGAATGTTTCTGGGCTTGATCAAACTTGAGAGGACCTAGAAGGGGAGACGCTGAAGGTCAGGAGGCTAATAAAGAGGCTGGACCAGCAATCCAGGGAGAAGAGATGGGACATGAACAGGGGTCATGGCAGAGACACGGAGAGAAACAGCTTCATGCTAGAGGTAGTTAAGAAGGACTTGGTGTCTGAGACAGGGAGGGCAGAGTAAAGGCTGACCCCGAGTCACTGGGTGGACAGTGGAGACTGACATCAGGGACTCAGGAAGAGTTCGGAGGAGGATGCAGAGCTGGATTTGAACATGCAGGACCTATGAGACATCCCAGTGGAGGTGGAGGTGTGGGAGAAAGCCCCACCAAGTGGATGCTGGCCTGAACCTTCACAGGGGCCAGCCATCAGCCTGCACCCAGCACTCACTCAGCTGGTGATAGTGGGCGCAGGAGGTACATACCAAAGTGGGGGCATTGATGATGGAGAGGTTATAGCCAAATTGAAAAGTCCCACCAATGCCAGCCGCACAGACGGTCATGAGCAGGACCCTGCCCTGACTCTAAGGAGGGAAGGGAGAACACAGAATGATTAACAACAGCCTCTGCCTCCCTCCCAGGACCAGAACCTACCAATTACAGCATCGCAATCAGTTTGAACGAGGCAATGAGAGGAAACTGAGGCACAGAGGAGTTACCTAGATCACATGGCTGGCAGATAGCAGAGGCCAGCCTTCTGCTCTGAGTCCAGGTCTTCACTACTTCCCCACCTCCCACCTGGGCTGAGGACAGATACAGCCAGGAAAAAGACAGACATGCATTTGCCATTTGGTGAGATACTGTGTACGGGTGGGGGGCAGGGAGGAGGCAGGCAGAGGAAGAGGCTCCAGAGGGCAGGATTCGGCCACGGGTCTGCAGACAGGCCCATGACAGGCACCCTGGCTGCCCACAATCCCTGTAAGGCCCACATAACTTCCTCCCAGGCCGTAGGAGGCAGCCAGGGGAGGACCCAGGGGTTTCGTCTCCCTGTGGCCACATCAAAGCTCGGTGTGGGCCACGTGGAGGCGAGAGTTCCACTAAGATGGCAGATCTGCAGGAAGCAGCAACAGACACAGCACCTGATGACAAGTGAGCCCGTGTGGCGGGAGACGCAGGTCTCCAAGACAGCAGGAAATTGTTTAATTCACTGAGATGGTTCATGGAAATTGCCTAGAGCCATGACTGCTCATGAAAAGCACTCAGACATTAGCTATGATGGTGATTATTAATTTGGTTAACAAATATTTCTTGCCTCCCTACTATAGACCATAAACCTGTTTTGGTGATGAGGGAACTCAAGAGCTGGGAAATTTAGTTTTAGGTCCTAGTTAATAAGCCTAGTAGTTAATGCATGTGAAAAGCTATTGCCTCAGGACCTGCAGGTATAGCCTACCCTGACCCCAGGAGACCACAGTGATGGACCTTTGTGCTCTGCAAGAGACTGTAAGCGGTCAAGGTGGTCTCTGAGCCATTGTGTTCCAGGCAGAGACAGTCTGTAACCCAGGACACAGATAAAGAAAATTGCCCAGGACACAGGACACAGATAAAGAAAATGACCGGTCAGCAGATGAAAGAATGTTAGGGAAATTGCTGGAGTGCAGCTTTTACCTGATTAACCTCTTTCCTGAATCCCAAATCCCTTACCTACACTCTTTCCCTTGAATTCCAGACCCTTTACCTACACTTCTGCCCCGTTATAAGAAAGGCTGGCTTGAAAGGAAATGTAAGACTATCTGTTAGGTTATATAACCCACCACCTTCTCAGATCGCCAGCCCTCTGAATAAAGCGCCCATGAAGAGTCCATCCCTGTCTCTGCTCATTGGTTCTGGTGGTGACAGGCAGCGCGAACTCCAGTTTTTCTGGTTTCACTAGGTGCTGGGGATATACCAGTGAACAGATGAGACAAAATCTGTGACCTCATGGAAATTTCCTTCCAGTGGGGGAAGACAGGCGACAACAACATGGATAAGGAAAATATACAGCACTGGTAAGTCAGCCGGTGCGACTGAGACAGAAGAAGGAAAAGGTGCGAGGGAGTGTTTGGAGAGGGTGGTCAGGAACGTGTTCTGAGAAGGTGACATCCGCACAGACCTAAAGGAGATCAGGGAAAGGGCCACCCAGATAGCTCCTGGAAATCAGCGCAGGTTGGGAGGAAACCCAGAGATGTGGCAGGTGGTGTGGACAGCCCCCATTCTCTCAGTGAAGCAGGAGGTCAGGAAGGTTTCATAGGAGCATGGAGAAGGAGATGCAGGTTGGGGAGAGATGTGAGGGTGGGAAACAGTCAAAGAAGGGGCGGAGGCGGCCCGGGTCGCGGCGTGTCTGGCCTGCACAAGGACACGAGGACTGCGCAGGCATCACCAGGGATGCCGGCAGGTCCTGCAGATGTGCGACCGCATGCAACCTCGCACTAGCCCTCAGGCCATCCCTTCGAAACGAACACCTGCCTATGCTCTTCTGAGCCCACACACTGTACAAACAAGCACGAGATATTTTTTGTACATCTGATGTCTCTGTTAAGCCTTCCGTAGTGGCTGCACCTATGCAGTTCAGTCCGGGCCACAATTCCTCATCTGAAAAACGCCAGGGCCGGGCGGGTTTTGGAATTCTGACCTTTGCAGATCGCAGGAGGGCATGGAGCGCATACACATTTCTCCAGCATTAGGGATAACAGTGGCCGGCATGCGCGTAGAGGGAAAGGTGGTGCAATCATTCCAGCAGGACGCCAGTAGCGCATCTGGGTGGAGAGGTGGAGGAGCACGCGCAGTGGGCCTTTGGGAGAGGCACAAATCAGTCTAGAGACCGAAGCTGCCGCGCAAGCGCAGTGTGTGTTGCAATGGTAGGTGAGCTTAATTTATCCTCCGCCAGAGCGCGCTGCGAGGCGCACGCACAGGGGCACAAAGTGTTAAAGTGAAGGGGTCGTCCCAGGAATAGCTTACTAGCATCCGAGGCTGTAAGGGTGGCTTCTCTTCGTTTTCCAACCCTGCCTTTCCGCAGCTCTGTGGTTGAAAAGCCACTCTTTACTCGCCTGAGTCTGGGGCCCACCTCTGCACCCAAAGGGAGTTCTGGTGCAAGATACCCCGGCCGATCCCCCCTGCACGCGCCTTCGCAGGTCGCAGCCGTTGGCTCTGATCTCCGCGCTCCCGACTCACCCGAAATTCTGGCCCCTAGTTCCCTCCACCGCTGCCGTCTCCGGAGTGAATCTCTGCGGGACCCTGCCTTGCTCCTTCTCAAACCTCCGCCACCATCCCCTCCATCCCCTCCATCCCCTCTGTCCAGCTTCCATTTACCCGGATCTGGGGTCCCAGTTAGCCACCAGAACCCAGGAATCCCATGTCCCCGGGAGGCCCCTAACCCGAGCACATTCTGAAGGCCGAGCCCTGGTTCTAAACAGACATCTCCACCCTCCTCCAGTTCAGGGGGCCCACCCTTTCCTTAGAGGAGGGGCAGAATTAGGAGGGACGGGAAAGACAGACCCACCAGTCTCTGGAGCGCTCTCATCTGTCCCTTATGACAGAGCAGGTGACTTGAAGGCGGAGAACAGGTTTCGGGTTGCCGCTGGGGAATTCATTACATGAGGTGCCGGTCAAGCCTACAGCCCAGATGCAGTCAGAGGTAAGGAGCCAGGGTCCACTGGGCTGGATTAATCTTTTATTTCTCGGGGATTCTCACGCCCTGCATGGAATCCATAAGTAGGACAACGCCAAACGGAAATCAGACCTTGCCAAGGACACTGTCTGTGGGTCACAGAAACTCAGACCTGAGCATGACAGAGCAAAGACCGATAGACATACACCAGACATGTTTACCAGAATGGATACTGCAGCATCTCTATTGTTCATGCTTCATTTTTGTTTGAGTTTTGCTGCCCTGAATTTTTAATCATTTCTAAAAACACCATTTTTAAGGGAAAATGCAACACAGAAAATATGAGCAGTGCTAACTGCATGCTTTTTCTTCTGCATCTATTGAGATGATCATAAGGGCTTTCTTTTTAAATTCTTTTTTAAATTTCATTGATGAGAGAGAGAAACTAGAGAGAGAGAGAAGCACAGATTTGCTGTTCCATTCATTTATGCATTCATTGGTTGATTCTTGTATGTGCCCTCACTGGGGATCCAACCCACAACCTTGGCGTATCAGGAAGAGGCTATAACAAACTGACTTACCCACCCAGGACCAGGGATTTCTCCTTGACTCTGTTTATGAGCTCAATTACATCAGTAGCATTCCTACTGTAAACTCCCCTTGATTTCTCTCGGTAAACACAGTTGGCTCATAATGTAATTGCAACTACTAACACATTGCTGGTTTCAATTGCTGATAGTTTATTTAGGGAATTTTTTTCAAAACAACTTTTTTTTCCTCTCAGAAAATTAGAGTTAAAAACAATGGCCTAATAATAACCAGTGGTGGGACAACTGATTATCTCTGTGGGAAAGTGAAAACGGGTCTCTGCCTCAGCCCATTCATAAAAACCAGTCCAGGTGCACACAAACCTACTGCAAAAAGAAAACTAAACATTTTTGAAGAAAGTAAAGAATACTTTTACAACTTCAGGATGAATAAGGATAAACCACATAGGTTTCTTATGAAGATTTAACATCATTAAAATTAATGAAAACTATGTGTTAACACAGTGAAATACCACTTCACACCTGTCAGAGTGGCCACCATAAACAAATCAACAAACAAGAAGTGCTGGCGAGGTTGTGGAGAAAAGGGAGCACTGTTGGTGGGACTGCAGACTGGTACAACCACTGTGGAAAACAGTATGGAATTTCTTCAAAAAAACTAAAAATGGATCTGCCTTTTGACCAGGCAATTCCACTGCTGGGATTATATCCCAAGAACCCTGAAACACCAAAAGATCCTATGCACCCCAATGTTCATGGCAGCACAATTTACAATAGCCAAGTGCTAGAAACAGCCTAAGCACCCATCAGTAAATGAGTGGATCAAAAAACTGAGGTACATTTACACAATGGAATTCTACACAGCAGAAAGGAGGAACTCCTCCTACGAGTCATGACAGCATGGATGGAACTGGAGAGCATTATGCTAAGTGGAATAAGCCAAGCGGTGAAAGACAAATACCTTATGATCTCACCTTTAAGAGGAACCTAATCAACAAAACAAACAAGTGAGCAAAATAGAAGCAGAGATGTGGAAACAAAGAACAAACTGACAGTGACCAGAGGGGGCGGGGATAACGGGAAAGGCGAAGGGTCGTCAAGGAACATGTATAAAGGACCTAGGGACAAAGACAAGGGGAGGTGGGGCTAGGATTGAGTGTGGGAGGCGGGGATGGGTAGGAAGAAGGAGAGTAAGGGGGGATAATGGGGACAACTGTAACTAACAACAATAAAAAACAGAAAACTATGTATTAAAAGACACCATAAAAAGGTGAAGCTAAAAGCTACCAACTAGGAGAAGGTGTCCACAAGCACTCGACCAACAAAGTGTTTGTATTCCGAATATGTAAGGAATTCCCACACATCAGTAAAGAAAATGGGCATAGGCTGTGAACAGGAAATTTACAGAAGAGGAAACTGAAGTGGCAAACAAACAAAAAAAAATAAAACGATACTCACCTGTTGTTAGCAACCAGGAAATGCAAATGAAATCCACAACATACCTTGTTTCACACTCAACGGGCTGGCTGTTTAATTCTGGCAATACCAAGGAGGTAGGAATCAGCTGGAATGGCTCGTATGGCTGATGGAAATATAAATCGGTGCAGAAACTTGAAGAGCAATTTGGGCGTACCTAGTACATTGCCGCTGGAAATACCTGGTAACCCAGCAAGTCCCACAGTTCCACTCCTGGGTTTGATTTAGAGAAACTCTTACTCCCGCGCTCATGAACTTCTGTTCACAAATGTAGCATTGTTTCTACCAGAAAACTGTCAGTCATCAGGAAAATGGAGAAACATTGTGGTATACACTCGGGAGCCACTCATTGGTGAAAAGCAATGAACTGGAGGAACCCTATCAACACAGGTGAATCACAGTACTGTGTGAATAAAGATGTAGAAGACGCCACAGACTCTAAAGCCTTTACGTGAAGTTTACGTGAAGAATACACCAAACCGCGCCTTATGTCTTATATTGGGTAGGAATATACACACATGCAGTAAGAACTTGAGGGTGTGCACAGAACGATAAATGCCAAACTCAGAACTGGGTCTAACATTCTGAGCCCAGGGCCTTGCCAGGCTGTATGTATGCCACTGGGGATCACTGCTATGCACATACCTGGTTGCCCACCCCTCCCCTGCGGTTCTCCCTGAAATGCCACGTGGACACCTTACTGTGTCAGCTCCCCTGCCCCCCTCCCCCTGCCGTGCCTGAGTTCCTCATTAATTGTTACCCTTAAGCCAGGAAGCTTGAGACTTCTCTTTGGCAAATATTAACCTTGAGTATATGAAAGCCATGGTCGAATTTGTGGGCCCAGTTTTGATGCTGATCCTCTCAACCCACAAGTGAGTGGCTTCAGCCTCCTTTACCGGGCAGTCTCAGACTCTACAAGGTCAAGCATGTGCCCATGGCAACCTGCCCACAACAATCCTGCTGGAAGTTGGAGTTGGTCTTAGAGCTCCAAGTCCAGCGGGCGAACCCTGCGGGATGAAAACAAGCCTACCTAGCCCCAACAGCGCCCCCAAACTACACGAGTTGGGACGTGTTGAACACCCCACTTTCAGCCCTGGGCTTCCCGCGTTTGATTCTTACCTAGTCTCAGTTTCCCGGGTGAGAAGGTGAAGGTGAGGGTCAGGGGAGGTGGGGTGACCTGCCACCAGCTGTTCAGGGGCTGTGATGGCCTGTGGGCAGTCCTGGGTGATGACACCCCTCCCTTGCCTTAAGAGTCCTTGCCCTCACGCTCCTTCCTACACACTAGGGCCTCTCACTCTGCAGATAGGGAAACTGAGGCCCACAGCGGCGGGGATCTTCGCCTGGCACTCAGCGGGAAGCAGGGAGGAGCGCGGTTCACACTAAAAAAGAATATACCGTAGCTTAGCGGCTGGCGCTGACTCTCAACCGAATCTGCCCCCACCTCCGGCTTGCCGGCTCTTCTGTTCCCTACACCTGCAGAAGTGGCGGGGCCGCCTCCCCGACCCGGATGGCCCCAGAAAATGCCTCTGCTGCTACTCAGGCCCGGGGACCTGGGCTGGAGAAAGGGGTGTCCCAGGACCTCCGCCTCCGAACCTTCAGGGGACCCCAAGGCCCCGCCCCTCCGGTTTTCCAGAATTTGCCCGACGCCACAACACTGGCTCCGGCCGCGAGGGGGAGACAAAGCCCGGGATCTGAAGACTTGTGTACCGCCGGGTGCCACCACCTCCGCAGGTTCCAGGGTGGCAGAACAAAGAGGCCTGAGCCAGCGCTGCCCCAGGTGCAGTGGCTGCATTGCAGGGCTGCCTCGACCCGAGTCCTGCCTGACCCGTGACCCCCGGGCTCAGGTGCTCCCTGCTGTGCCCGCTTTAGGGTGATTTCACTTCCTCTGTCCGGCGCAGCTGGCTAATTAGGCACCAGGATCTGGGAGGCCTGGCATCCAGACCCATCAGGCCTCTACCATACCGTGTGCCTACCCCCATGCTCCATGAGGGTGGGACAGGGGTCTGGGTAGGTACCTTCCCCCTACATCCAGGGCTCAGGCTGGACCCTGGCTTCTCCTCCAGGCTCAGCCCAGCAGCAGGCCTGTCCATCACTAGGGTGAGGTGGGTAGGTCCCTACAGCAGATTGGGGTACCTAGCACCCGACCACCAATAGGCTGAGCTGCTCTGGGCCCACTTTTCTGCTTCTCTGAGACTCAGTTTCCTCATGTTAGCTGTGGTTTGAAGGAAGTGCTGCAGCCTCTTTCTGCTCCATATGCAAGGAGACTCAAAGGCCCCCCTCCTTGCAGCCTTGTTCCTCGAGCGTGGACTGGCATCTCTGCCCCACACCAGGACCCTCCGAGGCGGCATCTTGGTGGAGGTCAGGAGGTCTGCTGACATTGGACACCAGGCTGCCGGAGTGGGCAATGAGCCCCCACCAAGCCCAGCAGGCTGGCCATAGGCCTGGCTGCAGCCGACACCAAAGAAGCTCTTGCAGTTCTACCAGGTACATCCTCTCTCTGAGCCCCCGTCTGCTCTCCTGCAAAATGAAGACATAGGCACTGGGCCCTCGGCCCCCTGTGTGGGTCTGTTGGTCCAGCCCTGGGCATCCTGAGGGTAGGCACAGGCCCTCTTTTGATCCCCAGACAGACCCTCCCGTGGGTGAGTCGGACGTGCTCAGTCCAAGCAGGGGTGCAGAGGGCAAGGCCCTGGGGCAGCTCCTGCGGGCTCCACCTAAAGTCCTGCTTTGCTCTCCCCCCACCTCAGAGCTGGCATTTATTCCACTTCTGGGTCACATTTCCAACTTAATGACTCAAAAGAAAGAAAGAAACCCAACCTACAACCAGCTGAGGCAGCGCCTCCTGACCACTCTTTGATATTTGAGGACTGAACAATGGGGCTGATTGCGGATAGGAGACTTAAGTCATCTTAATTAGAAGGAAAGAATGTCCTCGTGGTTGGCTGTTCTAAAAATACAGCTGCACCCACATCTGGAGGGGAAGGGTTCGGGGGAGGTGGCGGTTAGGCCGGAGTCTGAAGGGCTGATGCCGGCATTCCATGGTGGGGGAGGCGCCTCCCAGCAGGGCCCACGGAAGGGGAGAGAGGAGGACACCAAAGCAGCCCGTCCCCTGTGACTGGGTCACCTGGCGCAGCTTTGGGATGGAGCTGAACAGGCAGCCCACCCCTTTTTGGGTCCACCATCACCCCTTCCTCAAGCTCTCCCCACACTCCAGCCTCAGTTTCCTCAGCTGTACAGAGGGGACACCTGGGACCCAGGTTAACGCACAACAGGCACCCAGCCACGGGCTTCAGGCCTGGGAGGGAATTTTTTCTGGGTTTTATGATTTGGGGTAGTAGTTGTCAGCTTTTATGAACTTGTCATTTGTTTTGTTCTAATTCTAAGCAAATATTCACTTCTGCACCTAAGCTTGCATTTGTAATTTTGCATTTGTTTTCTTAGAGAGGCCCTCAACGCCTCATAAAAGTGAAGGGCATGAGGGCTGGGAGAATGTCTTGAGCAAAATGTTCAGGCAGGAATTCCACAGGTATCACCAGTGGAAGACATGGACACCTGGGTCATTGTCCCAGCACACTTGTATGAGCTTCCTGCCACAGTGGCTCGGCAAGCACCTGGCACGGGGGGTACCCACCCCGGATGTGGGTGAGCAGGGCCTGGGCCGCTTGGCAGGAATGTCGGTGGTGAACACCGGGTGGGAGGTGAGTAAAGCCTGGGCTTTTCTGAGCCTCTCCATCCACCTGCCCGGAGCTGAGTCACTAGTCCTGGGCAGGCGCTCCCAGAGCAGTGGCCCCTGTCATTCCAGGTCCCTGCCAGGCCACAGACCAGAACTGCCTGCTGATTTGACCACCAGGTGAGGAGTAGGAAGACTGTAAGACAGGGTGGCCTCAAGTCCCACAAGGCACCCCAGGGCCACACTGCCCAGGCCCCAGCGTGCAGCCTCCCTGGTGAGCAGCCTTCTCACGAGTCTCGTGGTTCTGTCTTTGTGAACTCTTTCTGGCCCCGCCACACGGCGGAGGCTGCTGCGCAGATAATCTGCTTCTCCCAAACACAGACTGCTGTGCAGAGCCCCAAAATAGCTGAGGGGGGAGGGGGGCCCACTAGACACTGGGACTCTGGTGGCAGGCTGAAGTGGCTTTGACATTCCGGCAGTGGCCACGGCAGGAAGTGGAACTACAGGCAGTTGCTGAGGGTTGTGAGAGACGGGCGCAGGCTCCAGCGCGCCTGGCAGCTGGGGCTGGGTGGCAAGCATCTCGTCCAGTCATCGGGGGTCGGAGACAGCAAAACTGAGGCACGCACAGGGAGCCACATGCCCAAGCTGCTCAGCAGGGGAGCAGCAAGAGAGCAGAGTCATGCCGGAGACACTCCAGGAGCCCACAGAAATTTGGCTGCACGGTGCTGGCTGGCTGGTGATGCCCTCCGTGGGCTCAGGCAGGTGATGAATTCCCTCTGTGTCCCCGAAATAGGGTGGAGACAATTTGCCACCTCCCCAACAGCCCCTTCCACCAACCCTCATGGTGGCAAAGCCAGGATTGGCACACTGTGTCTTGGTACCTCTTTAGCTGTGTGTCCCCAAGTGTGTTACTTAACCTCTCTGAGCCTATTTCCTCATTTGTAATAATAACCTACTTTGTAACGGGCTGGTGAGGCTTACGTAAGATTAGCAAAACCTGTGGTGCAGAGTCAGGTGAGAGGTCACTGAGCAGCTGTTATCACTGCAGGGGCTGGCTCTGAGCGTCCCCACACCAGAGTGGCCCTTCCTCGCGCATGAGACAAGAGTTCATTCCTGCCTCCACACCTTTACTCAAGCCATTCTCCCTTCCTAGCGTGCCCTCTCTTCTTTCCATTCTACCACTGGCTTTGTCCAGAACCCTCCTGCCTGGCAGGCCCCCAGAGGGCCTGTGGTTCTTTGTCCTTGGGCCACTCCCTGGACAACCCCAACCCCAATCAGTGTGAGAGTCTGAGTCTGCCTGGCCAGAGGGACAGCTTCTGCAGGATGGGGCAGCCCTGTCGCCTCCATCCCATGCCCTTCAGTCTTCCGTGGATGTTCCTGACCACAGGCCACTGAGGGCTTGGGATCAGGGGAGGCAGGTGAGGGCACAGGCGTGGGAGAACGTCCTTCCCCAGCGCATTCTGGCTCACAGACCTTGGCTCATTCACAGCAGGGACTGGCCTTGGTGGGGGAGGCCAGTCATGATGTCACAGGAAGAAACCCCTGCCCAGAAATCTTGAAGGTCCCCTCCGTAGGCCAGAGTACAGCCTTCAAGCTACAGGAAAGTCTACAGATGGACTCTTCCAACTGGCCCGGGAGGAGGGGAGTGGCCAGGGCCCCCACCAGCCTAAGGCGGCAGCTCCACCCCTAGAGTCCAGGTCTGAAGCCTGCCTGCGCCCAGCACTGCAGCAGACACCAGGGACAGAGAGAGACTGTGGCACAGAGCTTCTGCAGGCATGACAAGGGCCACAGGGGGCAAGGAGCTGGGAGGACTGGGCTGGATGGCCAGGGAGGTGGTCATGTCCCCAGAGCACCCAAAACTCAGCCAGTCCAAGCCATGGGTGGTCTCCCTCCCAAACCTGGCCGTCTCCCATGTCTCAGCCCTCTGCCAAGAGCTAAGGTCTGTGGCTTCCACCTTCTTGACCCATTTACTCCCTCTCTGTCACAGACCTGCCACTGCAGGCCACTGCTTATACTCTTGTCCCCTTCTTCCAAAGAGCTGCCATCTGATACCTCACCACAATGCTGAACACTCTCCTTTGGCTCCCTGCTGCTCTTGGGATGGAGACCACAGCCTACAGGGCCCTGTTCAGCCCGGCCGCAGCCCTCTCCAGCCTCGCAGCGCACACAGCCCCTCCCCCTTGCCCCTGCCTGCCCTGTCCCTCCATGGCACCTCAGGACCTTTGCACAGGCTATCCCCCTGTTGGGTCTGGCTAATGCCTACTCAGCCTCTGCTTCCTCCCTGCTCATCCCACCCAGAGACCCACTATTTCCTGCCAAGTCCAGATTCTGCTACCAGGCTCAGCAGGCCAGGCCCAGGCCCTCACTCTGCTGCCCAGGCCTGACGCAGCCCACCTGGACGGTTTGTTATTCTTGACCTCTAGCCATGAGCAGCTGCTGCCTAGTAGGTTCCGGATTCGGTGCTAAAAATACCGCATGGCCCAGACAGGAAGGGCCAACGGGGACACAGCTGCTCCTGGGAGGGGCTGGCTGAAGCAGCAGTGGAAGCTCACCCACCGTGGTTTGGGGAGTCCACGTGCTGGAAGGAAGTGAGCACAGAGCTCACAGCCCCTGAGGAAAGGCCCTGGGCAGAAGGTGCTCAGGGCCAGCGGGGGCGCCCCATGTCGTCAAGAGGGAAATGCAGCTGCCTCCAGCACGCACACAAAAACACCTTGTTCCTGATTCTTCTAGTTTGTTACCACAGACCTGTGGTGCCTTTGGAATAAAATACATTTAAAAATTAAGTTGCGCTGGCCAGGTAGCTCAGTTGATTAAAGCATCTTCCTGATTCACCAAGGTTGTGGGCTCGATCTCCAGTGAGACACATACAAGAATCAACCAATGAATGCACAAATAAGTGAATAACACATCTAGGTTTTTCTCTCTCCCTCCCACCTCCGGTTTCCTCTCTCTTTCTCCCTTCCTCTCTCTAAAATAAAAATGAATGAATGAATGAAGCGTGTAGGGCCCTAACAGAAGATTTGTGAGCTCTGGTCCCTTCAGGAAGGGCTCCCTTGCTCTCCTCTCTTAACAGAGCCTCCTGGCTGGTAGGAGGAAAATGACTGAGTGAAAGCCAGAGAGCTGGGCAGTCTCAGAAGCAAGAGGCTGAGGCCTGAGTAAGAGGTGGTGGTGGCAGTGGCGGTGAGGTGTGTTGCAGGGGAGGGAAAGGATTGAAGAGTTCCATGGGAATATCAGCTTTGATATGGGGCTGGGGGTTGGGCAGGAGTGGCCCCAGGTTTCTGGATAGTCACAAGCTGGTGAGGGTTTCTCCTGGTGGGTGAGGCCAGTGAGGAGGAAGGCAGGCTTGGTGGGCACTCAGGGGGTGCTGTCCCACCTGTAGGCACTGAGAAAACCTGGACAGGGGATTTAAGAGTCCTCTGGGTGTCTCCAGACCTGGGGCTCCCCGGGCTCCTTGTCCTGCAGCAGCAGGCAGGTTCCCAGGCCAGGCAGGCAGTTTGGGAGCAGGGTCCATTGTCACCCTGGCAAAGAAACACAGGCCCTCCTCCTGCCACAGCCCTCAGCACAGGAGAGAAAAGGTGGGTCCAGCCGGCAGGGCTTCAGACAGATCATTAGAAAGATGTTAGCATCCAGCACACTGCCTGCCTTGTCTCTGGGCTCCTGGGAGCATGCGGTACCCAGGGCTTCTCTCCATGAATAACTGAAGGTGCTGGAGGGTTGGAGGATACGTGGACCTGGTGTCTCCAGAGTTGCCTGTCTCAGGCCTGGAGACTGGACAGGAAAAGCCTGGACTGGACCACAGGCCCTGCTCTGCCTCCGAGTGGGCCTCAGTTTCCCCATCCGAGGATAATTCAAAGCTCTGAGAGGGGAGAATCTGCAGTGAAAGCCAGCTGTTGCTCCCTAGATGTCTGGCCCAGCAGGCTGCCCCCACCCTGGGCTCCCAGCCTCCCAGGAATGTGCTTCTCTGCCCTCAAACTGGGCGCCTGCCTTATCGGCCCAGTCTAAGGGGAGACAGACGCCCCTGTTGACAATGACAGCCCCTCCTGTTAGCCCCAGTCTGACCCTGAGCTGAGGGCCAGCCAGCGCCTGCTAAGTGCCTGGAGGCAGGAATACCTCCCCTTCCCCATGCAGACAAGAAATCCGACCTTCCTCGCTGGCTCCTTCATGACAGGCAGGTGCCCGCCCTGGCGTCAGAGGCCCTGGATCCCCACCCTGCTGCCATGCCTTCACCTTGATGGCATCTACTCTGTCCAGCCCACCTCAAACATGACCTTGGCCTGCTTCCCTGGAAAATGGAGGCTGGCTGATAGGAGGCTCCCTCAGCCTGCTCCCATCATCCAACCTCTCAACACCTTGGTCCCACTCCTGCTGTTCCAGACTGGACCTCTCCTTACTGCTGAACTAAATGCACATCTCCCTTCAATGCTCCCAGCCTCTCCCTCCCCTCCCCTCTCCTCCAGAGTGGGGGGCTCCTTGATCCAGTCCCCAGGGGACCCTTCTTGGTGCCTTCGTGGGTCCCTCCTTCTCTTGGGATCCACCTGAGATAAATTCCTTGGCTGGTTCTCCCCCATTCTAGCCTTCTCGGGGACCTCGGGGCCCTGTCCAGAGCATCCCTCATCTTCCACACTTATGGCTAAGCTGAGCTCCCCACATTCCTGAAGGCGCATTGGTCTGGCCACCTTCCTCTCCTTCATGCCAGCTGTTATCCTGGCCACCAGGAACCGTGGCATGGCTGCATTCCACAGGCCCTTCCCAGCATCTGGGGACTCCTTACTGCTTTGCTCCTGAAGCCCTTCCCTGGCTCAAGTCCTGCCCACCCCCCACACCCCCAGTTTCCTCCCACCTCCCCAGCTGGGTCTGCCTCTCTGACCAATGAAGGTCAACCTGCCCAGGCCTGGCCTCCTCTCAGTCTAGCCTTGCCTCTTGGACATCTCATACAGGCCCAGGACTACAAACGCCATTGATCTACTGATTAATGATAACCACATTTAGATCACTTGCCTGGCCTATTCCCTAACATCGCACATGGATTTTTCCAGGCAGGTGTCACGCAAACTCAGTGAGGCCAGAACAGAACTCTCCATTTACATGCTAAGTCAGGGGCGGAGGGTCAGGTAGTGGGCCCCATTTTCCTCAAGCATTCTCTGTCTTGGGAAAGTTCGCCGTCTTCTATCCACCCTGTGGTTCAAGCCTCAACATCACCCTCGATGTCTCCTTCACAGCCCTGTCCAGTCTGCCTGCCAACCCACATCTCACCTCTCCTTAACCTCCAAAATCCACTCTGCAGTTCCCTCGAAGCCTCCTCCTGCTCACCGATTTCTCTGGCAGTCTACTGTCCTCACAACTGCCACAGGAATCTTTTCAAAGTAACAATCAAGCATCACCTTTTCACTGAGACTTCCCAGACCACCCCATCCTAGCATGGGGCCCACTACCTGACCCTCCACCCCTACTTAGCTGTTATTTCTGTCAGCGCACTGTCCTGTGAACATGAGCTCAGATTAGCATAGACCTATGACTGCCAATCCCCTCGCTAACACTGTAAGGGATAGTCTGGTTGACTGCTGCATATACAAGAGCCAGAACAGTGCCAAACACAGTCGGTGGCCAATAAAGTTAACTTTCATACAATGAATAAATGGAGTTTTTCTTTCCCACCAAAGTAATGTGAGGTCCCCTCCAGCCTGTCCACCTGCTCCAGCTCATTTCTGCAACTTCGAATCCCACGGGGCCTGCAAATCCCCATTCTGGCCTCTCCTCTGCTGGGACCCCAGGAAGACTACACCACAGGAGCTGACGTCATCAATTGGGGCTCTGGACATGTGACGGGATTTGGACATGCTGCTGAGTGCCTCCCTTGCTGTGGGTGAGGTGGCACTGTTTCTGGTTCTCAGAGGTGAACGGGATTGTCTCAGGTCGCCGGCCAGTCCAAAGTGGGCGCACAGAGCTGCACAGACTCTGAGTCCGGCCTCGCCCCACCCACACCCCATGTCCCCGCCACTTCCAGTCACTCTGTGCCTTGAATTTGTCTTTTTTCCACGAAGGGTAATCTTAGCCCCGCCCCCAGAGTGGCCCCGTGGGTCCTCGCTATTGGTCCTCTCCGTAGTTTGCCGCGAAGCGCCCAGTTACTCATTGGCTGCACGTTCTCCCGCGCCGCTACAACTATCATCACAACAACCGCCACGTGCTCAACTGCGGGGCCTGCTCATTGGCCCCAGGACTCGATCCGCCCACACTCCCGTCCCGCCCACAGCTCTCCGCTTCTTCCTCCTATTGGTTACCTGGCCCCAGGTCTCTCCTACTCCGCTTAGGCACAAAGCGGCTCCCACGTGGATTGGCCGAAGGTGGGAAGGCGGGGCTTGGAGGCGGGTTAAGAGCTCGCTGGGGTTTGGGCCACTCGTGCCTGAGAAAGTTCAATGGCGTGGCAGGGACTGGCGGCCGAGTTTCTGCAGGTGCCGGCGGTGACGCGGGCTTACACCACTGCCTGCGTCCTCACCACAGCCGCCGTGGTGAGCTTACTGGGCGGGTGGGGCGACACCATGGTTACAGCCCAGGGAGGGGGGTCACCATGGTTACGGTTGGATCCCGGGGCAGCACCTGACTCACCCCTGACTCTGCAGCAGCTGGAACTCCTTAGCCCCTTCCAGCTCTACTTCAACCCGCACCTCGTGTTCCGGAAGTTCCAGGTGAGAGCACCCCGCCTTTGCACCTGACGGCCCAGCCCCGTATGCCCCACACCTAACCGCCTGCCCCTTTCAGGTCTGGAGACTGCTCACCAACTTCCTCTTCTTCGGGCCCCTGGGATTCAGCTTCTTCTTCAACATGCTCTTCGTGTATCCTGTGCCGCACGGACCCCGACGGGGAGTGGGCGGGCCCACCAGGCTAAGATGGCAGGGAGCGGGAAACTGAGGCCCTTTCCGGTGGCACTTCCTATACGGACTCCACAGGTTCCGGTACTGCCGCATGCTGGAGGAGGGTTCCTTCCGTGGCCGCAAGGCCGACTTCGTTTTCATGTTTCTCTTTGGGGGAGTCCTTATGATTGTATCCTTCCCAGGCTCCAGAACCTCAAGCAGGGGCACTTCTGCAACCAACCACTGTTGGTCCTGGGCCATGACCTAAGAACCCAGACCAGGAGGGACTCTTAGAGTGTTTTGAGAGTGCATTGTGTGCTCAGCCCCATGCGTCAGGGATAGCTCTTCAGGGTTGTGCCAAAAAAAATTACACACACACACACACACACCACAGGGTGACTTGAAGGACAGCCAGGTGGGGTGCTACGGGGCTGAGCTCTAGATGCCACCAGCAGAAGGAACTGAGGCAAGGATGAGCAGCGGTAGGAGGCTGGGGTGAGGTGGAGAATCAGGGCAGTCATGTGGGGCTTGAAGAACACATTATGGCCTTAGTTGGGACACCTAGATGAGGGTAGGGAAACCAGTAGGATGACAGGGATTTATCAAGTCAGGGGGGCCCTGGGCAGGGGCTGAGGCCTCCATCAGCAGAGGGCCTCCTAACACCTTGACTCTGGCCCAGCTGCTGGGGTTCCTGGGCAGTCTGTTCTTCCTGGGCCAGGCCCTCACAGCCATGCTGGTGTATGTATGGAGCCGCCGCAGCCCTCAGGTGAGGGTCAACTTCTTCGGCCTCCTCACGTTCCAGGCGCCATTCCTGCCCTGGGCACTCATGGGCTTCTCAATGCTGCTGGGCAACTCGATCCTCGTGGACCTGCTGGGTGAGCCTGCCTGTCCAACCAGCCAGCCCATCCCAAGCTGGCTGCTCTGCCACAGCCCTCTCACCTACAGTGGACCTTTCATTTGTGTGCCCCCATCCCCACCCTCGCCTCTCTGTTCTTACAGCCCCTTGCACAAGCCAGCAGGCCTACAGGCTTCACATCTCCAGGCCTCACCTGCTGAAGCTTGTGTGGGGCCTGACTAGGGTGCGGGTGGGCAGGTCACTGTTCCAGCTGTGGTTCCCGCTCCTCTGAGGTTCTCAGGCCACCACCCCCGCCCAGGTCCTGGGTCCTGTAAACTCCTTCAGGGCCAACCCCAGCCCCATCCTGGGCTGGCAGCCTGCCCACGACTTCAGACACTCATGCTCTGAGGCCTGAGGTTTCTCTGGGCCTGGCTGGGCCTCCAGGGCTGCACATGGAGGCCCAGAGCGGGCTGTGCTGGCCCGGGGCCCCAGGCTCCAGACCATGCAGGGACAGTGGCCTTGGCAGTCCCCCGCTCTCCCACAGGAATTGCTGTGGGACACATCTACTACTTTCTGGAGGATGTCTTTCCCAACCAGCCTGGAGGCAAGAGGTTGCTGCTGACCCCCGGCTTCCTGTGAGTACTGGAGATGACAACCCTGCCCTATTCTCCCACAGACAGCTCTTGACTCCCTGGGGGACCCATGCTGGCCTTAGCTCAGCCTGGGCCCCTCCCCACAGGAAGCTGCTACTGGATGCCCCGGAAGAGGACCCCAATTACCTGCCCCTCCCTGAAGAACAGCCAGGACCACCGCAACAGTGACCCCACCCAGGGTCAGCCCCAGGGGCCTGTTTCTCCAGCATCTGTCGAGCCTCCATCCCATCCCTAACCCGTGCTTGCAGCAGAGCAACCTGTCAAATAAACAGAATAATTTCTAGCCTCTTTGCCCACAACACTGGCTCCTCTTGCCTCACCTGGCTGCACCCTTCCATGCTGGGCAGGCACTGCTGGTCCTAACCTAGGGCCACCAAGCCTGGTCCGCCATGCCCACCCTCTGCCCTGGACTGCCTTCTCAGACCAACTGTAGGTGGAAGGATGGGAAGCCCAGAGAGGGTCAAGAACCTGCCCATTGTTGCCAGACAGAGCTTTGGGCTGACAGACAGGAGACATGGGGTTCTCATCCCAGCCTCTCCAGGGCCTCAGTGGAAACTCAGGTAAATCCCACCTGTGTTGGGCCTCTGCTCTCTGCCAGTCAGAGAGGGGGTTGGCCAGATCTTGATAGCAGGGACCAATACCAGGCTGCCCCTGGCTGTGCCAAGCCTGGTCTTTGTGGGACTTGGGGGCACGCTCCTGCCTGTGGTACCCTCAGGCTGACGCCTCACTCAGCCCCTCCTGTCCCTCACCAACAACCAAGGGGACCTTTGCCCCATTTTCCAGCTGAGCAACTAACACACAAGCAACTAAGACATGGCCAAGGCCCCACGGGGTCAGGTGCAGAGGAGAGCTGGGACTGGGTCCTCTGTCCTTACTGTGACTCCAAAGCCTGGATAAGTTTTCACCTTCGCCAAGCCCTGCGCTGGCTGAAGCCGAGAACCCTGGGAAGTCCTGTCCCCGCCTTGTTGAGCTGAGGACCAAGGGAGCCCATCTGACCCCACAGCTCACTTCACTCCTCTGTAAAGTGGGCATCAGATGACTTGGCCAGCTTTCCTCATTGCCCTAGACCAGTCTGCATTATGGTTTCTTCCTGGATGATCAACAGCTCAGGGCTTGTCATGTTCACAGATGAAAAATACTATATAAAGTACACCCTAATTTTGTAGGGAAACTTTGTGGACCAGCAGCTGACCCTGCAGTGGTGTGGGCTCAGACCCAGGCCTGGTGCGCTGGTCTTTCCCCAGGCCACTCCCAGGTAAGTGGGCTAACCTGCCCACTGGGGCTGAGGCAGGCAGGGTTCGTTACGCCCAACCAGTTATGGAGCCCCGGGGCTATCTCTTGCCCATAGACTGAGCAAAAACCTTGCTAATGAAGCCCACTAGTTTATAAGGTCAACTGGGCCTAGGCCTAGAATCTTCTTTGTCAGGGCTTTCCAATGAAGCCCAACTAGCCCCTTGCTCCAGCAAGTTCCACTCATGGATGAAGGGTAGGAACCTGAGTACAAATTCCCTGGGAGCTGTCACATCCTAGAACATGCTCACAGGACCCCTCCACCCCCAGCCTAGATGGTAAGGCCCATCTCCCCCTACATCTTGGCATCAGAGAGCCCCAACCCCTACTCAGGCGAGGAATCAGGTGCCATGGGGCCCCTGTTGTGCTCCCAGGGAGCAGAGCGGTCCCGACCTTCAGCCCTGCCCTGGCTGGAGAAGGACCTGCCAGCAGCTGAAGCTGGCACCAGCCCAGTGCTGGGGGTCTAGGTCCACTATCTTCAGTAAGTACAGCTGTGTGACCAGTTCACCAAGCAGTGCTTGACTTAGCGAGACCCACGCAGGTCCGTTCTATAGAGTGGGAACATCTCCACGTTAACAGAGGAGGTGAGGATGCAGAGGTGATAATAAGCTCATTGAAGGCAGAGCCGGGAACAGACCCAGGGCTGTGCCTCCTCCACAAACATCCCCACCCCACAGGCCAGCACCAGGCCTGGCGTGCTGCTCCAACACACGTTCTTCCTCACAACCAGCCTGGAAGGGAGGAGCTGGCCTTGGCCACATGCTAGTCAGGGGTGGTGATGCCCCAGTCCACCTGGTATACATGCGCTACTGGGAGGTGTGGCTAGAGTGCTGCACACCTGTTGGAGCTGGAATGGCCGGGCCCAGGCACCCAGGCTGGTGACACCCCGCAGTGTCTACGTAATAGGATGGGGCCTCTGCCAGGGACTCCAGAGAAGCAACACTCCTGGCCTGACCACCTTGACCCAGCCCGGTGCAGGGACAGCAGGAGAGCTGTGGGCTGCTCCACAAGAGCAGGAAAAGGGGATGGAGCTCACTGAAGGGCACAGAGTTCTCTGCCCTCTGAGCCTCAGGACCACACCTATCATTTCTCCTGCTATAAAAAGGCATCCAAGCACTGGTGGCGGTGGTAGTGGTGGGGAGACTGGAGGGCCCAACAGAAAGCAAGGATTCCACTGTAACTCAGGTCTCACTGGGGCTGGGGGCGCTGAGAGTAAAGCCCTGGAGCCCTGTCAACACCCCTGGGGATCCAAGGCAGAGCAGGATGGGAGGCCTGGCTCACCAGCCTCGGCTCCACCACCCAGCTCCACCACCCCGACAGGACCTGCTCCCTGCTCTCCTCCATTCTCATGTTTATGCTACCCCTTTGAAGAAATGGAACATGATCTGTTGTTGCCTTTTATTTAAAAAGTGTTACTAGCCCTGCCTGGGGCTCCTATACAAAAACAAAACACAACGCAAAATGAGGCCTCTTCTTGACCAGAGACTGGGGTGGTGGGGACTAGGACTCAGCAAATGGAAAGTGTGCCGGGGGGAGGGCGACCTGGAAGGCCTCCGTGCCCGTGCTGCTCAGGACAGCCCTGAGCTGCCCCTGTGCCTCCTTCTTTGCCAGAAGATGGAGAGATAGGCCAGTCTTCTGAACGCTCCGTGGAAGCCAAGCGCTGATGGGCTGGTTACCAGGCCGGGGCAGTGTTGGCAAGACGCCTCATACGCCTGTAGGAGGGGAGAGAGTGGTGACCCAGGGCCAGCTCCCAAGCCTTGGGCATTTGCCACCCCCAGGGCTCTCTGGGGCAGCCAGGGAGTGGAGACAGAGTGAGACAAGTCAGGAGGATTCCCAGCCCTTCCCTTCCCCTAGTCCCCACCTGTGTGCCCTTGGGACCCTGAAGTAGTCCTCGCACCTGCCTGCTCAGGCCCTGCCCGCCTCTTCAGGGGTCCTGAAACCTGAGTTTGAGCTGTGGTCAGACCCAATCAATATAAGGGCTTACTTCTCTTCCCTACAAGGTTTGAAATCTGTATCCTAGGGGCAGAATGGGCCTCATCACCCTGGGACACACAGGTCCTCTCCCAGAAAGACACTGGTCCCTGGGGAAAGGTGGTGGTTCTGTTCCTGCCTGGAAGACAGTGCCTGTGGGCAGAGCCGGCTGCAGGCACTCTGGGGAGAGGAGGTACCTTGTGTTTCTGTCCTGGTCACGGATCTTCTTTTCCATCTCAGCGTCAGTCAGGGTCTCCAGGAGTGGGCACCACTGGTCAGCATCTCCTGTGTTCCGGATGGCAATCTCCACAGTGGGCAGGGGGTTCTCACTGGGATGGTGAGGGGAGAGAAGAAAGTACTAGTTCACAGAACAGCACCTGGAAAGGCCCCCGGAAACCACTGTCTACCTCTTGCCTGCCAACAGAGGGAATGCTGGAGCCAGGGCCTGGTGGTAAGGTCCAGGCCTTTCCTGCTTCCTCCTCCACCTCCTCCCAGCTGGGCCCATTTCCATGCCCAGCTCCTTGGAGCAACACTCCTGATAGGGGCAGCCTGGGAGGTTCCTGTCACCCGAGCCTCAAGGCAAAGAGCCAGGACCTCCCCTGGCTACAGCAGTGCTGCCCCTGTGACCCCAGCCTTCTCTTCAAAGCAATGGGTCCTTTGCTGCTGCCTCAGCATCTCTGGATCTGGTAGACTGAAGACAGGCACTTGCTATGGAGGTGGCTCCCTTGAAAGAACAGTGTGGCTGAGCCTGCTGTTACCACGGGGGCTGGGGGAAAGGGGAGGGTGGTCTGCGCTGTTCAGTGTCCAGAGCCAGGACCCACTAATCAGGGAGACAGATGGAGGGTGAAAGGAGAGCAAAAGGAGGGGCCACCCAAGAGTCCTGGACACCCCCTCACTGAGGGTCCACTGAGCGAGCCTGCTCCTGAATGTCCTACACATGTGCCCCTTAACCCACTTCCCCAGGGCGGAAATAAGCTCCAGAGAGGCTGGACTATTTGCTTAGGGCAGAGACTTGGGCACCAAACCCATATCCCTGACCACTCTACCGTGGAGTCTCTCACCCCAAAGGCCACCTGCACACCCTCTTTCCAAGTGGACACAGCGTGGGTGGGGAAGTTCAGCCTGAACAAAGGCTACGAAGGCACAGTGTGTGTGTGTCGGGGGTGGGGTAGGCAGGAGCACCAAGGGAGGGAGGACAAAGCTGAGCCACACCTCTCTGGGCCTTGGTTTCCAAGTCTGTGGGACAGGAGCCTGAAGAGACATGGAAGCCACAACTGCCAGGATGGGGTGTGTGACTCCCACCTTCAGGGCGACAGCCCAAACTCCTGGCCTGGCAGACAAGCCACAAAGCAAGGCCCTACCCCTTCCCCGTATCACTACTCCGGCCTCCCCAGGCCCTTTCTCCTCCAGCTGGGAGGCTGCGCCTTTCTCCTGAGGCTCAGCCCCACCAAAGCCTTGCCTGCTCTACTGCAGCCGGCCAGGAGCCTGCCTCCAGAAGCCTTCAGCCTTGCAAAAGCACTGTCAGCTCTGGGAAGAGTGAGGGCAGGCAAGGCCCAAGGGAGGTATCTGGTGGAGGCAAATGGAATAAAATAGAATAGGCCCTGGGTGGGGCGGCCTTGGTTTTGATACCTCATCTGGAAAATAGGAAAGATATTATTGGCCTGAGGGATTTTCCAAGGATTACACTTACTGAAGCAGCTAGCACACATGCACTGCGGAGCTTCCTAGGGACCCGGGGCCTTCTTACATAGCATCCCCGAAACCTGTGCCCAGGGTTGTGTGTGGTTGACTAGAGATGAACAGCCAGCCACCCAGGGTGCTCTGGGCGCAGAGCCCCCACTCCTCAGGACACCAGCCAGCATGGGGCAGCCAAGGGTCTGTTCTGTCCAACCCCTATGCTGCTCTCCGGCCTGGAGCCTTAGTCACCATGCATGAGCACTCACGACACAGTTTAGGGTACAAGCTGAGGCTGGCACCACAGCCCAGAGCTAACCGTGGTGTCCCTTCGGAAGAGGGGATCACCTCCTGCTGCTGAATCTTGGCCCGTAGGGCCCACACCCAGAATCCTGAGTACAAGCTGGTGACTCAGAGGCCAATGACTGAGCAGCACCAGCCCCCACCCCTTGGCACCCTGGGGCCAACCTCTCCTGAGCCCTCCCGACAGCTGTTCCCCCACTAGTGCAGCGGTCTGACAGTGCAGGAACACCAGCCGCAGCCCCAGCAGACCCAAACACCACTGCTCCTCAAAGAGAGGGCTCCAAACGGCAACCACCACCACCGCCTTCCTCAGGAGGGCAGACATGAAAGGCACCAAGCCCACACCAAAGGAAAGAAAACATGTTTTCCTTTTAATTTAAACAAGAGCTGGTGAGTGGATCCTGGAGGCCCTTTGTTTATCCCCATTGGCTCTGGGAAGATTCCACTCCAGTGGGTTTATTCTAAAATAAGAACTGCTCAAAACAAGAATGGGGCCTGGAGCCAGCAGGCTGGACTCCAGCTGGCGGGTGTGTGGGGGGGGGGGGCACGGGCATGGCACGGCCCCGCCCTGCCTCCCACCCTCCATGAGGATTATGATTCATGGGCCTCGAGGACAGAACTCCCCACAGACCCGGAGCCCAGGCAGGAGCCCAGGCAGGGCGGTCGTGTGTGAGGCAACGTGCTTATAAAGCATCTTCAGGTTCATTTTCAGTGGGATCTCTCTCATGTGACACAACGGACCAGCTGAGCAGCACTTCTGTGCCCACTGTGTGAACGGGAGAGCGCAGACTGAGAGGGAAACCACATGCCCACAGCCGCTCCACTGGGAGGAGGAGGAGACAAAGCTCGCCGTAAGCCTCCTGCTTGAGATCAACTGACTTAGGAAGAAAAAACAAAACAAAACAAAGATCAACTGACTTTGGACAAAGATGCCAAGTCCATTCGATGAGCAAAGAGCAGTCTTTCTAACAAGTGGTGCTGGGACAAGACCTTGGATTAAGCTGTGGTTTTTATGTGACACTAAAAGCATAAGCCAAACAAAAGGAAAAACAGATACATTAGACATCAAAATTTAAAACGTCTATACTCCAAAGTGCAACTGACACAGAATGGGGGGACATGTTTGTAAATCACGTGTCTGATACGGGACTCGATATACAAAGGGTTCTTGAAACTCAATTACTTACAAACAAAAACGAAGGACTAGAAGAGCCATTTTTCCAAAGAAGACATACAAATGGATAGTAGGACATGAAAAGATGCTCAAAATCGTTTGTCAATAGGGAAATGTAACTCAAAACTGCAATCAGATGCCACTACTAGGATGGCTAGAATCAAAAAGTCAGGTGAATGCTGCTGAAAATGTAGAGAAACCGGGACCCTCAGACCACTGTGGGAAAGGAAAGTGGCACAGCTACTTTGGAAAGCAGTCTAGCAGTTCCTCAAAATGCTGAGGATAGTTACCACATAATCCAGGAATTCCATGCCTACATAATACACAAGAGAGTGGAAAATTGGTATTCAAGCAAAAACTTGTACATGAATGACCACGGCAGTCCTGTTGTCAGCCAAAGAGCGGAAACAGCCCAAATACCCATCACCTGACGAATGGGCACTGATGAATGCGGCTGGGAGCCCTCAAGGCGAGGAGCAGTGTTTGGGTCTGCGGCTGGCGGTTCCTGCGCTGTCAGACCGCTGCACTGGGTGGATAAAGAAAATGTGGTGCATCGATACAATGGACTCTTATTCAGCCAGAAAAAGGAGTGAGTTCCGACATAGGCTGCCATAGGATTAACCTTGCAAACACTATGCTAAGAAGCCAGCCACAAAAGAGCATACGGTAGTCCCCCCTTGTTCATGGTTTCGCTGTCGTAGTTTGTTACCACAGTCAACCAGGGTCTGCAAATATTAGATGGGAATTCTGAAATAACAACTCAGAAGTTTTAAACTGCACGCTGTTCTGAGCAGCATGATACAATTTC
Source organism: Trachops cirrhosus (assembly GCA_028533065.1). Classification (NCBI taxonomy): domain Eukaryota; kingdom Metazoa; phylum Chordata; class Mammalia; order Chiroptera; family Phyllostomidae; genus Trachops; species Trachops cirrhosus. Next base: position 50,944,043 of record CM052546.1, on the reverse strand, counting down.
ACACCACCCCTCCCTGTCCTGTCCAGAATGTGAGCCATCCCTTTGTCCCTCATCTCCACGTTGTCACAAATACATGCCACCAGCCTGTTAGTCACAGGGCAGCCGTCTTGGCGATCCAATCAACTTCCACGGTTGAACACTTCCATTGAAGTGCTAGTGTTCAAGTCACCCTCATTTTACTTAACAATGGGCCCCAAAGTGCAAGAGTAGTGACGCTGGCAACTTGGCGTGCCAAAGAGAGGCCGAAAGTGCTTCCTTTTGTGAAAAGGTATGTGTGCAGGGAAAAACATAGTATATGCAGGGTTCGGTACCCTCTGTGGTTTCAGGCAAACACTGGGAGTCTTAGAACATACCCCTGTGAATAAGGGCAGACTACTGTATACTGTACAATTCTATTTATATTAAGCGTCCAGAACAGGCCTATCTACAGACAGAAAGTAAATTAGTGGTTGCCCAGGGCCAGGAGGAACCTTGGGGCAGAGGGGCATGGGGAGGTGAAAAATGTTTGGAAACTGTGAGGGTTGCACACTCTACAAATACATGAAAACCCACGGAATCTGAATTGTACCCCCTAGGTGGGCGAGTCGTACAGTGTGTGAGTTATACGTCAACAAGCTGTTATGAAACAAACTGACAGGCAAACCTCGCTCACAGGGCACGTTGGCAGAGCCCTAGGAGTAACCCCAGTGGCTCATGGCCAACTAGTCCAAAGCAACTCAGGTGTCTCCAACCCTATTGCTCCAGCATCGCTGCCTCTCTGGCCCCCATCAGGTCCAGCCGCCAGGGCCCATGTCTTTGCCTGTCCTGACTTCCTCCTGGCCAGCACCCTACCCTAACCACTTCCCTGCAGGTTCCACACCCCCCCACCAAACACCTTCCTCCCTGTGCCTGCAGCCTCTGGTACCTTCAGTGACCACACATACCAGTGTCCTCTGTTTCTTCTCTGTGTCCCCAGCCTGGCGTGCAGGGCTGGCCTGGAGGAGGTGCCGTTACCTCTGATGAATGCAACTCTCCTCATAGGTAGCAGCTCACTGTCTCAGTGAGTGTGGGACACCTTCACATAGGCAAACACTGGGAGTCTTAGAACGTATCCCCGTGAATAAGGGCAGACTACTGTATACTGTACAATTCTATTTATATTAAGCATCCAGAACAGGCCTGTCTACAGACAGAAAGTAAATTAGTGGTTGCCCAGGGCCAGGAGCCTTAGGGCAGAGGGGTCTGCTCAGCCCACCCCCACCCCACAGTTGGAGCCCTATCCCTCTCCTGTTACTGTCTCTTTGTCCCCATTCCGCTGGCTCCAGAACACCTCTATGCCACGCTGGTTCAGCTCTGTCCTCTAGAAGCTCAGAGCCCCCAACGCCTCTGCCACATGCCCATGTCCCCTGCCTCCCCTCCATGCTCACCCACATCAGGCCTTCCCATCCCGCTGCTGAAGGGAAGCAGCCTGTTCTCTACCCTGGTTCCCCTGACTGTGGGCATCTTGCCCGGCTCTACTATGGACACGACTCAATGCCATTGACAAGAATCGCACCACAGCCAGGCACTGGGCTCAGTCGGGGGTGTGGATGGGACTCCCCTGGCTCACTGCAGTTCTGTCCCCTGGGTGATGAAGCCTGTGACAAGCTGGCCCTGACCGAAGGTTCTCCTTCCTGTCCTTGACAGCTCTTTCCAGAGCACCCGCCTGCCCCCACCAGACGGAGTACACACAACAGGCCAGGCCCAGCGTGAAAGGCTCCCGAGGCCTGGTCGTCTGGGAGAACACAGGCGGGCCTCCCCATGTCAAAAGGCACCTGGGATGCTGCTCCCGCCTGGCTGGCCCAGGCTGCTGCAGAGGGGGTGTGCGTCCCTGGTCCCCACAAATGTGAAACCTGCACACTCAGCACTAGCGACTGAGGTGGCACAGAGGTCTGTGATGCTCCCTGTCCACAAAACTGTAACCTGTTCACTGGCTGCTGAGATAAAGGAGGGATCTGTCTGTACGTCCCGACTTATCACCACCAGGGGCTCCCAAGGGGAGCCTGCTCTGGAGCTGCTTAGCACACAGCAGACGAGGACTTTAGGCGTCACGCAGAGATAAGAGCAGGAGGGGTGGTATCACACGTGTCAACACTGTCAGGGTCTTGCTGCTGAGAGCAGCATGACACCCCTGCCCCTGCACTGGCCAGTCAGCAAGTAGGTTCTGACTCAGTTAGCATCTGGGGAACGAGGTACTCAGTGTCAATGTCACTTTCAAGACCTACGTGATACACCACCTCCCAGGACCTCAGAGTCAACCCCGGGAAGCAAGGCCCCCCCAGCCAGGTCTGAGGCCCACCGGCCATGGCGCTGGTGCAGAGTGAACAGACACGCACCAACACACCTCGAGTGGGCCTCACACAGGAAGGAGGAGACGTGGGCCAGACACCACCTCCCCCCTCCTCTCTGGGCCTGGATCCCCGTCTGTGAAGCAGGACCACCTCGTCGACAGGACGGCTGGAGGGTTACAGAGGTGACGGATGTTCCATTTCCGCCTGGATCTGGGAGCACAGACCACCACGCTGGGAGACTCGGTGGTCTCCCAGGCCCAGAACCTCAAGCTGTGTGGGTGTACATTCATTCCCCCTTTCTTGCTCAGATTTACAGGAAGCCATAAGAGAGCTGTCTCTTGGGATTTCTGGGAGAATCAGCTGAGACACAAACACACTCACGAGCCCCATTAATGGTTATGTCTTTGCAAAAAGACCTTCATACTTCTCCTCATGCAGCATTTTAAGCTTCGGTCCCTAAATAATGACCACCACATGTGGATGATGACAGCTTCACGAGCAGAATAAATCCTAACATCCTGTTCTGACGCAGGGACACTCACCACACGCCTCCCACACACACACACACGCACCGCCCGAACATGGGAGAGGAGCTCAGGGGTGGGGCTGGTACAACGGAACGGTCCCGAGGCAAGCGAGTGCCACCTCTCCGTGAATGCTTGCCAAGGCCCACCTCCTGCCAGACCAGTGCTTCACACGGGGGACCAACACCAACAGGAAGGCCATGTCTGTCTCTCAAAGAGCCCAGGCCTCTGGTCCGTCCCCCAGACTAGCACACAGGACACTGGACCAGAATGCTGTGTTTACACTTCTGCTTTCACAGGCAGTCTGAACTTGGCTCTTTATCTTCCACAGCACCCCGGCACAGGGTGCAGCCAGCATGGTGCTCACCAACTGGCCTCTGACTGACAGTAAGAGCGGCTGCTGGAGGAGTCCCTGCATGAGCCAGGGAGAGCGCTATGGAATAGTCCTTGTCTGAGACAGAACGCAAGTCCATCAGATGAAGAATCTGGGGTGTGCACTCGAGACAGAGACACTGTGAGCAAGAGTGCAGAGATAGGGGGACAACGGGGCGTGAAGGCTGCGGAGGGGCTTCTGGCAACAGAGTGCGGTCCAGGACAATTTGGAGTGGGTGGAGGACAAAGAGGGCAGGTACCCTATCTCTGCAATCCACCCCACCATGATGGGGGTGGGGAGCCCTGCTTCTGGAATATGGGAGGCAGAAGGAGCAAAGCTGCCCAAGACCAGACCATACTACAAAGCTCCAGAAAATCCTGGAGACATCACCATGCACAGGGAGAAGTCTTTTCCTTGAAAGTTTAAAGAGGAATGAGAGAGGGACTCATCAGTGATCCTACCTGAAGGCGTAGGTCTTCTGATGCCAGCTCAGCTGTCCCCGAATGCTGTAGGCGATGGTCGTGACAAACTCCCCACCTAGCCCCAGCTCCGAGCACAGCTTCAGGGCAAACTTCTCAGGAGAGTTCTCCTTCTCTGACATGTCCCACTCGAACTGGTCCACCAAGGAGATGTTCCCCACATGGATATTCAGCTGGGGCCAGAACCAAAGCACCCAAATTAGAGCAGTCAGAACCCACCCAACAGAAGGGCTGTATGAAGGCGGGACACCGGGCTGGACCCTGCCCTCTACTTACTCGCTGAGGACCAGGTGCGGCCCTTGTTCTTCCAGCTGTAATCCGCCATCCACAAAAACGGGGCTAAGCCCACAAACCAACTAGGGTGGCCACAAGGGGTTCTGGCTCAGGGCGCAGCAGAGTCACCCTCAAGGGAAGACCCTGAAGTGGGCCTAAGGCACCAAGTCCCACCTTGCTCCTGCTTTTAACCCCTTGCTCTCCTGCTGGTCTTGATTTTGCTGGTCTTGATTTTGACATGACTACACCTGTCAGTCAGGCTCAGCTCAACCGTCACTCATCAGACACTGTCCCTGAGCCCTTGTCTACCCCCTTACTGTCTCTTTACACAGCATGCCCCACTTGGAAATCACCTTGTTAAGTGTGCTCACAGATGCAAATTGTACCTATACCAGCATGCAAGGCACAAGCAAAGCCTGGGAGAGGAACGGAAGCCCACAGCGAACTACTCCACCATACTCCCTGCAGCACCCCGCTGATGTGCGGCCTGCAGCGTGCAGCCAGGAGAGAGTCTGTACCTTGCATGTGCAGCATGCAGACCAAGGGAGAACACAGCCTGCCCCAGGGGACCACCACACTGACTTCTCAACCCACACCTGACTGTGCCTACTCTGAAAGCGGGCACCACCGAATCACACAGGAAGCACCCTTTGGGGTCAGGCTTTGCTCACTCCATGTCCACAAGACTTCTCCCATGGCTTTGTGAGGCTGGGACCACCTCTCACTGCTCTGCCAGGTGCGCAGGCCGTGGTGTATCTGCCCATTTGCCTCATTGTCCCTGAGTGCTCAACTAGGCTTTCATTCTTTCTTTTCTTCATTTTTAAGATTTTATGCATTTATTTTTAGAATGAAGGGAAGGGAGGGAGAAAGAGAGGGAGAGAAACATCGATTGGTTGCCTCTCAAACGCCCCCTACTGGGGACATGGCCTGCAACCCAGGCGTGTGCCCTTACCAGGAATTGAATGGTGACCTTTTGGTCTGCGGGATAACACCCAATCAAATGAGCCACAACAGTGACGGCTCAACTCAGCTTTTAAGGCAAGGATCAGGGCAGGCAGTGAACTGGCCACTGCTTGGGGCCCAGCCCGCACAGGGACTTCTCCCTTCCTTGAGTGACCTAGGACCCAGACTCTGAGTCCTATGCCTCACATTCCACTCACTGCAGCCCAGCCCCAGTCCCTTCTCACCCAATGGGCGACTACCCTGGGTTTACAGAATGGAACCAAAAGAGCTGCCTCTTCCCCCAACAGGATTCAAACCTGGTGAACCACATCGGTACACTGGCACAGGAAAAAATGAGAAGCGGCAAGCAGCCCACAGAAATGCTCCAAACAGAACCTAACAGGACAAAAAGGAACCAAGCAGGACCAGCCAGGGCAGCGGTTCACACCAAGCAAGCTCTGCCCTGGGTGCAACACCGTAAGTCCTCTCTGCTACCAGGCAATGCCATGCGGACTGGGTTATCTGTTCCCCACCAATCTGTGAATGCTTTCAATTATTAAATAACACAGAGTACATGCCAACTAAGGAGAGGCTCAGGGTGTAACGGTGGGTCCAAGAGACACAAAGCTGACTCCATGGGCTGACATCCAGCAGAGGGAGGGAGAGACATATATAAAATAAATGCATGGATGTACATTGAATGGTGCCACATGCGAAGGAGGAAAAAGAGCATGGGTAGAAGGTACAGGTTCAGCCACATTATGCAGGAAGACGAGAAGGGCTTCCTGGAAGAGGTGGCATTTAGGAAGAACTGAATGAACCGAGAGAGAAGGCCTGCAGCTCCCTGGGAGTAAGGGCCCCCAACAGAGTAGAGCCTGAGGCTTCCACAAGGGGATGTGCGAAGCTTACAAAGAGTTCTGAGCAGAGGAGAGACACTGGCTGCCACTGACACCTCTGCTGGAGGCAGCGTCTGCTGGTGGCAGCAGTGGGACGGTGAGGGGTGGCTGGACCCCCGGTGAGCTCACAGACAACGCAGAGCTAGGATCTCTGAGCAAGCACACAGCACTGATACCAGGTTCTCGTCGTCCACAGCCTCGACCTCTATCTATCACCCCATAAATGTTTTCACTCACTCCCCAGAAAGGGCCCAGCTGCCAAACAAAGTGTGAAGGTCTGTCTGACTCTCAGCAGCACCACACCTCCTAGGCCTCTGGAACCGAGTGGAGCTGGCCGGGCCCAGGCGCCCTGGTTAAGGCAGCCAGGCCTGGGCTTCGGTCCCAGTACCACTGAGAACATCTGTCAGTGGCTGCTCCAAGCTAAGGCGCTGCTTTGTGAGGAAAGACATTCCTCAGGACCAGCACTCCAGAGATCCCTGTCTTCTACTGTGTCCCAGCAGCCAGCCAAAGAATATCCTCACAGCAGCAAGCACCCAGCTCTTTTCAAGTCCCAGCTGCACATGGGAAACTTTGGGTGTGACTGTCAGTTTCCTCACACACAAGATGGGACGCCGTCACCTAGGTCATGGCGTCCAATAAACACAGCACTGTCCCACAGCGGTGGGGCTTCCCTGGGCCAGCTGTGTCTGACCCCGGAGCAGACGAGCCCTTACACCACCAAGCCGGGCAGGAAACCCCACCTAGGGACAGTCTGTCAACAGCCCATCAGCAAATGTCACCCCAATGGGAAGGGCTGGAGGACATGAAGGGGTCCTATGGCTAACAACTGCCCAGTCACCAAGAAAGTCTTTAGCCAAGAGAGCAGGTGGCAGCCCCAGGTGGAGTTTGAACTGCCTGACAACTTTCTGTATGGCTGTCACAAGCCTCCATCAAGACAACAACCACCACCAAAAAAAGGGACACTCAATTCTGAGAAAAATATCAGGGAAGCCAGCTGGTCAGACTCATGAGGACCCTGTATGGGGTGACCCTGGCCACTTGGAACCATGTGGCTCAGTACAGCTCGCTCCACAGAGCCACGTCCTCTCTAACAGTACAGAACGAAGACACGGCACACAGCAGAGTCCTCGGGCCGGGCTCCAGAGGCGGCAGTCTGTGCACAGGGGCACAGGTGGGGCTCCCCTTACCATACCCAACACGCCCATTTCTCTCCTGGGATGTCCCCCTTTCTCAGTTGGGCCCTTTTTTCTGTTAGTTGGACATAACATGAAACTGAAACAGGCTAAAGACAACAAATTCATATTTTTTTACAAAAGTAACTAGCAAGAAGACTGAATCAGTCATCAAAAATCTCCTGACAAGGAAAAGCCCTGGACTTAATGACTTCACTGGTGAATTCCACCAAACACTTAAAAAAGAACTACCACAAATCCTCAAATTCTGCCAAAAAAGTGAAGAGTGGGCAACACTTCATAATTCATCACCCTAATACCAAAGCCAGACACTGCAAGAAAGGAAAACAATCGTAGATCGACATTCCTTATGAACGCTGATGTAATAATCCTCAGAAAAATGCTAGCAAACTGAATAAAGCAGTATATTAAAAGGATTACACACCACTACCTAGTGGGATTTATTCCTGCAGTGAAGGAAGGTTCGATACAAAAACTGATTAATGTGAATGTACCAAATCAACAGGCGAAGAACAAAAGTCACATGATCATCCCAATTGATGCAGAAAAAGCATTTTGCAAAATTCAACACCTTTTCCAGATAAAAACACTCAACAAACTAGAAATAGAAGGAAACTACTTCAACATAATAAAATCTATATATAAAAAACCAACAGTGAATATCATGCTTTTAGTGAGAGACTAAAAGCTTTTCCTCTAAGATCAGAAAGTAGACAAGATGCCTGTTCTTGCAATTTCTACACAAAGCAATTAGACAAGAAAAAATAAAATGCACCCATACTGTAAAGGAAGAAGTTATCTCTGTTCACAGATGATATGATCTTATATGGGGAAAATCCTAGATTATATTGAAAAACTATTAGAGCTAATAAATTCAGCGAAGTAGCAGAATACAAACTCACAACACAAAAACCAGCTACATTTCTTTACACTAACAATGAACAATCTGAAAATAAAAAAGAAAACAACTACATTTACAACAACATCAGAAAGAACAAAATACTTAGGAATTAACTTAACAAAGGTTAAAGACTTGGACAATGAAAACCACAAAACAATGCTGAAAGTAATTAAAAAAGGGATAAATAAATGAAAAGACATCCCAACATTTTTTTTTCAGAAACAAAAAAAATACATCCTAAAACTCATATGGTATCTAAGGAACCCTGCCTGACCAGTCAAAATAATCTTGAAAAAGAACAACGAAGTTGGAAGACTCACGCTTCCTGATTACAAAACTTACTACAGCCCTGGCTGGTGTGGCTCAGTGGATTGAGCACCACCCTGCGAATCAAAGGGTCACAGATTCAACTCCCAGTCAGGGCACATGGCTGGGTTGTAGGCCAGGTCCCCAGTTGTTGCACACGAGAGGCAACCACACACTGATGTTTCTCTCCCTCTCATTCTCTCTCCCTTCCCCTCTGTCTAAAAATAAATAAATAAAATCTTTTTAAAAAACCCATTACAAAGCTATAGTAATCAAAACAGTGTGGCACTGACAGAGACAGACACAGAAACCAATGGAATAAAGAGCCCAGAAATAAACTCTTGCATACATGGTCAAATGATTTTCAACAAGGGCACCAAGACCACTGAATGGAAGAAAAGACAGTCTTTTCAACAAATGATGCTAAGAAAACAGGATATCCACAAGCAAAAGAATGAAGTTGGACCCTTACCTAACACCATTTACAAAAATTAACTCAAAATGGATGAAAAACAAAAATGTAGAGTTAAAACTGCAAAACTCTTAGAAAAAACATAGATGAAAAGCTTTATGACATTGGATTTGGCAATGATTTCTTGGACATGACACCAAAGATACAGGCAACAAATGAAAAAATAGAAAAACTGGACTTCATCAAAATTAAAAACTTATATGCATCAAAGGGCACTATCAACAAAACAAAAAGGCAACCCACAGAATGCAAGAAAATATTTGCAAATCACATATCTGATAAGGGATCGAGAGAGAACTTACAGAACACAACAAAAGAACAACAAAGCTTTCCAGGAGCATGGCCCCACAGGCTTCCATGGACCTTCAGTGTCCCATGACGCCCCAGGACAAGGAAGGCCCTGGCACATGGAGAGGAACTGCCTACCTTGATGATGACACGCTGGTCTGACTGGTCCTCCAGGATGCTGTCCGTGGGGTAGGACTCAATCTGCTGTCTGATGGCAGAGGCAATAGCTGGCACGAATGTCAGTGGGTTCAAATCTAGGTCATCACAGAGGATTTCTGAAAACATCTCAGGGGTCATCAGCTTCTCTGAAATCAGGCAAGAGGGCAGAGATTGCTGATGGATTGCAGAGCCTAATCTCACTGTGCTCAGCCCTGACTTCCCTCTACCCCTCCTTCTGCTGCCAAACCTCTCAGACGAAGATGGGATAAAGATGAGGAGAATGGAGGAACTGAGGGTAGGGTAGCCCTTCCAGACATGGCAAGGGAAGGAGGCAAAGGATGAACACTTCCCCTTCTGGCCATCATTTCACATACATGTCCTCCTTCACACCCCGGGATGGGGGCAGGGCCCTAAGCGTTCCCCCATACCAGGTTCTCCCTGCTCCCGGGCACCACTACACTGCTACACCACACCATTAGTTCTAACCTAACCAATGAGATATGTGGGGGGAGGGGAAGCAAAGGCACTTCAGAGCTGTTGTGCCATGTCTATACTCTCATCTTCTGACCCAGGCAACCAGGGGAGCACATTTGAAGACACAGGGAGAAAACAGCCATCTACACACTAAGGAGAGAGGCCTCAGAGGAAACCAATGCTGCCAACACTTGATCTCGAACTTCTAGTTTCCAGATCTGGGAGAAAATAAATTTCTGTTATTTAAGCCCTCCATGTGTGGGACTTTGTTACGACAGCCCTAGCAAACTAACACAGGTTCCTTCTGGATAAGCCACTTGGAGGCCAGTTCCCACTGGAAGATGAAGCAGATGCATACCCATCCACCTCTTCCTCACCAGTAGAAAAATCTCTCAGAGATAACACTAGGCTGTTTGTAACTTTTTACAGACCTTCCTTCCCCCAGTTTCTGACTGTGGGCAGCATACATACTCAACAAGCTGAAGAGTATGGATCCTGAACCCTAGAAATGCAATGCCACCAGGCGTGAGCTTGCAAGGGCCATCTGTGACTGGCCAAACTAGAGCAAGGTACTGTGCATTCAAATATTTTTGTCCCCATTCTGCCCTATTCTCATAACCCAAACCTTAATGACCACACACCACTCTAGAATGAGCCAAGAATGAATTCCTTCATAAGCACATAGCATGATGCCATCATCAAGAACCAGCTCTGCTTAACAGACATTGACCCCACTATTCCCTCACTGGCCCAAAAGAAGTACTAGAGGCTAGCTGGCCTAACAGCACCATCAGGACATTCAGCCAGCCTATGTTCAGTAATTCACGTAAAAGCAAATGCAGTTTATTTTGAAGATTGCAGCAGAAAGCTAAAGTGCTCAGGCTAAATACAGTAACCTATGAGTACACTGTCCACAGCATTTCAAAAAATTAGCCGTTTCAGTTGTAGATTCATACGTAGTCTTGATTACTGTAGCAATATAGTAAAGTCCGAGACTGGGAAGACTGATTCCTCCCACTTAATTCTTCTTTTTCAAAATGCTGCAGATGTTCCCTTGTGTTTCCCTTTAAGTTTTAGAATAGCTTTGTCTGTAACTACAAAAATATCTTGCTGAGAATTTCATAGAATTGCATTAAACTTGCATAACAATTTAGGGAGAACTGATACCTTAAATCTTCTAATCCATGAACTTGGTTGTCTGTCAATTTATTTAGATCTTTAATTATTATATTCATCAGTGTTTTATAATTTTCAACATATGAGTCCTATACATGTTTGTTACAGTCACATCTAAGGATTTCTTCTTATTGACTGTAAATGGTAATATATTTTTAATTTGAATGTCCATGTGATCAATGATAGTACACAGAAATACAATTGATTTTTGCTTGTTTTTCCTGTATCTTGTGACCTTGCTGGACTGTTATTCTAGCAAATTTTTTTGTAGAACACTTGGGGCAATCTACATATATGTAGACAATCGTATCATCTACAAATAAAGAGTTTTATTTCTTCCTTTCTGATCCATTATGCTTTTTATTTCATTTTCTTGCCTTATTGCACTGCCTATTACTCCTAGGCCAAGGCTGAACAAAGTGGTAAAAGCAGACATCTTTGCTTTGTCCCTGCTCTTAGGGAGAAAGTGTCTGGCCTTTCGCCACTAAATATAATGTTAGCTGTAAGATTTTCTGTAGATATTTCCTTATCCAGTAGAGTTCTTTTTGATATCTGCAGAGTCTATAGTGATAGCTCCTGTTCCATTCCTAAATTTGGCAACTTATATTTCTCTCTTTTGTGGTCAGTCTTGCTAGAGGTTTGTCAATTTTACTGATCTTTTCCAAGTATGAGCTGTGTTTCATTCATTTTCTCCATTGTTTTGTTTTCAATTTCATCAATTTCTGTTCTTCTCTTTATTATGTCTAGTCTTCTGCTTGTTTTGATTTCATTTTCTTGACCCTTAAGGTAAGAGGTTATATTATTGATTTAAGACCTTTTCCTCTTTTCTAATGTAGGCAATGGTGCTATTAAATTACCATGTCAGCCACATTTGCTGAATCTTATAAATTTTGATATTTTTTATTTCCATTCAGGTCTATGTATATTTTTAAATTGAGCTGAGGTTTAATGACACATAATATGGTTTATACGGTATATGTTACATAGGGACTTAAAAAGACTGTGTATTCTGCTATGTTGTGTGGAATGTTATGTAAATGCCAATCAAATTATGTTGGTTGATGGTGTTGTTGGGTTCTTCTATCATCTGGCTGATTTTCTGTCTAGTTGTTCTATTGGTTGCTGAGAAAGGGATGTTGAAGTCTGCAATATAATTGTGGATTTGTCTATTTCTCCTTTCAGTTCTATCAGTTTTGCTTCACGTATTTTTCCAGCTCTGTTGTTTACTGCACACACATTTGGGATTACTCTATCTTCTTGATGGGTTGACCCTTTTATCATTTAAAGTCCCTTTCCAACTCCAGTCATTTTCTTTGCTCTTAAGTCTGCTTTATCTGATAGTAATATCGCAACTCCTGCTTTTCTTTGATTAATGATTGCATGATGTATCTTTTTCTGTCTTTTTACTTTCAACCTACCTATATCATTATATTTGAAATGAGCTCATATTGTTGGATCATTTTAAAAATCAATCTGCCAATCTGTTTTTTTAACTAGTAATTATTGACATATTAAGGCTTAGGTCTTCCATTTTATTTTTGTTTTGTTTTTCTCTGTTTTATTTTTTTCCTACCTTCCTGTGAGTTACTAGAACTTTTTTTAGGATTCCATTTTGACTTATCTATACTATTTATGAGTATATCTCGTTGTAAAGCAATTTTTAAAATTTTTTGATTTTTAGAGAGAGGGGAATGGAGGGAGAGAGACGGGGAGAGAAACATTGATGTTAGAGAGAAACATTGGTTGGTTGTCTCTTACATGAGCCCCACCCAGGGACTGGCCCACAACCCAGGGACATGTCCTGACTGGGAATCAACTGGTGACCCTTTGTTTGCAGGACAATGCTATACAAAGCCACACCGGTCAGGGCACTTTGTACAGCATTTTTAAGTGAAATTTTATGTATATTATACATACCTAATTTAGTCTACTGGTTTCTTCACTTTACCAAATCAAGTGAAATACAGAAACCTTACTTCTTTTTTTAATTTTTTATTTATTGATTTTGGAGAGAGACAGACAGATACCAATTTGTTGTTCCACTTATTTATACATTCATTGGTTGATTTTTATATGCGCCCTAACCAGGGATGGAACCCACAACCTTAGCATATTGGGGCATCATTCTAACCAGCTGAGCTACCCAGCCTGAAAACTTGTTTCTTTATATCCCTTTACTCTCTGCCATTTATAATGTAATTGCCTTAAATATTCCTTTACATATACTTAGAACCAGATCAGGCAGTGTTATAATTTTGGCTTCAACTGTCAAATGTAATTTAGAAAACTTAAGAGGAAAAGGAAAACCTATTGTATTTACCCATACTTTTGCTTGTCATGTTCTTCCTTCCTGATGTTCCAAAATTTCTTCTTTTGTCATTTGCCTTCTTTCAATCACTCCTTTAGGTTAGGTCTACAGGTAATAGCTTTCTTTTCATCTGAGAAGGATTCCCTTCAGTCCTAAGGGATTTTCCCTGGGTATAGGAATCTGGATTGGCAGTTTTCTTTCACTGCTTAAAAAAACATTGTGCTGGTTTCTGAGGCCTCCATCGTCTGTGAGGAGAAGTCTGCTGTCATGCTATGCTTTCCCCTGCAGATGAGATGTCATTTTTCTCTGACTACTCCCAAGAATTTTTTCTTTCTGTTTAGCTTTCAGAAGTTTACTTATGATGCGTCTTTGGGTTTATCCTGTTGAGGTTCGCTCAGCTTCTTCAATCTGTCATTTGGGGTTTTTACGTGGACATGTGAAAACAAGTCTCCACAAACTACTTGCTGCAGCCATGGCCTGTGGTGTAGACCCCCAGGGCCCTCATCACTCCTGGCCCGCGCACAGGAGCAGATTCCATACCTCCTCCTGAGGCAGCTCACGGCCCTGCCCTGGGATTCCTTCATCCCCCTCGGGGTCAAACTGGCATCTATGTAGAGATGTGCTCTTGTTCAGACACGTATCCTTTCTGAAGGACTTTAACACTCTCAGGAGGCTGACTGTTAGAGCAGAGAAAGCCACACTTCACCAGCAACTCAAATAAGCTTCTTTGCAAGTCCTTCTCAGAAAGAAAACCTCAGGTTCCTCATTAACTGACATCTACTGAAAGCTTGTTAGAGAGAAACCCTGTTTAGAAAGGGTGGCCCGAACTATACACAGTTCATTCATGCTGCTCAACCAGTGCTGCTTCGCATTTTTAATCTCTTTGTGATAAATACTCTCATAACCTTTAAGGTCATTTGAAATTTAAATTAGGTTAAACGTGACTTTTAATAAACAGATCAGCCATGGCCAGGTTGCTCAGTTGGTTACAGTGTTGTCCCAATATGCCAAGGTTGCAGGTTTGATCTCTGGTAAGGGCACATTCTAGCAGCAACCAATGCATTCATTGAAAGGTGGAACAACAAGTTGATATTTCGCTCTCTCTCACTTCCTCCTTCTCTCTAGAATCAATAAATTGAAAAAAAATGTTTTATATATTTAAAAAAGCTTACTATTAAAAAAACCAACAGGATATCAACAGTTTTGAATATGCTCCTTCAACTACCACGCCAGGGGTGTGGCCTCATAACAACCAGTTAAGACTCTTAACAGCCCTGGCACTTTTGCTCCTTCTCTCCCGCTCCCTACCCGCCCAGAGCACACTCTGTCACGTCTTCTTTTTAAATGTACTTTCCTAAGCTCCAAGGGCCCTTCTTTGTCTCCGTAACTTAGTTCCTTAGCCCATTTCTTCTACAGCTCACTTTTAATACCTCTGTAACTTTCTAAATAAACTTTCTCTTATAATTTGAGAAAAAAGATTATCACAGCCTTTAGGCACACTAAGTATTACTCTAGATTGAAGAATTCACATAAAAACAGTATTTTGGGCCCTGGCTGATGTGGCTCAATGGACTGAGCGCTGGCCTGTGAACCAAAAGGTTGCCAGTTTGATTCCCAGTCAGGGCACATGCTTGGGTTGTGGGCCAGGTCCTCACTTGGGGGTGTGTGAGAGGCAACTGGTCTTGTACCTCTCACACACTGATGTTTCTCTCCCTCTCTTTTTCCCTCCCTTCCCCTCTCTCTAAAATACATAAATAAAATCTTTAAAAAATAAAACAAAACAGTATTTTGGTCCTTCCAGTGTTTGTACTAAATTACATTTAGTGGATGTTGCAAGAGCACTCCTAGGAATAACAGCCTGGAGAAACCCATGGTGGAGTTCACAGAGATCCTGGTCTTCATTACATTATACCCATGAGAGCCATAGAAAGAGGTGTTCATGGATTTAAGTGTTATGAGTGATTCTGCTTCTTCTGAGCCACGGACTGCTGCTAACCTTGACCACAGCAAGGACTGCAGAACCAATCAGCATATCTCTCCCCACCTGTATCTAAAAGGCTGACAGCTATGCCCATCTAGCAATGGATGCCACTGAATTGTGTGTACAAACCAGAGTGCTGGCTTCACTTTATATTTTATACATTCTAGTTTCATCTCCCCCTTTAGCCAGTTTTTTCTAACCATTCCTTTTTCATTTGCTTTTTTTTTTTTTACAGCACATGCCCCACTGGGGACCTGGCCTGCAACCCAGGCATGTGCCCTGACTGGGAATCAAACCGGTGACCTTTGGTTCACCGGCCAGCACTCAATCCACTGAGCCACACCAGCCAGGGCATCATTTGCTTTATTTTTTTTACACCAAGCATCCTTATATAAGCTGCCTGACATCCCTTCTGAAACAGGGTTGAGTATAAAAAAATAGTTAGAGCTCATCACGTATGGTTGAAAGGAAAATGATAAGACAACACATATACTGATTCAATATGAACTAGGTTCCTATATTCAGCCAAGTTCTATGCTAATGCTCTATGAAAAACAGGAATAAAAAATAAAATCCCTGACCTCAAGTGGTTGAAATGGAGAGGGAGAGAGATGAATGAACAAGTAACTACAGTGCAGGCCAGCTGAGCGCAGCAGGGATGCAGAGCACTGGTGGTGGCCCGGCACCCGTGGGCTAGCCCATCCCCGTGATGGGCATCGCCAGTGCACTGTACCTGCCCCCATCTACACTCACTACAACGTCCTGAAACCTTTCACTGATTTCCACCCTGTCTGCCACATCACCTCTTTGCCAGCATCCTCTCTTGCCAGCTAGCCCATAGGTCATGGAAGACTGGCCCTCAGGCATTGTTCCCGGGGCTAGGCAAAGGTTCAGATTCAGGCCCGGCACACCAATTGCTAGGGAATGACCAAAGGAAGCAGCCTAATCCTTCCAGAAAGCTTGAAGCCACTGCGTATCAACAATTGCACATGTTCCTCCCTGAGGAGATCCACTCTGGAAGAAAAATGTTGAAGCTCATATGTTATCTGCCATGGAAACATCCAATAGCAGGGGGAGTTTTAACAAATTAGGACACCACAATGTAACAGGAAATTCTGCACCAATTACGAACCAAAGAAACCAGGAAGATACTTAAGTGAAGAAAAATAACATTATACTTGCACTATAATTACAATTAGTTAAGTCAGTTTGCATATAAAGTGACTGAAAAATGCAAAACAAAACATTAGGGTGGAAAGAGTCTGGTCACTCTAAACTTTTATTCGTTTAAAAATAACATTCACTAGATTGGGGTTTTGTTGTTTTGTTTTTTCTGAATAGAAGTATGTTCTTTGTAAAAAGTCTGAAAGATTCAGGAAAAAAATGAAGAAGAAAATAAATACATATGTAACCTCCTTCCCCAGATGTGGTAAGGACTCGAAACACTTGGGTGGACGTCTCCTCCTAACCTTTCTCTTCTTCATTTGCAGAGTTCCATTCAGACTTTTGGAGCCAGGGAAGCACGGAAAGAGCTGGCATCTGACCCAGGACTTAGAGAGTGAGGATGGAAAGAATGAAGAGGGTGAGGGCAGGCCTCCCAGCCAAGATGACAGAGGCATGAGCATGCACATGCAGCGTCTAAAAGAGTAGGGCAGTGGACAGGGCTCAAGGGGAGGTAAGTGGAGGGCCCGACAGCAGCATCAAGGTCACCACTGAGCTCTGTGGACTGGCAGGCTTCACACCAGGTCATTGAACTACCCATGTTCATGGTGGGGAAGCAACCCAAGGTTCATGTGCCTGGTCCACGAGAAACAGTAACAGAACCAGGATTTGAACCCAGAGTCCACACCCCCTTAACCTATGGTACAATGTTCTGCATGTCATGATCACAATTCAGAACCTGCACAACGGGTGTCAGATGGGAACAGGAGCATTTACACGGTGGCTAGTCTGGCCTGTACAGAGCCCCACATACCGTTCATGTTCCAGGTAAAGGCGTCCCTCAGCTTCTGCCCATCAATCTCCATGTCCAGTCGAATGGGGACCAGCACCTCAGGCTGGGATGCGTTCTCATGGATCACTGCGGGGTCATGGTCATCAAAGCTGGAAGTGAACGGCAACAAACTCAGCAAGGGGTGCTGTGGGTTCCCCCAGAGCATCCCTTTCTGCATCACTGACCACTGCGAACCTGGCCAAGGGGGAAGGCCACTTCTTACGGGCACTTGTCAACTAGGGGCTAAATCAGTAGAGACGAGGCAAGCAGGGGTCACATGCCACAGGGGCAGAGCTCCACACTTCATGGACACGCGGAAAAGGGGGAAGAGATGCTGGCCTGAGCAGTAGGTCAAGACCTAGACGTACTCTGAAAGAGAGATTTAAGCTCCAAAGCAGGCAGGACTTTCACAGAAAGCTAAGGGAAAGGAATTTCCAAAAGAGGAAATACTTGAGCAAAGGCCAAGGGGTAAGGAGAAGCCAGGAGTTGCTGGGGCTGCGGCAGCCAGAACCCTGGAGGCAGGGTACTGATTAGATGCGGGAGCAGCGTGAGAGACACTGGGAAACTACAGGGTCAAGGCGCCAACAGTTCTCTACCTCAGGCTGTGGAATCCAGCCTCCACCCTGGGGGAAACTCCAGGGAGACTGAGCAAGGGCTTTACATGGTCATACCGGATTTTAGGAAGACAGAGCGGGAAGAGATGTGGGGATGTTGGAGGACAGGGGAATCCTAAGAGCATCTGCTCTCAGAGCTTGGGGCAAGGATAACAAACAAAGAAACAAGGAAAGCACACCACATACACACTACACACAAATCCTCTGGGAAACACAGAGGGAAGGGGCAGGAGTGGACATTCTAAAGGTGGAAGGCAGCCCTGAGAAAATGACATTCAAATAGAGGTGGGAAGGAAGGAGAGGGAGGGCGGGAGGGAGGGAGGGATGGAAGAGGAAAGAAAGGGGGTGAGCCATGCAGATACTGGCAAGAAATGAATGAGGCTGGGCTGCAGAGATGAATGTGGGGATGGGAGCTTGAAAAATAACCCCCAAGAGATCGCTATTTCCTAACTCTTGGAACCTTGACCGTTACCTTATATAGCTGAAGGAGGAGGGACTCTGCAGATGTAATTAAGTTAAGGATCTTAGAGATTAGTAATCCTAGTGGACCCTAGATTACATCACAAATATTGTTATAAGAGACAGACAGGAATAGATTTCACACACAGAGGAGAAGGCCCCATGTGACCACGGAAGCAGAGACTGGTGATGTGGCCACAAGCCAAGGAATGCCAGCAGCCAGCAGAAGCTGGAAGAGGCAGGAACCGGAACAGATTCTCCCCAGAAGCCCCAGAAGTGCAGCCCAGCCAACACCTTGATTTTGGCTCCATGGAACTCCCAGCTTCCAAAACTGTGGAAGAATAAATCCGTGTTGTATTAAGCCTCCCAGTTTGTTGCGATTTGTTCCAGCAGGAGAACTAATACAGCAGGAGTCACTTGGGTGACATCTGAAACCATGAGAAAAAGTTCAAGGACTGGGTCCCCAGAAATTCTATTCAAGATACTGGGGAAATAAGGAGACTGGCAGGACTAAAACAAAGAGAGCTGGGGGGCTGGAGCAAGCCAGAGACCGACATCCTGGATGCTGAGGGAAAACGGTTTCATGGCAGTATGGTATTTTAAGGAACACAAGATAAAGTCAAGTGCTTTTGGTGGGAGGAGGAGACTAAACTGCATTTCAGCACTAAGGCAGAATCAGCAGAGAGGGCGAGGTATGCTCACCAGAGAGGGAAGGTTCTCTTCTTGTCCCGGCCCATACGATTCCTGTTGATGGTCGTGGAGCATGGTACAGCATCCAGATGGTGGGAGCTATTGGGCAGGGTGGGCACCCACTGATTGTTCCTCTTTGCTTTCTGTTCCCTGGAAAAACATGAGAAATGCCACCCTCAGCCTATGAGCCCGATATCACCCACCAGGTATCAAGTTATGGTCAACAGACAACCACTGTGCCCCTACTAGGCTCCAGGACCCAGTGGGAACTTCTGTGCACCCCAGACTCTAGGTTTCTATTCCCTAGGCTCCCACCAGCACCTGCTTGGAGGTACCCAAGCTAGGGTACGGGTGCAGAGGGGCCCCAACATGTCAGAGCAGCTACCCGCCCAGTGCACGAGCCATAAGTTAACATGCTATGTGCTGGCTGTGGCTCCACAGAAGCACTGTCCCTTCTGTGGGGAAAGAGCACAAGGAGGAGGCTCCCCAGAGGACTGGAGCCTTGAACACTAAGTTTGGGTTCACTGGGGTGGGAGACAACTGGAGGCGAGAAGGCATTTCAGAAGCACAAGGAGCAGCAGGGATAAGGCAGTAGGCTGTAGACTCGGCAGGGCCCGGAAACATGGGGCACAGAAAGGGTTTCCATTACAGGGGCTGGCATGTCCCATGAGAAACTGACTGCACTCAGCAGCTGGCTGGGCGTCCCCAAGGGTTTGCAGCAGGAAGAGGTATGATCAGACTATTATTTTAGACATGCCAGCCAGCCTGAGATGTTCTAGGCAACGCCGCTGGCCTCTGGACTTCTGACCAGTAGAGGCGAGAAGACGCAGTATTGGTAAATACAGTCTAGAAAACAACACTCAAAATAATTTAAGTAGCCCGTGTCCCCTAAAAGGCTCACTCTTCTCTCAAACTGCAGGCTGCTTTTACCACAGGAATACACCAAAAACTATTTTAAAATGAGGCTCCAGTGTCAGGTTCGCCAGATGAGTGCTCGGGTTCCCACTATGCCCTGAGTCCCTTTATCATCCTCAGGGAGGCATTCCTTCCCCAGTGAGACTATGAGCAGTGTGAGGGCAGTGGCTGAGTACAACTCACCTATATAAACACCTGTGCCAGTCCTCTTCAATAACTGCTTGCTACACTTCAGAGAATGTGGCAACCGCTAGACTTCCTGCTGCTCAGCCAGTGTCCTCTCAGGAGGTCCAGGAGACACTGCTGGCTGCCCTTCCCCTTTTCCCGGGTAGTGGAGGGCAGAGGCAGTGGCCACAACCTGCCTGGGCCCAGGCCCTTGAACTCCTTTCTCTTCTAAAGCTGGGGCCACTCGCACCTCAGGTGCTGAAGTCCAGGAGCATCCCCCGATGGAGCGTGGGGTCAGAGAGGAATTCACGGCACCAAGTTTGGCCAGGACTCTGTCGAGTCTCCCATGCCCAGGTCTTGCTTAGATCTTATGAACAGTCTTCACCTATATCAGAGACCTGGGGGAACAGGAGACCTGGAACTAATCTGGGCAGGGCTTAGAGCTGGGGCAGCGAGACTACAATCTCAACAGCAGCCTGTCTGGGCCCACCAGCTACCGACTCCCTTAGGAGCGCCAAATTTTAAGCAGCACAATCCTGAGCCCCACTCAGATCCAGGGACTCCTGTCTGGGGAGGGCCTGGGAATATGGATCAACAACTTACCAACTTCCATGGCAAGGCCTGTGCCCCTGGGCCTAGACTTAGGGTCCTTGGGTCTAGCACACCACCTCTTTTCTGAGCCATCTAGAGCTTGTAATGAGGTCCCCTGCAAAAATCCTACCCCAAGTCAGTAGCAACCTCACTCATTTCCAGTTGGGGCTGCTCTACCGAGTTACGTCACAGACACAGCGAGCACAAACACAAGAGCCATGCACTGAATCCCACGATCTGCATCATGTGATTCAACCTTCTTCCACCCCCAGGAGGTCTGCCTGAGACCGACCTGCTCAGTGAGGGGGCGGGGAGGTGCCAGTCCTCCCACAAGGCTGACTGGACAGTGAGAAGGAGCTTCCCGAGCATAAAGCCCGTCAAAATGCACAGCAGCTTCCCTGGAAAATTACCTGCCCCGTTCCCCCATAGTTCTGACCTCAGGGGTAACAAGACCCTACTGCCCCCTCAGCTATTCCTCAAATGATACAATCATTAAGAAAGTGTTTATCACCCCATAAAAGGTCCCCAGCTGATGTGTGCAGACTTGGAAGTCTGCTCCATATGTCCCTAATTTCCTTCTGCCACTTCCCTGGGTGAGTCTCCCCATCCTCGTGTTTTACCACATCCCTTGGAGAAACAAATCTGTAGAGCACACATCTATAATGTTGGCCGGGCTGGATGTGTGCCCCCTTTTTTTGGGCGGGGGGTGAGGGAGATTATATAAATAATCCAATGGTAAAGTTGAGAGAAAATCTGAGAAATGATTTTGCAGACCCACATCACTCTCAACGATAACGCTCGCGACCCCCCTTAGTGCCCCTGGGGTCTGGTGCATAGGGGTGCATGTTTTCCTGAGAACTGAAAGCCTAAGGCAGGTATTCTGCACACCTCATGCACATGCACCGTGTTTTCAGTTGCTGCGGAGTCTACGTAATTACAGTGTATAGGGTACGTCCTGGTCCACACTGTTGAGTGCACCTTCACTCACCCAGCCTTCCCCTAAGGCTAGACACTCAAGTGGCTCCATATTTCCCATTATTATTCACAATGCACCCAGGGGCATCTCTGTATATATAACGGTTGGTGGTGGTAATTCTTTTAAATTATCTCTCTGGGACAAATTGCCAGGGGTGAAATTACTGGGCCAAAGAACAAAAAAAGTTTGATGTCATAATGCTGTACCAAAAGATCACGCCCACCTACAAGCCACTGCAGCCTCTACCAGGGCCCCTCTGTCATGCCTTCCCCAATTCTTTATGTTGCTATTTTTTTTGCTTTGAATTTTTTAAATTACATGAGGACGAGGACAAGCATCGTTCCCTGTGTTTTTTATTTATACTTCTGATGTGGCCCACCCTTTGCCTATTTATCTACAGGGGTACTGAAGTTTTTTCCTTATAAACCTGAATAAATAGACTCTTTCTATAACAGAACAACTTTCCCACTACCTGCCTAATTGTTAAGGTAAACATTCCTTTAAAGGTTCTAAATTTATACATTCAAACCCATTGTTTCTTTTGTAACTTTATCTGGGCCACTAATTTTTCTGATAGATAGTCCTACTTTCAAAGCATTCTTTCTTAACTACTCTCCACAATCCAAGACTTGGCTTAGGTTTCTCAGAAATTCTGAAGATACAGAAGGAACTTAAAAACCCAGCTAGGATGATTTGTAAGCACCATGCATAAAGTGTTGAAAAGTGTTCAGTCTGACTTAACCCAACCAGTTCTGGAGTGTGAGAAAAATACACACAGGTGTCCCAAGAGCACGCCTGGCCAGAGGTATGTTACCTGAGGTAGGTGGGGGGCTCCGTGCTGATGGACACAGCCTTGTATTTCTCGTCATTGCCGTCCAGAATCTCTTCCACCTCTGAGGCTTTTAACAGAGTCACACTAGTGGCCAGAGTTGTGTATCCGTGATCTGTAACCAGAGACGCGGCTATGGTCACCCTGCAGGTGGGGCAGCGAGCAACAGTAGCCAGTAGATGCAGCACATCCAGGTCCTCACATGCAGGAGGTGGGAAAAGCAGGTGTCTACCTTACTACTGCCGAATGCTGGCCTCTTCCAAAAGGGCAGTCTGGACTGAGCGCTTTATTTAGAGGTCCTACTGGGTAAAGACTCTGAGAATTTCCTTGGACTGATCTGTCCCAGGAGCACCGGCTCCAGGCACAGAGGAAGTGCACAGGACAGCGGCAGCAGGGACAGTGCAGCACAGCCAACAGGGGCTCTCAGGAGAAGAGGAAGGCTCCAGAGTGACATCACCAGTGGGAAGAGGTCTGACACCACTGCCATCCACAACACGAAGCAAAGCGGAGAAATGGAATGAAAGATGAAAAACACTTTTCTTTTAAAACAAGAGCCCAGAGAATTGGAAAGAGCTGCTTCACATGGAGCACAAACTCCTGGCCCTGTGCCAGTCAACGATTTCTGGGAAGCAGGACAGTTTCTAGGCAACTTGACCCATAGCTCTTCCAGAGAACCTCGGTCAAGAGCTCTACCTGTCTGCAGGGCCAGGCTGGCTTCTCCTGGACAAACAAACAAGGTACAGGGCAGGTGTCTCCAAAGCACAAGGGGAAGAGTCACCAAGACGTCCTTTGAGACTTGGGGAGGGGAAAGCAAAGCTGGGAACTCACTGCGTTAGTGACTGGTGCTCCACTGGGGGGCAGAGGGAGGACAAAAAGGAGACTTTTTAAAGTGAGTGAGTGAAAATGTTATAGCAGCAGATAAAAAAGAAGCTCCGGCTCCTGCATTAAAAGAACTACTATTTTGCCCACAAGATCATAGCAACACCTACAGACACAACCAAAGAGAACAGGACAGACTGCAAAGTGCTTGCTCTCTCTCTCTGTCAGTCTCACTTTACACGCACACAAACACACACGCAGCTCTCTATAAGGCGCCAGTGCCAAGTGGGAAGCAGTCTGGCCATCTGCTAAACATTGTGCTGTGTCCAAACCCAAAAAGACCTTGAGTTTTTCACAAGAGATCAGAAAGCATCCTTTCGCCCTGCACAGAGCTGCCACTGCTGAAGCACACTAGTGTCTCTAGTGTCACTAGTGTCGGGCGGCTGGCCTAGCAAGCCCCAGGCACACCTCAGGCACAACAAGCAGGGACATGCACAGGAGCTCTAGCACACTGGCTGCCAGAATGAAGTGCTACGGGATGGATGTGCTCTGGGAAGCAAAGCGGTGAAAGCCCCAGAGGGGAGTGGGAGCTGGGGTCGCCACCCGCCGCTCGGGCTGCATATGGTGGGGTGCATATGAAGGATGACTATGGCGATACGCCACGGCAGTGGCAGAGCATCACAGCATTCCTAAAACGTTTTGAGACCAACATGTCTTCACAGCACCCGCTACTGTCCCAGCCCCACCCCCACACAGTCTCTGGACCCATTACAAATACCTGACGAAGGACCACCACTGGCTCCCTGGAGCCACTTTCTTGCCTGAGCTGCATGGGTGCCCCGCCCCTAGGATGCTCCTGCCACACTAAGGTCAGGGCTGCAGTGAAGACACTCTGGAGTGAAAACGTTTTATCTTCATGACATAAGCGAGTGGTTTTGAAACAGGTTTACAAACCCTCGTGAAGACGCACCCTTAGTGTTAGGTTTTGTTTTTTTACCATGTGACGATGCAACTATTTTCTTCCTCTCTTCCACAGTGGCTAGTCGCCTCCAGAGTGAGGGATATCTCTTGTACAGAGAACCTCGGAACATACGGAGGTAGTTTCCCACCTATGAGTAAAGCAAGAAGGCTCATTATGAGGGTCACATCTCCAAGCAGAGGGGAGGATCCTGGCTCGGAGGCCCCACTGGATCAAGTGATGGACAAACAGGCCCTGAGTTGGCCTCAGGCACCAGGCAGCAATAAAAACACATTCTGCTGACATCAAGGGTTCAACAACAGTGCACATCTGGCCCACATCTGCCCCTCCGGGCAGGACAGGAACATCTACATTCTGACGACAGGACCGAAGCTTATGAGGCAGGCCCCCAGAGCTCACCAAGAAGCCCATGGAGCTCACGGAGAAGCTTGCAATGGTTTTGATTTTGGACTAAGGTTCTCTGGCACTTGCCAGAAATGTAAGGCCCCTTTGACTTTCTTTTATCTTAAGAATAAGACTTTGATATTTTTATGATGTAATAAACACCAAAAAGGTCTCTTAATTTTAGACAGATGCAGGATAATTTCCCCCATGACCCCTGTTGCTTTGTTTAGTAACAAAACTCAAACCAGGAATGCCAAAGGAATTTTCCGAAGAGTTTAAAAAGCACTTATCGGCAATCACCAGATTGCTATATAAATCATTACTTCCCCAAACAACGGCTTCAGTTTGCTTGTACCAGATACTCACAGTAAGACTTCTTTAAGGGAAAAAAAAAATCTAGTCCTAAAGTTTTTACAAAGAAACCCCACTGTCCCACTGACTTTTACAAAAAGATCACTGTAATCACACGGCAGGAGATGGGCAGTGGACTGGGTGCCAGCTGCTGCCACCACCTGTGATGAGGAATCACGTTCCCTTTTCGGGTATCCTTATATCCGTCAAATCCTCAGCAACTCTGTACCCCACAAAGGACAACTTCAATTATTTTCCCATTTACCTACCCATCATAGTGTATTTATTAAATAAATACATTTCTCCATTTTCCATGAATCAAAGACTTCTATGATCCACAACCAGAGCTGCTGAACAGCATGAGAGAAGGTGGTCACGGCATGTCATTTTTCATGCGCCGCACAGTCAGCACAGACTCCTGTGCGTCATTTGCCTGGAGTGTCATTACCCCCCAGGGTGAACACAGTTCCCACTAGGTTTCTGAGAAGACATTGATGACAATGCCCTCCACTACCACCCTGCAGGTCCTGCAGAGTCCCAGCACTCCTAGATCCTTCCTAAGTCCCTTTAGAATACAGGAGACCAGGGCTGGCCTTTCTGGGTTTTTCCTGAACCAAATGTTGTCTGCTAGATCTGGTTTTCCAAATGTAAAATGAAAATATGGACTTGGGGATTTCCTAGAGTCCTCTCAGGCCCGTGACTTTGACTTGGTAAACAGAGCTGCCTGCAGACGGCAGAACAGTGACACACACTCACTGCAACTACAGATGCCGCCCCAAGGCTGTTCCATGGACATGGACATGGCATGGCGATGTTGGGTCTGATGCTACAACCGGCCCACTCTCTGAATATGGTGCTTGCTTCCCAAGGGAAAGGGACCTGGGGGCCATCTACCCAATGCTGTCACAGCAGCTACAGGATATCAATAGACAGCATCCTGACCGTGAACCTTCCCAGACCTCCAAAGGTCTGACGATTGTAAGCTAGGGCCCAAAAAGCCAACTGCCTTTCCCTTCTCCCATCTGGGTCCCTACTGACTAGGTCTCAGGACAATGTTCTCACTCAACAAGGTTGAAAGAGAAGACTGCAGTTAACTTTCTATAAACTAAAGTGTGTGACGGAGAAGATCTTGGAGGCCGTCTAGTCTCAGCATCTCATGACACACATGAGAAAAGTGACAGAGGCAGGGCAGAACTGGGACCAGGCCTCCTGACGTTCTTCCCACCTGAGTGCAAGCTTCTTCTTAATTTGCTCCACCTAATAAATGAAAGCTTGCTTTTCAAAAGTACCAGCCACTCAGAGTCAAGGCCAAACTGACTTCTTTTCCTGCCCATTAGGTCAGGTAAAGGTTTCTTTAAACAACCTTTCACATTATCACATAATGAAACGCCTCTCCTGCCTTTTGAATCACATAATTAACTAGTTCCATTTCCTCAGCACAGCTATCTTTGAAGAGCAGCATTTATGTGCTAATGTGAAAATTTATTGCATCCTAACTTCTGTTTTATAAAAATCGGTGGAAAATGGTTACACTAAAGTTCTGATGCTGACAACATCGGTCTTATAATGTGACACAACTAAGACAAGCAGGAATCACAGGGTGCTCTGAAAGCCTCAATGTGACCATCACAAGGCTTAGTTTATATTCAATTGTAAAGAAAAACAACCAAAATTGTAAAAACATGAATGAAATGCCTGGCGTCTGATATTGAAAACTGCTACAAGAGGCAACCCTCGGCACTGTGTAACTAACTGCTTTAGCTCTCCAAGGTTAGCACTTACCTCGTCACATGAGACTCTACTGCTTGGTATATGCACGTCTGAATTGCACAGCTATGATTTGTTTTTTAAAAAAAGGAATGTACACTATCTGGGGACTGCTTTTAGATGACAAAGCCTAGTTCGAGGTAATCTGGAAAAACTTAATATACTTAGTACAATCTACCATTGAAGGACCAGTTGTGGGGGTTTCCTGAAGTCAGCAGTCCAGCTGATTCGACAAAGTGCTGTCACGTCTAGTAAAAAGTAAAGATTTTTAGGATCTTTCCCGGCATAATTCAGTCAGTGCAAGATATCCAAAGTGTCGACTGCTTCTGAATTGTTGATGGATCCCGCTGAAGGACGAGGGGGCCTTACCCACCCAAAGGAAATAGGATGTCCTTCTCCACCCTAAAGCAAGCATCCTCCTCCCAACCTATTTCCTCCCTGGTAAACAAAGGTCAAAACACCTCCCTGCCCATCTCAAAGACAACGAACACGGGAATGAGCCCTCACTAAGCCCCTCTTCATAGCCTGCCATTGCAGGATTCCAGATATAGCGATGGGGGAGGGGTGCACGTGAGATTTCCAACATCTCCGCCCCGAGTCGCAGGGATAACCAAAACACCCAGTTTCTTTGCTCCTGCCTGGGGTTGTACAACTCAGCACAAAACCAGTGGCCCCTCGCGGAGTCCCAGCCTTGGTAGTAGGGTGCGTCCCCGATCCCCTCGAAACGGGAAGGTAAACCCAGGGTCTCAGAGGTATGAGAACCTGGCCGGGGAGGCCCCGCCCGCGACGTCCCGCCCCCGCCGCGCGTGCTCGTGCGCCCGCCCGCCGTGATGAATGGAGACGCGCGTTCCCGGCGCGCAGACCCGCCCTAAGGCTCTGCGAGGCCGCAGTCTGGAAGGGCGAGGACGCGCTGCGCGGTACCTCAGAGCCGATCATGTAGAACTCGCCGTCGTCCTCCAGCTGGAACTTGACGGGCTTCTGCCCGAAGGTCTTGCTCAGCGCCATCATCATCATTGCGGCGGTGGAGGCGAGCGGCAAAGGCCGGGATGCGAAAGACCGGGAGGGCTGAAGCGGGGTCGGGCAGCACCGAGTCTAGGGGAGCCGAAGCCGGGAAGCGAAGGGCGGGCCAGGCCTGGCCGGGCGCTCGCGCCACCGCCGCCGGGTACCGTAGCTGCCGCCGCAGTCGACAACCAGGCCGCTCTCAGTACGCATGCGCGGGCGTTGACGCTGACGCGCGCGCTGCCGCCGCCCAAACAAAGGGCCGGAGCGCGTCCCCGCGGGTCTCTTAAAGGAACCTACACCCATTTCTCTTACCAGCTGCCTCCAGATCAAGATACCGAGGAAAATTCTCGCAGGTGTAAATCGCAACTGAGGCCTTGACTCAGACGGTGGCTTTCCCAGTCTCACAGCTGAGTCTGGAACTCTACCCAGTGGAGGGGGAAGGAAGTGAGGCCTGAACGCTGAGGGAGGCCAGAAGTACCTGTGCCTCAATGTCCCCACCCTGGAAACAGTGCAGCTGAGCAGATGAAAGGACTCCTAGGAATAGATATCCCGGTTCCGGGCCCACAGCTGTTCCTGCGGCTGTGGGAATGGGCAGAATGACAACACTGAGTGGTGCTGGTATGGGCAAAGCCTCCCTGACTTGGCAGGACTCCAAGGCCCAGGTGGTATTTGGTTTGGCTGGTGCATCAGATGAGTGTTGGAGGAGAGGGAACCTTCTCCATTCCTTTCTTAACTTTATGCTTTGTGCCCAACAACAAGCTGATCCCTTCAGTGAAACTAGACAGCCCTGCCCCGCACACTGACAGCTGGGTTTGGGGACTGACATGAATGAAATCATTAAAGCCTCCGTGTGTCCAGTTGAACAAGGCAGTGTGTCAACAACAGCCCACTGCTGACAATTTCACATGGTTCGGTCTAACAAAAATTGCAGCTATGCCAGACGTTACTATGAAGGAGTTAACCTGTGGGGCTGGGTGGCCAGCAAGGAGGTACTGAAAAGTTAGGAGGGCTCAGCTGTGTTTTGACAATGGTGGATAGGCGCTGGGGTGTGGTAAGATCAGACAAAGTGACCACAACTTGGTGAAGAATGATCTGAAGGGCACTGGGGGAGCAGAAAACAAATTACAAAGCCACTACAGGTGTCCAGTGAGACAAGGTGGAGGAATGGAACAAGAAGCACCCTAGACGTTGCATCTAGTTCTGTGGACCATAGGCTTGAGGTGAGGGGGCTGCCACCCTGGCTCCCAGGACAGCAGGTCCCAACCCAGGCCTACCACCTCCCTGTCCCACCTCTTTCCCCATCCTGGCCTCCCGGTCAGAGGAACCCCAGTCAGGCAGGTAGAAAATGACCATAACCATGTTTAATGACAGTCTTCAGTAAAAAAAAAAAAAAAAAAAAAAAGGCTTTGTACACACATTTACACGGCTTTGGAGGGTCTCAGTGCTAGGATGAGAGGGCTAGGGAGGATCCGGCTTATGACAGGATTGAGGTATGTTGGGGCCTCCAGGGCCCTGGGTCTTCAGCTGGAAGCACCCCCCTCCCCAGCTGACTCTGGACCTTCTGGCCTGGATCTTGGGGAACAGAGATCTCCAGGATCACCAACTGGAAGGCAGCCAGCTCCAAGCATCTCCCCAGAACTGACTTCTCAGGAAAGGGCAGAAGGCCATGGGGCCCCAGGATCCATGTGTCAGAACCCTGCAGGAACCTCACAGCAGGGACAGCTCAAGGGCTCCAGCTCCCCTAAACCTGCTGAGGTCCTTTCCTGAGGGACAGGCATAGAGAGCGAGGACAGCCAGGTTTGACTGTTGCCTGCACAGGTAGGGTAGAGCAGGCCCCAGACGACCCTCACACTTAATGCCAAAGCCTCCCTGCCCAGTCTGAGACACTTGCTGGCAGGTGACCACGACCTGCGTGGCCTTCGCTGCAGTTGTCATAGTGGCAGGACCCCCCCTCCCAACTCCCTTGAGGAGACATAGGTTCTGTCCCATGCCTGCTACCCACAGCCACAAAGATAGCCACAGGTCTCCAGGTGATGTCAGTGGCCTGGCAGGGGTCAGGGGCCCTGAGGGCACCCAAGCCATGGCTAATGGAAAGTGTTGGCAGGTTCTGTACAGCCAAAGAAGTCGGGGCCCACAAGACGAGGAAAGCCCTCCAGGGCCTTCACCTTCACAGGGTCAAACTTCCAGTAGAGGCGGCCTCGCAGGAAATAGGCATAACCTGAGGAGAGAGGAGAGTCAGGCCTGGGCAAGTGGACACATGGCACCTCACACCTGCTTGTCAGGCTGTGCCAGGGGACGGGCCCGGGGAGGGGGGTGGTCCAGGTGGGTGGGCCTTGGCCACTGCTGCATTCCTTGAAACCTGCAGGCCCTCCAGGTCCCCCAAAAGAAACCTCCTTTCTCTTTGGGGAGCCCTTTAGCCTGCTGAGAGTCTGGTCTGGGCTACCACCCAGCCTGGCAGATGCTGAGTGCCTCAGAGGCCCAATTCCTACCTGTCAGGAAAGCAAGTCCCGCTCCCCACACTGGCCCTCCCTCCACATCATTCTACTCCTGCACCCACTAGCCAGATACACCTGGGCATCTTGAGTCATGTGGGTGATACAGGCAACCTAGAGCCCCAGAGCCCAAGGCCACCATAGGAGAGCTCTCCCAAAAGGTCCCACTGTGGGAGAGCATAGAAGCAAGCGGGGGTGAGGCATGAGAGAGCACTGGACTGTGAGTCCCAATCTAGTCCTTGGAGATTGCAGGAGGCCAAGTGGTACAATGGTTAGAAGCAGGGACTGCCTGAGTGGGGGTCCTAGCTGCCCCCTGTCCTCCTGGGTGGCCTCAGTTAGGGAACCTCATCACCTGAACCTCTGTTTGCTCTTCTGGAAACTGGGTTCATGACAGGTACTACACCTGAGAATTGCACAAGACACTTAGGGAACTCAGGTGTCAGTCCTCAGTGTGTAGTGGTTGTGAATACCAGCCGTGACAAAGGACCTGGGCGAGTCCTGGCACCTCTCTGGCCCTCAGTCTAACCTGCAGTGTGGGGGCGCAGCACTGCCCTGCTGTAGGATGGTGCTGGACAAAGCATGTGTGATGCAAAGCTGATGCTCAGCCACCACAGGGCAGGAGATGCAGCTGCTACACCACTTCCACCAGCCACCCTGTCCCTAACACACCATCAGCATCCTGGAAGGCGGCGTCGATCTCAGAGGGCACTCCTCGCCAGTCAGTGGCCCGGCGGGGCACTGGGCTGTCCACACGGCGGGTGCTGGGGTAGAAGCGCCAGTAGTCTCCGCCTCGGAAGAAGTAGATCTTGTTCTTCTCAGGGCCCCAGACCAAGGCTGCATGGACTGGGGACCCCAGCAGGCCCAGCTCAGAGAGGGGTGCAGGTCCTAGAACTGGCTTCTCACCATCATACACCCAGTACTGAGCCCCTGCAGAGAGGGGAGGCTGCAATGGAGCTGCGCAACTGCCCCACTCAGCCACCATGGACCTGCCCAGCTGCCACCACTGCCACAGACTTTTCTAGCCTGTTTCACTGTCCTGCTTCATGTCCCCAGTCCAGGGGAAGTTGGAGCCAGCAGGAATAAGCTGGGGTGGTGCAGGCTCTGAGATGTACCATGTGGGAAAGGTTATTCTAAGCAGCAGACAGGCGCCTGGGCCCCGGCTCCTTCCCCTGGCATTTGGCTGCTCTTAACTGGCCCTTAACTTTGTCTCAGCAGGTCCTGGCTAGACCTTTGTTTATGAAGTCCCTGCTACCTGGAATGTTCTGGGTTCTGTTCTCTGCCAGTTGAAAGTTAACAGCACAGGCTGAAGGGTCGCTAAACCTAGATCAAATCCCTGCTCTGCCTTTTCCAAACTGCCCTCAGATGAGTCATTTCGCTACCTCTGAGCTGGAGGCCAAGGCGGGGCCCAGTGTGGAATGCCTTCCCACCTGGAAAGCCTCTGCCTCCGGGGATCTCCCGAGGTGTGCCGAGCTGTGCCAAGCTGTGCTGAGCTGTGCCTCGCTCCCGAGGAGTGAGTCTTGTTCTCTCCTGGCCCTGAGGATTCGGGGCACCCTCTACCTGCCCATCATATCTGTCTGTCTGTCCCTACCCTGGGGCATGACATTCCTGACACCTGGAAATATGAGCATGACCCTCAACCCCCACTCACCCTGAAAGAACCAGATGTGGCCCTGGGCATCCTCAAAGGCTGCGTCCACAGGGCTGGGCAGTCCTTGCCAGTGGCGAGAGGCCTGAGCAGGGTAGCCAGGCTGCAGCTGGCCCCCGCGAAGCCGCCACACGAAGCCTGCCTTGAAGAAGAAGAGCTCGCCACGGATGGTGGATACTGCGTCAAAGGAGACCTTGCAAGCATCTGGTGTGGCTTCCGGCTGAGGTGGGGAGGAAGGGGGGCCAGGAAAGAGCCCACATTGGAGCCATAGAGGCCAGTGGGGTTGAGGAAGCTGGGGCAGGGCCTCCCCTCCTATCTTCCCACCTTCCTGAGCCTCACCTCCAGTGGCCTCCCCTCCTATCTTCCCACCTTCCTGAGCCTCACCTCCAGTGGCGCGATCTCATTGGTGTCCACCCTAGCCTGGGGGCTCACGGCTGGGGGCCTGGAGTTGGGGGGTGGCTGGGGCCGGCCATACAGGTGCTGGATGCCCCTGCGGTCATCTGGGCTGAGGCTCAGCGGGTAACGGAAGGTGTAGAAAGGGGACATAAGGGCCTTAGCAGCAGTCGTGTGCTGTAACCCAAGCACATGTCCAAATTCGTGGGCTGCCACCTGCAGGAGGTCTGTGCCTGGAAAAGGGAAATAGTCCAGCAACCCCCGAGCCTCCTGCAGCAAGATACCCAAGCTCCAGACCCCAGCTCTGGGACCTTGGCAAGTTCCCATTCTCTATGATCTTCAGTTGCCCCGTCTGGAAGATAGGTCCCCAGCCCATACCCTGGTTGTCCCCAATAGTCCAGGTCTCATCATAGTCGAAGTGGACATCCCCTTCTCGATGGGTCTTCGGGAAGAAGGCATGAGCCAGGATGCCCCCAGGTCCATCAAATGGCAGGTTGTCCCCATGCCAGTACCTGTGGGTGGGTGAGTGGGGGCAGGGTCAGCAGCTGCTGGCAGCTGGGGCTGTGACCAGAGGGGTTCCAGGCCACCGGTTCACCTGGTGAAGTCGATCATGATGTCGGCATGGCCCTCGTGCACCTCAGTAAAGGTGAGTGGTGTCACATCACTCCACACCTGGAGGGCCTCTGCCACTGTCTGCCGCACCTGCTCCCGTACCAGCTGCCATGGGAACCGAAGGATCCTGCAGGGAGAAGCAGGGGCCTGGGCTTTACTCAGTGCAGGGGCAGCCCCTGATGGCTATGGGGCCAGGAGTTTGCCCCTGGGTGCTCCGTGGGGGTGCATGCATGCAGGGCACAGGCCAGATGAGCCTCAGGTGCGATGCGCTCTTCCTTCCACCACATGGGCACATTTTTGTGTGGGTTTGTGTCCTCAGGTGCACACAGGTGTCTACAGTCAGTGGCAAGAACACAGGACCAGGAGCCCAAGACCTACCTTACAGATCAGACTGTACTGCTCACTGCAGGGAGACCATGACCCTTTAACCTGCCCATCAGTTCCCATCCCACCCAGGACATTTCTGGGGCCCCCTGCAGTCTCAGCTCCAATGCTATGTGACTACGTCACATGTGACCTGCTATGTGATTTTCTTTCTAAGCCAAGTCCCCGCCTGCACGATGTGTAAGTTTCAGCTTTGCACCACTCTCGGGAACCTCAGGTCACCTGAGCCATCACCACTGCTTCCCACCTGCATGGATCTTGGATCCGAACAATGCCATGATTAATGCCTAGCTCCTCAAGGTTGTGGCTGCCTCATTCACCATGGAGTCCCAGGGCCTGGCCCTTAGTAGGTCCCCAGAGAGGCTGCCTGTGTGACAGAAAGCTGTGCCCCAGCATGTCTACGGGGTGACCAGGCATGAGCTGACAGAGGCACTGTCCCTCTGCCATGGGAGGGCAGGGCGGTGTCTGTGGATGCATGTGAGTTGGGGTTCAGCAGTTTTGGTCCAGGCATGGCCCAGGGGTCAGTGGACACCAGGTCTGTTAACTGCGGAGATCTCACCCTGGCGTGTGTTTTGAGAAGCAGGTGTGAGGGCGGCAGGTGCACACATGAACAAACAGCTCTGGAGTCTGCTTGTGGCCGAGGGCCCTACCTGTAGGTGAGGTCTGTCTTCTCCCAGCGCCCACCCGACAGCACGAACCGCTTTTGTCTGTTGCGGGCACTTAGCCCATCAGGCGGGTCAGGTACACCACAGCGGGGAGGTCTGGGGCTCCCCGCAGGCCGAGGAGCCTCCTGTGCAGCAGGGGCAGGCGCCAGGCTGCGTGGAGGAGCTTCATGCCAGGGCTGTGGCCCCCTCCTCAGCAGGTGGCGGCGGTGGGTGACCTGGGCAGGAGAGACGACGGGGAGGCCCGGTCAGGCGGCTGGTCCTCGGTTAGAGGTACAGGCTGTCAGCCCACCCATGCTCAACTCCCGCCCACTGGGTCGCCGGACAAGCTGAGGTCAAGAGGAGGCATGCGCACTGTCATGCTGCAGGCCTTTTGGCATGAGCTGACCGGTTCCCGAAGGCTTGCTCCAAGGCCTCCTACTACCTGTCGCTGCCTCCTGGAAGGGCCCAGGGCTGCCTGTCACCTACTCTGGCCATTTGGGCTGGTGAGGTCTGAGTGGGGGCACAGAGACTGTACCCCCCACACACAGCCAGGAGTGGACTCCACAGCAGTGCCTCCTGCTCCCCGACCCCCAGCAAATGCCTTCCACCTCCCTTTCTTCCTGAGTCCCCTCCCTCCCTCTTCCAGCTCCCAAGTCACGTAAGCTACTTCTGCCCAGGACACCCACCTTGGACACAGAGGGACTGCAGCGCTGCCTCAATTTACTCAGACCATTTGTCTTATCTGACAAATGGGGGTGATACCTCCCCATAGTGTTGACCTGAGGATGAGCCAAGGCAATGCATTTAAAGCACTTAGCCTGGGGCCGGGTACCCAGTAAGGGCAGCTGATACTGAGGTCTGATTTCTGGGGGCAGTTTTGCTCACACGTCACCCCCAAGGGCTGGGCACACGGCAGAGCTAGATGTGGTCTGCCTGCCCCCTCCATTCCTGAGTGTGTGTGTGTGTGTGTGTGTGTGTGTGTGTAAAGGGTCAGACAGTTACCAGTGCCCAGCCCCACCCCCCTGCCCTGCCAGAGCCTCCAGATGATTCTGACCCAGAGCTCCCACCCTCCAAAAGTCCCAGGGTGGAGGTCACAATTCTAGTGCATGGAAAAAGCAGAAGCCCAGAGGTTGGAAGACCTTGTGACGTCATCCAGTAAGGGCATGGCAGGGCCAGCTGAAGACTCTGATGACCTAGGTCATGGCGAAGGCCCTGCTTCGGACTCCGTGCAAAACCGAAGGAGAGGCATGGAGAGGTTCTGTTTGCTGAGATACTCAGCGTCTGCCTTCCCACAGCCATATTTGGGGTGAGAGCCAGGCCACCCGGGCCCCACCCTCAGCCTGGCCTCAGCCTCAGTCTCTGGCAGCTCTCCCAAGTCCCAGGTCTCTGGTCAGTGTCCCAGCTCCCCTCCCCCAAGCTCCGGATTATGGAGCCACTAAGAACTCAACTCCTGAGAGCCACCCAGACTCAGCCCCCAAGAATACCCCACTATGAAGCAGTCTTCTGAATACCTAGAGATTCTGAACCCCAAGGGAGCTATGGAGCTACCTGGGGTGTGGAGCCCTGAATCAGTTTTTCCTCGCTTTGAGCTTCTTATCGAATGGCAGAGTCTGGCCTTGCTGGGTTGTGGGTTCCAGCCGATGCTGGGCTTACTGCTGTTATTAAGTACTTGTCACGGTTTCAGTCCACCTGTATCTAGGCCAGGACTCTGCCAACAGCTCCACGCACATGCTCTTAGCCCCTAATGGGACCTCTCACCACCTCCACCTGCATCATGCCCTTGCTCAGATGAGGAAGTAGAGCCCAAAGAAGTCAGAGCCATTTGCTCACACAACAGCTGGCAGGTGGCAGGCTCTCTGTGCTCACAGCCCACCCTGCCTGCTACCTCTGCTCTGCTTTTTGGGCTGGAGTCACCTTTCTCCTGGAGGAGGGACCCAGGTCACCTTACCTTGGTGAAGAAGAGAAGGAATGGGAAGTTATTAAGCACCTGCTACTTCCCAGGCACTTCGCAGATGGGCTCATTGAACCTCGCCTCCGCTCCCACAGGGTGGGGATGATGCATATGCCAGACCTCACATTGAGGATGTGGACCCCAGGTCTGTGTGACTAGACATGAGAGTCTGCCCCTTCGCCTCCCCACACTGCCCCTCCTGACCTCCAGCAGATGGTTTTCTTCCCCAAGCCTGGCAGGGGTACAAGGACCCTTCCTGGGAAAGGCAGGGCCATTTGGTCCCCTGGGAGACCCCAACAGCCCGGAGCACAGCCTGCTAACTCTGTTTACGTCCATGGGTAGAAATCTCCCCTCTCCTCTGCCCCCAGTGAGGCCTGGAGCAGCCAGCCACAGACGGAGGGTGGCCAGTGGGCACATACACCATCCCTTCCTCTCCTGCCCCCACAAGACACCCCCAGAACCCTGGATCAGGGCTCTCTCAGCACAGCAGAAAGAGCTACACTGAGGTTCAGAAGGCCCAGTTCTATGCCATGCACCCCTGGACAGAGGACCCTGGGCAAGTTACTGTTCTCTCTTAGCCTTGGTTTCCCCACCTATCAAATGGGGATAGTGCCATGGCAAAGGGCTAAATGCCCTCCTTCTGTGATGCCTGCTGCAGCATCCGGCACAGAGCCTGTTTGCTGGCCCTGCTCCTTGCCCCTGTGAGCCTGCCCATCCCACACCTGGGAATCTAGAGCTCCCACCACCCACCAGGCATCCAGCTCCCCAAATGTCTCCAGACTTTAAATCGTAAACCAGGAGTTGTAGCCAGAAGGTGGCTTGCGAACCCCGAAAAGAAGAGTGACTTATGCAAGTTCTCCTGCAAGCAAAGGTCTCTTATTCCCTGTCTGTGTCACTTTCATTGGTCTTGGAGAGACAGTGAGCGGAAGGCAATAGAATGGAGGTCTCCAGCCAGTGGGATCTTTTAGGGGAAGCTCATCATTTAATGGCTCTTGGCTCCTGTTTCCACATTACTGGGACAGGACACATGCTCCCTGCCCCACTGACCTTCCACACTTCATCTTTCTGAGTACTTTCTGGCCTGGGGCCAGACGGCCTAGCGGCAAAGCCTGGCACAGGCAGCTTGCTGATTCCTAAAATGGGTGCACTGGTCCTCCCAAGGCTCCCGGAATTCAGTGAGGTGGGTGGTGGGCACACACCACACCTGACTTCATCGACAGCCTTGGGGGTCAGGGGGCAGGCATTTCCCAGAGCCCACAAAGGTCAAGGACCTTACCCAGGGTCATACAGCAAGTGGAGCAAGAGCTGGTCCTAGGCCCAGGGCTCATACTTCCCCACCCAGAGCTCTCTTTGCACCCCCTCAGCTCTTGGCCTATTTCCAAAACCCACGCTGCTGAGAAGTGTTTCTTCTGCTGGTGCACTCCTTCCTCCTGGGCCAGCGTCCTCCCTTGGCCAGCCCTGTGTGGCAGCTGTCCACTCGCCCTGTCCTCCTCTGGCGGGCACCAAACCACAGCCTCAAACATCCTCGAGGAATTTCTTGGCTGACTCAATCTCTTGGCTGAGCTAGAGGCTCAAGGTCAGCCTCTGGGACAACTTCCAATCAAGAAAATGGAGGCATCCGGTAGAGGGGAGATAAAGGAGGACCCCAAACTAGGGGACTGCTGGGTTAAACCAGACTAGCTGCACCCCTCTCTGGGCCTCAGTTTGCTGTTGGCCTAATAGAGATAATTAATCATGGCTATGCCTTCTGTTGTCAGCAGGAGGTAACCCTGACAGGAGGGTACTTTGTTAGGCTGTACAGAAGACAGGGGAGCATCATCGCGCCATTCTGTGTAGCATCCAGCCCTTCTGAGGCTCAGAGAGGCCAAGCAGCCTGGCTAAGTCACACAGCACATCAGCAGGCAAGTCCATCTTCTCCTGACGTTGTGACCACATCTTTCCCTCCACTCCCCTCCCCCGCTGGTCCCAGGGGCTGCGGGGCTTTCAGCAAACCTGAAAGCTGCTGAACTGGGATAGATAAATATTTACAGAGCTTTCCTGGCCCTGCCAACAGCAGCCTACGGATAAACACATCAGAGGTGACCCCAAATGCTCTCTGCATATCTGCACAGTGTCAGGCAGCATCCCAGCTCAGACCTGGCCCCAACTGACCCTGCACAAGCATCAAAGTGGCAGCTACAGGTGACAGAGTGTCTCCAGTGTGCCTGGCTGTACCTCTCCTTGAACTACCTCATTTAATTCTCAGTGCCCAGCAGTGGGCACTGTTGTCTCCCACCCACTCCTGACAAGACTGAGGGGGTGAGGCTCTAAAGGCACAAGAAGGCTCACCTAGGGCCATATGGTTCAAAATCAATTGCTTCCATTTCTGAACCCGTGGGTTCAACTGCTACCCAAGGTGATATCCGACTGCCTCAGAATCTAGGGGACTGGAAGGGGCTGGGGAAGAGGAAAGGCTTCCAGACTGAGGTGCCTCCCCCATCCTATTTCTTCCTGCTCCCATATTCAGCAAGGGCAAGGCTGGCCAGGGCAGACCTGGGGTGGCTGGACAGAGGGGCCCAGCCTGATCAGACCTCCCTCCTTACCAGAACAGTCCCACACTCTTGTCCATCATACCCCATAATGGTCCCATCCCTTCCTGAGCTCTCCGATGCCTCGGCTGCCAGTAGGGATGGGGTAGGCTTCCAGGGGCCCGTAGGTCTGCAGTTGCCCAGCCTCCAACTCCAGGTCCTGCCTGGCCACCCCTGTGACTGGTGCCTTGAAACCCCGGCTCGAGGGGAGCGTGCAGCTTTCTGGGCACACGCAGACTATCACACACAGGCTGTCATACACACCCCGTGAGTGATCCTGTTCTCACTCTGCTGCTCTCTCACATGAACTCTGTTCTTCCCGTGGATCGCACCTTCTTCTCCCTTCCCTTGCTCTCCCACCCCCTTGCTCTCTGAGGTTCTCGACTCTCCACCCTTGGCTCCCCTTCTTCTTACTTTCTCACCATCTCACTCTCTCTCTCTCTCTCTCTCTCTCACACACACACACACACACACACACACGCACACATGCTCATGCTGTCCTGGCTCCAAGCCTCCCAAACTTGTCACCTGCAAGTGCCTAGGTGGCGGCAGCCCCTCTGGGCTCAGACACGGTCTCCCCCAGAGCAGCTGCTGCCCTCCCCAGCTTTTCCCTAATCCTCCAGCCCACTGCACAGTTGGAGGTGTGATCACCAAGGCCACACGCCTCTAGGCTGACACGAGCCTGAGACCGGCTCTGCTTTGTCCCTACAATAAATAGAGGGCCCTGTAACCCTGTATTTGTTGCAGAAATACCTGTAACCATTCCCTCTGCTATCTCCCCCAGCACACTCTAGCATCTGTGGCTGGGACACAGAGGAGCGGGTCCCCACGCTGAGAGGGGGCGTGTGTCTAGTGCTGAGCTGCGCCTCACCAGACTGGGTGATCCTCATGCAGGCTTCAGTTGCACACCTCCAAGGACAGGACGCTCACTATCTATCACACCCACAGGGATCCAGAAGGCGTTTTGGGTAACGGGCGGCACCAGGACACCCCAACGCCCCCCTGAGTCCAGCTCCGCCTCTGGGCCCAGCCCGCATGCCCAGTGACCCCTGGGCGAGGAGCGGCCGGCCGGCGACCGGCACCTACCGGCGGCCGCGGGGCCTGGGCCAACAGCGGCGGCGGCAAGGGCAGCAGCAGCAACAGCAGCAGCAACGGGTGCAGGAGGGCGCGCAGAGCCGCGCCGCGGAGCCCAGTGGCCCGAGCCATTCGCCCCAGGGCTGCTGGGCCTGCTGGGCCGCGCCGGCACACGGCCCCTTATAGCCTCCGTCCCGCCCCCGGCCCGCCCCAGCCCCGCCCCTCGCGCCTTTTGTTCTAAACTCTCCCCGCCGCAACTGCGGCTGCCAGAATGGGGGAGGTGGACAGGGATCTGCTGGCCAGTTAAGGGACCTAGGGCCGGGAGACCCCGGCTTAACTAGGGGCGGGCTGAGGTCTGGTGCTGAGTGACCCTGGCCAGCTGGTACCGCTCCGGGTCTCAGTTTCCCAAATGTGCAGAGGGGAGTCTGAGAGAAATAGGGTTTCACTACTCCTGGTCCTTACCCCCAACTTTGGAAAGGGCATCCCCAGCTGGTTGCCATGGTGGCCTGGCCTCTGACATCCTGTGAGCCTAGGACAAGTAGTTGTACCCATGAACAAGCTTCCTTACTCCTCAGAACCTTGCTGATCTATCTTGAAAGCTGCACTGTATTCCCTGTGAGAAAGGAGGTATTAAAATGTGCCCCAGGGATCCCTGGCTGGTGTAGCTCAGTGGGTTGAACGTGGGCCTGCCAACCAAAGCATTGCCGGTTCAATTCCCAGTCGGGGCACATTTCTGGGTTGCGGGCCAGGTCCCCAGTAGCTGGGTGTGGGAGGCAACCACACATTGATGTTTCATTCCCTCTCTTTCTCCTTCCCCTCCCCCTCTAAAAATAAATAAAATATATTTTTAAAAAATGTGTCCCAGGGAAACTGAGTCAAAGGGAAGCAACTGGCCTCCCCCGCCTCCACCCCCAGCTTGGAACAGAACTGTGACAATGTATGGATGGGGAAACTAAGGCCAAGAGGGGGCCGGCCAGAACAGGCTTCTCCATACCAGCAGGCAATGGAGTGTGATGAGCTGGAGGGAGGATATTGGGGCTCTGGGGGCCCAGGCTCTCCCTTCATCAGGGACTAACAGTCTCCTCAAGCTTCCTGAGACCTAAAGGAGGTGGTTTCCGCATGCTGGAAGGGGTCCTCCAGTCTCACACTCCCTGTGATGACCAGGTGCCTTATCATCTCCCCAGGCAATCTGCTCCATCATGGCAACACTGCTGAGCCAAAAAGCGGACAGTGGCCTTTGTCTTGGTGGGCAGGGTTCTCAGTGTTACTAGGTGAGGCTGTGGACACCCAGCCTAGGCCTGGGCTGGGGGGAAAGAAAGGACAATTGGCTGAGTCAACCCTCCCTCCCGGTCCCAGCCCAGGGAGCCTTCAAGGCTTCTCCAGGAAGGCTCCACAGAGACACCTAGAGGGCGAGGAGATGGCCGACAGCCGAGATTTTTCCTACCTAAATCTGTTAGCAATTTTTTCTTTAAAGTGACTCACTTTTAAAAGTTGAAATGCTTACTTCAGCCTCATTCTTAGCAATATTGGTCAAGAAATCATGGATTTGATGAGCTAACTATACATTTTTCTGATATACAGGAAAATACATAATGATTTCAATAAAAATGTTTATTAAGTGGTCTTGAGTGCCTGCCTCCAGGCCTATATGGCCGAACTATGAAGAACCTGCAGTTCACCAATCATGGGAGCTGAAGTAACAGCCACCCGCAGTGCAGACCCCAGGTGGCAGACCATGATTACACGCTAACCAAGCATTCAGCAAGGTCAACTGCTCACTGAGGGCTTCCTGTAGGAGGAGGACCCTGAAAAGCCTAGAAGGATAGGTCAACCTGGCAAATGAGAACAGGTGAGCAGGGACTATAAAGGAGTAGAGGTTGAACCAGGCTTGGCATGTCTGTGAGGAGAAAATGCCCCACCCTTGACATGAGTACCCCACCTTGAAGTGCCTGATAAGCCTCACTGGAGAGAGGAGAAAACTGATGCCCAGGCCCCCAGGCAGGGGTCAAGGGAGGACCCTCCTTCACAGGCAGGGTGAGAAGTTAGGGTTAGTGCACATGTGGCCTGGAATGCTTTGCACACACATCACTGAGTATACATCACCCCCCACCCACCCAATGCCTTTGCTATGGGTGATTTCATCTCCGAGATTCTTGTGCTACCAGGCCTCAGTTTCCCCTCTCATGGCACGAGAGTGATAAGAGGGTGAAGGAAAGAAGTCAGCTCCCCATCTGAGTAATAATATGACCCCTTCGAAGTTACTCAGAAAAGACTATAAAACCTGGAGCTCCTGAAGGGCTGGGAAGCATCCTAAATCCGCACCTCCGCCCTCCCCTTGGCCTGGAACCAAGGTGGTAACATGGAGCGCTTACACGATTCAGACGTGTACAAGCGTCTCCGGGCACTCGGATCACAGACTTCGGGATGGGCACGCTGCTTTGATGTGTAAAGTCTATCAGTGTATGGCGCCGCATTCGCGGGGCAGGGGCATCAGCGGGGTGGAGGGCCACGCGCGGAGGGTGCGCCTCGTCGCACCCGGGGTGCTGCCCAAGGCTGTCGGTGTTGGCAGCGCATTTTTCAAGGAAGGATTCGAAGAGGGGTTCCGGACGCCCCCTGGAGGGGATTCTGGAGACCGGTCCCGCCAGGCCTTCCCTAGGGCACCTCATCCCGGCTCTAGTTCCCTCCCCGCGTCCCGCCGTCCCCCCCCCGGCGACGCAGACATCACACAGTAGTCCGCAAACCCTGTCTCGTGGGAAGGGAAGGAACACGGCCCGGCCTGGAGCTTCGTGCCCTCTCCTAGGCGGACATCGACCGGTTGCCTCCCGATCTCCTCTGCCCTGGAGCACAGGGCAACACTCTGAGCTCCGCGGTGGTCTTTGAAGGCACACGCCGGTCGCCCTAGCGTAAACTCTCCGCGCTCTGCGACATCGGGTCATATCCCCAGGGCCTACACAATTCGGGCCAAGCGCAGGAAGGGCGCAGCGTCACATTTCCAGCTGAAATGGTGGCCGAGACAAATGGATGCTGGAAGAGTAAGTCCGGAGGACCCGCGGGCGTGAAGTGCTGCAGCAGAACCCAACCTCCCCTGGGGGCGTGTCCCCTAGGCCCCGCCCCCTGCGCCGGCTAGTGAAAAGGTGTGCTGCTTCCCTCCGGGAGACACAATCTCCGCCACCGTTTCGGTCTCTGACTCAGCTCAACCGAGCCCTACCACCGCGACCATGCCCCGGGGGAGCCGTAGCGTGTCCGCCCGGCCAGCCAGGTGGGAGCGGGACAGGGGCCCCGTGGGGAGAGGGCTCGGGAAGCGCGTGTACTCCCCCAAGGACGTAATAGCATGACCTTGGCGACTACTGCGCCATCTTAGCGGGGGTTATGGGGAAGGGTAGGGAAATACTACAACCACGTGTCTAAGACTGTAGTAGCCAACACTACAGGAGGAGGAAAGGGGGCATTTCCAGGACCTTCCGGCCCCTCGGGCCTCTGGCCTGGGGTCCGGTCAGGATTAACCCTGCTACTTCCCACCCCGCAGCCGCGCTGCCGCACCTTCTGCCCACCCTCCTGCTCATCCACCGCCCTCGGCTGCCGCGCCGGCCCCCGCCCCATCGGGCCAGCCGGGCCTGATGGCGCAGATGGCGTCCACGGCCGCTGGGGTAGCCGTGGGCTCCGCGGTGGGACACGTCGTGGGCAGCGCCCTAACCGGAGCCTTCAGCGGAGGGAGCTCAGAGCCTGCCCAGCCTGCCGCTCAGCAGGTGAGCAACGGGGCTCCGGGGAAACTGAGGCCCACTTCTCTGAAGGCTGCGGAGCAGGGAGTACAACTGGAATGCCCACCGAGTTGTGTCCGGGCATTTCCTGGGCTGCCTCATGCCCAGGACCTTGCCCAACCAGGCAGGGTCCTATTTCTCACTGGGCTGTTGCCCTTTTGTCACTCACTGGCAGGCTCTCCTAGGCCCTCCCCTGAGGCCAAGGTCCCTAGACTCTCAGGGACAGATGCCAACCAGCCCTTTAGAGATGGGGCAGCCCAGGTCCGTAGGGCTCAGAGATTGGCCCGAGGTCACCTAACCCTAGTAGAGGGAAGGGGTGTTGAAGCTCCTGAGTCTCTGGTCTCCCTACTCCCACGTCATGCACTGTATCCCTGGGCCCAAGGGCAAAGGGTAGCGGGTGACTGCCCTCTCCTCCACTGGGTGCCCCACCAGTCCTGAGCCAAATGCAGACTTAGTGCAGGGTCAGGGGTCATGAGGATCAGTGTGACTGAGCCAGGAAGTTGCTAGAACTTGTGGGGGTGGGGCTCATACTCCAGGAGTATTAGCAGGGCACTCACTGGGCTTTTCTAGATTCTTCTCCCACCTGCCCAACATGCCTGTGAGGAGGCAGCAGGGAGATGCTCTCTATCATCAGCTGGGTGGTGTTAAGAGGGCGGTGGGCTCACCCTGTTTACGGGATGGAGCTGCGTCTGCAGGTCCTGGGTCACTCAGACCCCCTTGAGGCTCCTGGGCTGGGGTCATGAGGAGGGGTAGGTGGCTCCCCCAGCTTGAGTTGACTTTGCTGCCTCCTGCACCACCCTAGGCCCCAGCCCGCGCTGCCCCCCAGCCTCCGCAACTGGGGCCCTGCGCCTATGAGATCAAGCAGTTCCTGGACTGCTCCACCACTCAGAGTGACCTGACCCTGTGCGAGGGCTTCAGCGAGGCCCTGAAGCAATGCAAATACAACCACGGT
Source organism: Trachops cirrhosus (assembly GCA_028533065.1). NCBI lineage: Eukaryota > Metazoa > Chordata > Mammalia > Chiroptera > Phyllostomidae > Trachops > Trachops cirrhosus. Next base: position 50,899,983 of record CM052546.1, on the reverse strand, counting down.
GAGCGAGTCGCCCCCAACCCAGGCAGGGGCTGGGAGGGGCAGCCCCTCTTCCTATACCTGTGGGCTGACCACCAGCATGTGCCACCCCTTCCTTCACAGGTCTGAGCTCCCTGCCCTGAAGAGACCGGGCCACGCTGGTGCAGACTGGAGCAGATTCAGTAGCCAGCTCTGCACTCACCTCCGCCCCTTCACCGACAGCCAGACTACAATGCCAGAATGTACCCATGAAGCTGGGATTGGGAGTAAAGAAGAGTTTCTCACCCCACAGGTGACCTGAGACACAAATGTGCATTAAAAGAGTTTATTTTAGACCAGAACCTGTTGTGTGCCCTCTCACTGGCCTGTCTGCTGGGAGCATCGAGGTTGAAGAGGTGGTAGTGATGATTCACCTTCTGGGTGGGGAGGGAGAAGCCCTGTTGTAATCCCACAGCCTTGGGCAGTCAGGCGGATGGTGAGGTATTAGCAGGTGGCTTCAAGGGCATCTGACTTTGGGAGCTAGAATCCTAGTTGTCTGTCCTCTCAGGGATGCATGCCTCCTCCACCTTTCTTGTCTCTGGCTTTCGATCCCCTTCTCTGCACCCACATCTTAGGGGTCCCTGACAGCCTCACATCCTGTGTGTGACTTTGCCCTTCTTACTGATTTGGCTCAATAATTCAAGATTCCATGAGAGGAATGCTGCTGGGCTGCTGTCTGTTAGGGCCTGATCACACAAGGCAGAGGTCATGGCCAGCCTCCTTGGATCTGAGTCCAGCTTGGCCACGAGACTGGTGTGCCCAGTCACGGGGCCCCCACCATCACGTGTGCTGTGGCCTTCATGGAATTAATTTAGCAGCTCTGCATCGAGCACCTACTGAATGCCGGGCCCTATGCCACATCTCCTGGGCACTGAGGGTGTTCTTATACTCCAGCGGCGTGCTGGGCACCTGTCTCTGGGGACAGAATGTTCCATCTTTCATGTATATATGCGTGTGTCTTGGGGGCTTCCTACCCCTCTCAGTACACAGGTGTCTGTCTCCTGGGAAAGGATCCCATTTCTGGGTGTGAATGTCCCCCCAGGTACCCATGTCTCCTCCTTACCTGGCTCCGGGCCCCAGCTAGCGGGTCCTGGACAGCAGGGAGCCCAGCCTTTGGGGCCTTGGAGAGCCTTGTTCCTGGTGGCCACGCCGAGTGCCAGTACGTCTCCTCCGTCTGTTGCCCGTTGCGGGTAGGCCCGACAACCAGCATAGCTCCTCTGGAAGGCCCAGGAAGCCCTGCCTGTTGGGGCTGGGGAGAAGATGCTTCCTCCCCACCCCAGGGCTCTACCGTGATACTCACCTGCCAGCTCTGGACACCAGTCTTCCAGGTTTTCCAGTAGGGACTCATAGCGAGTGGGGGTCCCACCCTCCCCATCTGTGGAGGTAAAAAGAAAGGCTCCTGACTGACCCCTGCTTCTCACTGTAGACCTGTTTGCTGGCTCAGGCTAGGGTCAGGACCGGGCATTGGGTAAAAGGGTCAGGGCTAGGTTCTGGCCAAAGTAGCGGCCAACAAGTCTTGGGCCCCACTTACTAATGATCTGCACGAGGACATAGGTCCCACGCTCCTGCAGCAGGGCGCCACCTGTGGAGGGTTCCTGGGAAGCCCCCTCCTCCAAGTCTTTGCTCAGGATCACCAGGTGCCCATCCTCACCCAGGAGGGCGACGGTTGCTGGGAGGGCAGAGAGGAAGGCAGTGCAGGGCTGGTACCCATGCCTGCAGACCTGGGTCCCCACCCCATCATCCCTCCTTGCCCCTCACCATCTGGAAGCACCCGCCCCCTCTGCCTTAGGTGGGCAGTGAGAGTCGCCAGGCTGCACCAGGGGTTCACCAGCTCCCAGCAGCCAGCTGTGGGAGAAGAGCAGAGGTGAGTGAATGAGCCTCTCTGTTTCCCCCACTCTGGGACCATATGCCTCTCCCATTTCTTTCTCTTTTTTTTTTTAAAACTGAAGTGATTTGTTTTATTGAGGTACAATTTACATAACATAAAATACACTATTTTAACCAAAGTACAATTCAGTGGCATTTGGTATGTTCACAGAGTTATACAGCTATCACCTCTATTTCTAAAATACTTTTGTCACCCCCAAAAGTAAACAATGTACCCACTAAGCAGTTAACTTTTTTCTTTTCTTTTTCCCAAGTCCAGTTTACATTCAATATTACTTTGTATTAGTTTCAGGTGTACAGCATAGCGGTTCTCCCATCTTTTAACCAGAGCAGGGAGTAGGGCTGTGGGACCTGCTGTACCCGCCCATCACCCATCTCCCCAGACGTCAGTGATGGGTACACAACTCACACCTCCCGCACTGGACAGCCTCCTGCAACAGCTTCCTGCCCACAGCGGACCCCCTCCCACTGGAGGCTTGGGGATTGCAGCTGGCTGCACTCCAGTTCAGGTGTCTGAGGCACCCTGGACTTTGAGGATCACTGACTGAATCAGTAGCAGAGAGGTCACGCAGTTTAAAAACACCCTCCATGGAAGCAGCATGGCAGATGCTCTAGGAGAGGGGCCCGTGTGAGTTTCCTGGTACCCAGCCAGGCTCTTCCCTTCCAGGGACTCACTCCAGGCACTAGTTCTGCTTCCTCACAGAACCCTCCTTCCCCAAAACCCCCATCCCCTTCCCCACACTGCCTCCACCCTCTCCCCAGGGCAGAGGGAAGCAAGCTGAGTGTACCATTCCCGACCCATCTGCTGGGACAGGGGACCTTACTTACCTCCAAACATCACCGTGATAAACATGGCTGCCAAGGGAGAGAAAACAGATGTGGGGGCGTTGGTACCCCAACGTCTAACTAAGGAAGGAACTGGGGCTGAGATCTACTCAGAGTTTGAGCCCTGCAGGGAGTTATATGTGTGTGGGGGTGGATCAGTGGGTGACGGGTAGGTGATGGGTGCGTGGGCCCCGGGCTGAAATCCCTACTTGGCCTCCTCTTCCTCCTGCTGGCTGGGTCAGAGTAGCAGGAGGAGACAGGCCCTCCCAGCTTCCGAGCTGGTCTCCATGGTAGTGGGAGCTGCCAAGACATCCAGGCAGGAAATGCCTTCCCCTCAGTATCCTGGTAACCAGATCGGAGGCAAGGCTACAGTGGGGCCTGGAGCCTTGGTTTCCAGGGACATCCAGAGACCACATTCTCCCACCATTAGAGACTGAGCTCCCAGACTGAAAGTGGGGGAGGTTCCTGGGGGCGGTAGCTCACCACTGTGAGCTGGCAGCTGGCCAGGGGCCCTGCCAACATGGGGTCCTCACCAACCTTGCAGGCTCCCCACCAACTCAAGGCCCGTTCTCTGCCCTGTGCTCCTGTTCCTTCCCTCTGCCTTCCTCCTCGTTCCCAGCCTCCCCCGTTTTCTTCTGTTCTTGTTTTTTTTTTAAAGTTAAGTTTGAGGTAAAATTTATAGACGGAAAAATTCACCCTTTTTAGTATTTTGAGTTCTGACAAATCTCATGTAACAACCACAGTTGGGATACAGAACATTTCCATCACTTCCTAAAATTTCCTCATGCCCCTTTGTAGTCGACTCCAGCCCCTGGCAAGCACTGCCTTTTCCAGAATGTCCTATAAAGGGACTCATACAGGACGGGACCTTTTGAGTCTCGTCTCTTTCACACAGCATAGTGCATTTGAGATTCACTCAGGTCGTCCTGTGTATCAGTGGCTTGTTCCCATACATATACACAGTCATATATATAGTTACATATATAGTTACACACACATATGGTTACATGTACATAACCACATGTATATATGGAGTTTGTTGCTTTTTGTCTCTGGGGGAGTCCCATTGTCTGGGTGCACCACAGTTTGTTGATCCACTCACCTGCTCTTTTGGGTTGCTTTCAGTTTTTGGCGATTATGATAAAGCTAGTGTAGACATTCGCCTACAGGGTTTTGTGTGACTCAGTGTTTTCATTTCTCTAGGATAAACGCCACGGAGGAATTCATGGGTCATATGATGAGACTGTGTTTAACTGCACGGGAAACTGCCCATGCGTTCCGGTGTGGCCGCACCGTTTTTCCTTGTCCCTCTTTCGTCTGGCTGTGGCTAGACCTCCCAGAGGCACAGCCGTCCCTCATCCCTCTCACCACCTCTCTCTCTTCCGCCTGTCTCGCCATCTTTCCCTGTCTCATATTTGTCTGTCTGTCCTGCCCTCTCCTCCCTCCCCTCCTCTCTGCCTCTCCCTTGTTCTTTCTTTCTCTGTGTTCTCACACTGTTTCTCTGCCTCTCCGTCTGTGCCCCACCTCCCCCGACTTCTCTCTCTCTCCATCTTCCTCTCACTTTATCATCCTGCCTCTTTCCTCCTCCCTTACCACCTCTTCTCTCCAGTTCTGTCTCCTGCCCCCTCCCCATGAGCCCCACCAGCCAGGGTGCCCAACCTTTGCCAGCTCCCTTTTCCCCAAGTGCTCAGAATCAGCACTGGAAACAGGCGGCACTTCCCAAACTTATTTAAACACAGGGAACTATGCCGGTGACACCACTGTATCCAGGGATCTGAATCGTGCAGAACCGCAGCTCAGGGGCGGCTGCAGCCAGATTCTGAAGGAATGGCCCCCTCTGGGCCCTGGAGTCTCCACTCTGACAACCATCGCTGTGGTCAGAGAGCTCTGCCTTCAGTGCAGTTGAGGGGTCTTTTATCTTTAGGGTTGTGGAGATGTGGGGGTGTCCGGAATGCATTGGGACCCATGTTGGGGGGCGGTGTTTAAAACAAGCCACCAAAGGAGTTCTCAGGCTGCGAGGTAATGAGAGTGCACTGTTTCAATTAGTTTTATAATATTACTATTTAGGTCTGGTAAGGCTGGCAGAGCAGTAAATGATTGCCATGGAGAAGATAGTTTGTTACAGTCCCCAAGAGAAGGGGGGACACTGTGTCCCTGGGGAGGGGGTCACATGGGGAAGCACTGGGGTCATCAGGATGGGGGCAACTGGGGGGCCAGAACCTTTATTGGAGTTTCAGAGGGAAGGAACAGGCTCAGGAGTAATTTCAGAAGGTTCTGGGGCATAGGGGCTATTCCCAATCAGCTGGTACCTGGGGGGTTAGGGCAGGAGGATAGAGAGCCCAATAAAGGAAGTAGGTGGGAGTGTGGGCTCAGGACCGCTTGGTTTGCATTTGGAAAGTATCTCTAGGAGCTGGCTAACCCTGGGAGGGTCAGCCTTCTAAGGTCGGCAAGGCCCCAGATGTCAAAGCATCAGAATTCAGAAAATAAACGGCATGATAGCTGTGCCTGGCAGGGAGCACACAGTCCTGTCTTTGCGGTTTCACGATGCTTGAGCTAGCACTATGCTTATCTTCATTTTCCAGATGAGGAAACTGAATCCAAGCCAGTCAGCTCCGCTCCATCTGGCAAATTAAGGCGCTGACCACATCAAGACTGGTGAAGATGTGAGTCACTTACCCACTGGTGGGAGCGCTGGCGGCATCCACTACAGCTGAACGTACACATTTCCTACCCCCAGGCAATTCTGATGCTGCGTGTCTGTCCAGCAGAAATGAAAACACAGGTGCATCAAAGACCTAGACAGGATTGTTCACAGCAGTTTTATTTGTAAAGGCCAAGGGCTGGAAAGCACAGGAAATGACAGGATAATGGGTAAACTAATTCACACAATGGATCACACAGGCTATTAGGATGAATTAAACATCACTGTGCATTCTGGATGATGGCCATAATGTTGAACAAAAGGAGAAGGAACAAAGAGGATATACTCACATTTCATTCTGGGAGGTTCTAGAGCAGGCAAAACTGACCTAAGTGATTGAAGGCATAATGATGGTTGTTACCGTTGGGGGTGGGGAAGGGAGGAGGGATGAGAGAGCTTTCTGGGGAGATGGAAATGTTCTAAATTTTGATCTGTGTAGAGGTTTCAGGGATATGTGAGTGTGTATGTGTATATATGTATCTTATCTACAAAATCATCGAGCCATACTTCAAAGATTTGTGCGCTTCATTGTATGTGAGGTACCCCTCAGTGTATGAGCAGCCTATTCTGTAATGCACATGTGGATTTCAGCTCCTGTTCTCAGAAGGCCCTGTGAGGTCAGAACACTCACGTTTGGGAAGATGGGGCCTGGTGGTTGGGGCCCAGCCACCGCCTCCCCCCACCCATCAATGGGCTGATTTGCATGCCCTGTTGTGGCCCAGTAGCCTCCCCTGCCTGTGCCCTAAAGCACCTGGAGCACTCCAACAGAACACTCCTGTCTGCCTCCCTGCTGCTGGCAATGGCCTGGTGGCACCTGGCCCTCCTTCTGATTGGAGACCTCCTGGCAGGTGAGCCCTTCCTGAGCCTGGCGCACCTGGGGGTGGGGTCGGGGACAGCACTGGCTGCAGAGGCCTCCTGCAAGGAAGCAAATTGATGTGAGCCATGGGAGGATTCTAGAAGGGGCTCTGAGGTGGAGGGGAGAACTGGCTACAGGTGGCTCTGCCCTAGACCTGGGGCAAGTCACTTCTCTGTGTGGGGCTCAGTTTCTCCATTTCTGAATGAGCAGATCACCAGGATCCCTTTGAACTTTGACTCTTTAGGGTCTTAGAAGGGACTGGAAGGGTCACCTTTTGAGTTTTTCACAGGGGAAGCTGGTGTGGGCTGTTCCTCACTTCACGGTGTCTCAGGAACAACCAAACTCCAGAAAGGTCCCCAGCATCCAGGTGCCTGAGGCTGAACTGATGGGCGGTACAGCCCAGGAAGCTTCCTGGAGGGGGTGAGTCTGTAGCCAGGGTGTGGAGGAGCCAGTGTAACCAAGGGGCTAGGGGTCTTCAGGGCCCTGAGGGGTAAAAGTGAGCAACAGAAGGAACCAGAGGCCACCATCCCACCTTGTAAACTCTAGGCCCTCCACTGAACACAGATCCTTGGGAACATGGCACTAATAGGGACTTAGGAGTCGCCATCTCGGTACCCCACCTAAGTGCCAACGCCATGGCACCAGGCCAGGAGCCCTTCAGGAACAGGAATCGTTTAGGAGTCTGACCGAGACTTCACGAGGCAGGGGTGGGAGAGAAGGGGCCCAGGTCAGGCCTGAGCAGGTCTGTCTTTCTCAGTCTCCCAGCCAGCTCTGACCCAGCCAGATGCACTATTGGTCTTCCCGGGCCAAGTGGCCCAACTCTCCTGCATGATCAGCCCTCGCCATGCCACCATTGGGGACCACGGAGTGTCTTGGTACCAGCAGCGAGCAGGGAGCGCCCCCCGCTATCTCCTCTACTACCGTTCAGAGGAGGATCACCACCGCTCCCCAGACATCCCGGATCGTTTCTCAGCAGCCACAGACGCAGCCCACAATGCCGGCATCCTGATCATCAGCCCTGTGCAGCCAGAGGATGATGCGGATTATTACTGCTCTGTGGGCTACATATCTTAGGGGTGGGGTGTGGGATGAATGCCTCCTGTCTGTCTCCCACTTCTGTCCTTGACCTTGGGCCCCTCTCTAACTTTCTCTGAGCCTTGAGGTTCCTCCTCTGTAAAATGGGCTAATAATACCCGGCATGTCAACAATGACTATTCTAAAGGCCATGAGATCCCTGCTGAAAAAGTGACTGTGTTTGGTCTGGGAAAGTCGAGGAGGGCATTCTGGGGCTTGGCGCAAAAGAGGAAGAACCTGAGACCCTTGGGGCAGGGTCCAGCCTCTCCACTGGCCCCCAGGGGGATCAGATGGGTAGCCTGGCCTTCCTGTGACCCAAGGTGCTGGAGGGAGAAAAAAGGAACCAGCCCTTGCCACTCCCAGCTCTGCATGGCTGGTTGTGGTCCAATGCTCACTCGGTGACAACTGGGTCCCCATGGAGCCCAGGCTGCTAGGTAGGGGAGGGACAGCCCCTGCCTACTCCTTGATGGGGCAGGGAGACAGGTGACAGGTGTGAGTGTGTGCGCATGTGCAGGGCACTCAGAGGCACCTGAGGGCCAGGGTGAAGGGTACTGAAGACAGGTGGGCAGGTGACAGGGGCAGAGTGGACAGCATCCCCCCTCTCAGGAACACGTGTCCTTCTGGTCTCCCATGAGAGGGCTGTGCAGCTCCCCCAGCCAGGGGTGGGGGGAGCCGCACATGCAGGTGGGCCCAAAAGCGGCACTGGGTGGTGGGGGGAGGCCAAGTCTTGCCATCAGAAGCAAAGCTGAGTGTCTGGGAGTGGGGTGGGGGTTCAAGAACACATCGGTCTTCCCTCCCGGTTCCCCTAAGAGGCGCCTCAAGCCTGGACGCCATCCCTCAAAGGCCTTGAGTCTAGAGAGGGTCAGCCTACAAGCCCCGCGCCATCTGGGAGGCCCTCAGCGGGCCCTTCCTCTCCCCTCCGTCTCTGTGGTGGCAGGGTGGGCAGGTAGATGAACCAGGAAGGATGAATCCTTACAGGACCCCTGGACCTATGAGAGGTGACGGGCTTCACTCTAGGATCCCCTTCTCCTTCTCTTGAAGATCCCAGACGCCCCCGAGGTCCCTGGCTGGCCCCCATCTCCAGGGAAAAGGGCAGCGAGTACTGGGCCTCCTGCCTGCGGCAGCCTGTTTCCTCCCCTGCAATCCTGCCAGCGCCTGCCCAGCTGTTTTCCTCCCAGCCGGGATGCACTCTGGGGGCACCCCGGAGCCACTGCGTCGGACTGGAGAGACTCTCCAGATCCCTGTCCTTGAGCCCTGGAGCCGGGAGGGTACACGCGGGGACGCCCGGCGCGACGGGACCACAGAGATGCGTGGACCTCCGCGAGGCCTAGAGCAGTCCCGGAAGTGCCCGCGGGTTGGGGGCGGGGCTCCGGGCTCTCGGGCCGCCACGGGCTCCGCGTCAGCAGCTGCCGGGGAGCGAGGCCGGTCGGCCGCGGGTTGGAGCAGCTCAGGTGCAGCCCCGCCCCGCCCCGCCCGCCCGCGGCCCCGCCCAGACCTAGGTAGGCGGCTCCGCCCAAGTCCAGGTGAGTGGCTCCGCCTTAGCCAGTGTTCCCACCTGTCCCTCGGGTGGTCCGGAGTGCGGGCGTCCCTATTGGTGGGAAGCATGTTGGAGTACCGGCGTCGCCGCCCGGGCGGCATGTGCTGCTCCGCGGCCGCTGGCGGTCCTCCAGCCGGGAAACCCTGACCGGACCGTGGGTCTGCCTGGTGCCCGGCCCTGTGGGCTCTCTAGAGAATGGGGTGACGGATGCTGGAGAAGCCGGGAAGGCCCGAGGGAAGTGGAAAACGTGGGGTGCAATACATTTGGCTTTTCGGTCCAAAAACGTTTAAAACAGCGTTGCGGACTGTAAAGGGTTGCCAACTTTTTTAACAGAGTGGAGACTTCAGGGTGTAGGTGGTACTTAGTGGGAATGGAAAACTCCTAAGGAGGAAACCTTCGAAACACCGTGATTTAACAGGTGGGTGGAAGAAGAGTTGCAGTCCACAGATATCAAGAAGGACGGATCTAAGGGCATGACAGCTGGGGGCGGGGGGGACCTTTCAGAAGCCAAGGGAATAAAGTGGGGGCGTGGGAGTGGGGTTAATTTGTCCAGCAAGCTAAAGCCTTGAGGCATCCAGGTAGGCAAGGTGGGTTTAATAAAGGGATGGGCCCATGTTGTCACATCTTCCAGTTTATCAAGAGAGAGCCAGAAACCTACTGAGTTTTCCATATTGGCAGCGAAGTCAAACAAAAAGGAAAAACCCAACTCTTTTGAGAGCCAGACAAAACGTGTCTGTGGCGGGATCCCCAGGCTGCCAGCTTGCAGACTCTAAAATGAAGGGTTTGGAGAAGGAGGTATTGGCGAGCAGTGCCAGAAGGGTGTGGAGGGGGGCGGGGTGCGGGCTGAGAGGAGAGGGATTGGCAGTAAGCAGGTCATTGGACGCTGGAGCTGAATGCTGGAGTTCCAGCTGAAATTGGAAACTCGAAATCACACAGTCGCATGATTTTCCTTGGCAACATCGAACATTTTCGGAGGAATGGGTAGAGAAGGAATTAGTGGCTGGTTGCAGAAGGGCAGTTTGGTGAGGGATGGGATGCTGGTCAGAGAGTTGGCGGAAGTGATGTCTGTCGTTTGACCCACTGCAGATGGAGAGGGTCTCAGCCACATGGGCACGGGCAGAGCTAGACGAGGAGCATGAGGTGATGGGGCGGGGGGAGGTGTTAGATATGATAAGGGGATTGGGAGACCTGGGAGGGTTGGAGATTGTGGGAGCTGAAGAGGAGGTAAAGAAGGAGCAAAGAAGACTCATTAAAGTGGTTGAAAATTCATTTAAAAATATTTCCAAATAGAAATGGGATCCATCGTGACTATTCTGATTAATTTAGTGTGTTTTTTCTTTTGAGCCAATTACTCCCTAAGTTTCAGGGAAAGGATAGTAGTACCTTTGTATAGAGTTGTGAGGATTAAATGGGATCTGCTTGTAAAAGGCCTAGCAGTGCCAGCACAGAGCAGGAGATGATCAAGAAGCATGAGCTGTCATCATGGTGGTACCTGGGGAGTTTCCCTTTAGCTGCACAGATGTTTCTGGATGGGGTCCTGAGAGGCTCCCTCAGGGGCCACCACACCACAGTGATGGGGGACTAAGTGGGAGCGTTCCAGCCCCCTTCTTTTTTCCTACAAAAACACCCCCTTCAACTGGAGCAGTCATGCTTTTGTATGTTTTATTTATTTATGTCTCCCAGAGAATTGACTTTTTTTGAGTAAAGAGTTCAAGTGTGACGGTCATTTCTAGCACAAAACCAGATGGCTTTTCTTCCACTCAATCATCTAGTAATTCAACAGATGTGTGCGTAGAGATTGCCCTGTTGTGCTGGGGGCTGGGCTTCCAAAATGAAGGAGCACAGGACTTGCCCTGAGGAGCTCACAGGCAGTGGTGAGGAGGGTCCTGTCAGCCCACGTTTATCAAGGTGGCAGCTGCTTGGTGGACCTGTGCACTGCGGGTCACCAGGGGCTGTGCCTGATTTCATCAGTCTGCTGGTGGAGAGAAGAGGGAACATTTGGAGTGAGTCTGGAAGGATGAACCAGTGGCAGTCTGAGAAGGGGGAGGGACCTGGTAGGCGGAGGAAATGAGCAAATGAGTTGCTGAGCTGGAAGGTTAGGGGTGTGTGAAAGGAGAGGCGGGGGTGGGCTGGAAGGGCCTGCGAAGGAGCTGAGCTGTCCCAAGATCCTAGGAAAAGAAGTGACATGGTCAGGCCTGTGCTTTGGGTCTTTGTCACTGGTGTCGATGTAGAGAGCAGAACAGAGGAAGGAGTGGAAGTTGGAGGTACGCAGCCAGTTGGGAGGTGAGTATTGAGGCCTGAGCTGCAGAATGGCAGCAGGTACAGAGAGGCAGAGACCCCTTCAGTAAAGCCTCAGGAAGTGGACAGGACTGGACAGGACATGTGGGTGAGAGAGGAAGGTCTAGACTGACTCCCAGCATTCCTGGCTGGGGCACCAGAAGGAAGAAAGTGTTCTCTTTCTCTCTTTCTCTCCCTCTCTCCCCACACCCCACACCCCGCAACAAAACCCCACCTCCGACACCTTCCAGTAGTCGAGGTATTGCTCCCTCTCCATATGTCTCCGCTTCCTGCTCTAGTCCACCTTTCTGAACATCCTCAGCCTTTAGAGTGGGCACCGTGCTGCGGTGCTCGATCCTGTATTTTCTGTCTTTTTTGCCATTGTTTCTGATAAATCAAACTTCTCTAACTCGGTGGGGATCATCTCAAGCGCAGTATTGTTCCTTATACTTATTTTGTTGTATCTACCATTGTTTCTGGCTCGGGGAGGAGGCCTGTGTTAGGTACGTACTTGGCTGCCAGCTTGACAATGTTCCTTGTTTTCTTTTCAGATTGTAAGAAAAGTAAGAGTGTCCCAAAGAACATCTTTCAAGAAATACAGCCATTGGGGGTGATACTAGATCCACAATGGAGGTTCCCCCAGCAGCCAAGCTTGGGGAGACCTTTGTGTTTGAAGATGGGTTAGAGATGCACCGAGAACTCTTCCCAGAGGAGGACCTGGGGGACTCATTTCTTCAGGAAAGAGGTTTAGAGCAAATGGCTGTCATCTATAAGGAGATCCCTCTCGGGGAGCCAAACGAGGAACATGATGATTACGAGGGGAATTTCAGTCTGTGCGCGAGCCCTGTTCAACATCAGAGTCTTTCCCAAGTAAACAAACCTCAGGATGATGAGCTATTTGGCCAAACCTTCCTCCAGAAATCAGACCTTAGTATGTGTCAGTTTATCCATGGTGAAGAAGAATCTAGTAAACATGACTGTGACCTAGTAGGGAGGGGGGACTCGGGACCAAATGACCTTCACAGAACGGCACAGCCACCAAAACCCTATGCGTGTCGGGAATGTGGGAAGGCCTTCAGTCAGAGCTCACACCTGCTCCGACACCTGGTGATCCACACCGGGGAGAAGCCCTACGAGTGCTGCGAGTGCGGGAAGGCCTTCAGCCAGAGCTCGCACCTGCTCCGACACCAGATCATCCACACCGGGGAGAAGCCCTACGAGTGCCCAGAGTGTGGAAAAGCCTTTCGCCAGAGCTCGGCCCTCACACAACATCAGAAAACCCACACTGGGAAGAGACCCTACGAATGCAGGGAATGTGGGAAGGATTTCAGCCGGAGCTCAAGTCTCAGAAAACACGAGAGAATCCATACCGGAGAGAAACCTTATCAGTGTAAGGAATGTGGGAAATCCTTCAACCAGAGTTCGGGCCTGAGCCAGCATCGGAAAATCCACACCCTAAAGAAACCTCACGAGTGCGATCTCTGCGGGAAAGCCTTTTGTCACCGGTCCCACCTCATTCGGCACCAGAGGATTCACACGGGGAAGAAACCGTACAAATGTGAAGAGTGCGGGAAGGCCTTCAGCCAAAGCTCTAACCTCATTGAGCATCGGAAGACCCACACTGGGGAGAAACCCTACAAATGCCATAAGTGCGGGAAGGCCTTCAGCCAGAGCTCCTCCCTCATCGAGCACCAGCGGATCCACACTGGCGAGAAGCCTTACGAGTGCGGCCAGTGCGGGAAGGCCTTCTGCCACAGCTCTGCGCTGATTCAGCACCAGAGAATCCACACCGGGAAGAAACCCTATGCGTGCAACGAGTGTGGCAAAGCCTTCCGGCACAGGTCGGCCCTCATCGAACATTATAAAACCCACACCAGAGAGAAACCCTATGAGTGTAACAAATGTGGCAAGTCCTTCAGGGGGAGCTCACACCTCATTCGGCATCAGAAAATCCACGCTGGGGAGAAGCTCTAGGAGGAGGAGCTCACACCAAAGCTTGAAAGCCTTTCCCAGAGAGAGCCTGCACCCGGGCACTTTGTCCGCAAGGCCCCACCCACCTTCCAGATAACAGTGCTGAACCTGGGCGCTCCTGAACACCCACAACAGTGGCAAGGCCCCCTCATGGCCAGGAGCCCTGGGGTCAGTGGGTTTGCTGGGTGGAAGGGGGGTGGAGGGTAGGAGGCCGCCTGAGTGGCTGTGCGCCTGAGAAGGGCCTTTGGTTTTCTCATTCTCACATTTGACTTCCAAGCCTTTGAAGTTTAGTGTTTCCCCCTATTCCAGAATCCAGAGGAGGAATGAATGTAAGGAGGGAGAAAGCTGAGTTAAACCCGTGAAAATGTCAGGTGAGAACTCTTCGACATCAGGCTACAGTCTGGCACTTTTAGAAGAAGTAACAATTCTCAACAGTCCAAATTACCTGAAGAAAAAAATGAATCTGAAAAGTAGTTACCTCACCACACAATGGAATCTTCTGCCTGGCCTGGACACTGGTGGAGAACAGGGTATGGAACAGAGTCTGGAAAGACTGGTTCTGGGACTGAGGGTGAGGGTGAGGGCGTGAGGCCCTGGTGTGGTCCTTTAATCCGGTTCTGCGGTGGAGTGAGGGCAGCCTCTCTCCCAGCAGAGCAGAGGTTCGTCCTGCAGGCTGGAGGACGTTGGCGCCCGGCTCCGACTCAGCCCGGCCCGAGGCAGAGCACCCTCTGGGAGTAGGCCCTCCACAAGACCCCGGGCTCCCGAGACCTCAGCATGCCTTGGACATCAGCAGCAGGGCGTGTTTCCGGGCTGGTGGCTCTGCAGCCTCTGCACCTTCCAGTGTGGGGTCAGGCGGGGGTAGAGGGAACGCCGGAAGCAGGGCGAGTCAATCAGAGGTCCAGACCTCTGGGGTCCAGGTCTCGGTTCTGTCCCTCCTTCCTCTGTGACCTTGAGGAAGCCCCAAGGCTCCGCTTGCCTATCTGTGAAACGGGGATGGTGGGGCCTGGCCTCATACTTCTCAGGACTGGCGCAAGGCTTCAGTTCGGAATGAGGCCACATATGAAAGTGCTTTGGCAACTGGTGATTGAGTGTGGATGCCCCACTGGAGACACTGTCCCTGAAACCTGGAGAGACATCCCATCTGGTCTCTGAAACGGCAGAGCTTGCAGGAGGCCTTCACTAAACCAGGCTTTCCCATACTCCCTCAGGCCCGCAGCCTGGGCTGGGGGCGCCCCGTGTTCGTCCTAGACGCAGACGTGTCCCGGGGACCATCCTGAGCCACCCTGCGGTGGCAGTGCAGTCCGTGTCCCTGCACAACTCTCTGTCCTCCCCCCTGCCAGCTGGTGTTCAACTGGGGGCCGGCCTCACGTGGACCAGTCAGTGGGCATCCCCAGAGGGGGGCGGGGCTCAGTGGTGTGTTTTTAAAGCTCCCTGGTGGTTATGTGTGCCCGCACGCACCCAGGCCGTGAGCCCTGTGCTGGGCACCAGGCAGCCCCAGCACCTCCCAAACGTCAGGCCGGCTTGCCTGGACTGAGGAGAGCTTGAAGGTGGCCATTGCGTCTCAGTCCCCCAGGAGTGGGCTCTGGCAGGGACGCTGCAGGGTCTGGCTAGTTGGTCATTGTCCTGGGCCCTCAGGCCTTCGGGTGGCCCTGGGGGTCATTGTACTGGCTTTCCCCCAGGTTTCTCAGCTAGTGTGGGAGGAGGCAGTCTGAGCTATTTTGAAGTTTTCCAAACGTGATGGCTGGAATCACATGGATGCTTCAGGGTGAAGCTGGTTATTTCAGCTCATCAGAAGCTCAGCCTGGCCATTATGTGTAATTGGATGAATAAAATGGGAGAGCCATAGTTGTTACTGAGTAAGTGGGGCTCGAGAGCAGAGATTTAATTTTATTATTAAACAAAAAAAAAATTTGTAATGCTCTAATCAACTAAGCTCTCCAGCCAAGGCAGTAGCCAGAGATTTTAAAAGGACTGGTCTGGTGGCTGGGGACATCACTTCTCTCCAGGTCCTCCCTCTGCTGTGTGAGTGTGTGACAGGTTAAACCAGCACCCCAGGGGCCCCCAGGCCCTGCTTCTCCGCCTGCCAGCAGTGGCGCCTGGGCATTGTCATTTACCAGAGCGGGGAGAGAATGCTGAGACCCCTGCTCAGTGCAGGAGACACAGCCACCCCACCCCATCTGCCTCCTTGGCGCCCCTCTCACCTTGTCCCTGTCAGGCAGTCATCTGTTTCCTTCCCACCTTTGACGTCTCCTTCCACATCCTTCTGTAAAAGGCTCAAGATTTACAGGACCTGAAGAGAAACCAGAGCATTCCTTCCATACCCTTCTGTACACCAGAACCAAACTGAACTTTTTAAAGCATCACTTTGCACATGTCACTACTCCCCTCAAAACCAGCTTTTCGGGGCTTTTCTGCACATAAACCCCCATTTCAGCCAATCCTCTTCACCCTCTCTAAGCAAGCCCCTTGGAGTTCGTGCGGCCTCTGTCCTTCTCAACTCCTTTTATGCTGTGCTCGCGTTTTGGAATTTGCACTTTCTTGTCCTCCCCCACCTGTCTACTTTCTTCCTTTTGATAGTTACTGTAACGCAGGATAAAAACCCCTTTCTGAAGGGGTGACAGAGTTTCAGATAACCGCGGTAAGACCAGGGACCCCTCACCTTTGGAAGTGTGAGCAGAACCCAGTTCCTGCTGTTCAGTTTCTTTCACTGTTTGATTATATGTTTGAATTCCTTCCGTTCTATTCAGGTTCTCAGTGTAATGTTGTGAGACATCGCCCTGGTAATGGTCCAATTGTCCTTGAGTTTAGTTCTCTCTGTCGTCTTTCTTCTCCTCGTGGCAGATGTCGAGTGTTGTAAAAGTCCACCTCTTGATTTTGTTTACTAATTGCTGTGTCAAAGTATATGTATTCTCTTCTGTTTTCTTTTTTTGGCTTCATGTTTTATGTTTCTAAGATTAATTATTAGCTAATCATATTTTTAATATTTCTAGCGAATGTGGGTACTTTGGTCCACAGTTTTTTTTTCTTGTAGTTAGAACCTTTTCTGCACTCAAGTTTGACATGTGGAATTTTCTGTTATTATATTAGGAATTTCCTTTTGGCCCAAATGTTGTTATTACTTTTTGTATTCCCAAGTGATAAATGCTTAAGTCATTGTTGTTATTTCTTACTGTATTGTGGTGTCAATGTTTCGAAGTATCCATAGAACTTTGTTGGGCCTGAATATACTATCAGTTTTTATAAAGCATTTGTGTACTCTCGAGAAATGTGTTCTTACTCCATTAGTTCTATTTGTTAAGTCAGTTTTTAAACTATTTTACTCAAACTCATATTTTCTCTGACTTTTGCTTACTTCAGATTTCTGAGCCTGGGGTCCGTGGACGGCCTAGGAGCCTGTGAGCACACAGGCCTTTTAAAGACTGCGGACCCCTAGGGACCGAATGAAGCTCTGTGGATATGCGTGTATGAATGAATCGTTCTGGGAGAGGGGTCTGTAGCATTACTCACATTTTTCAAGGGCTCTGCGACCCCAAAATAGTTAAGAACACTCATTTACCTGATCTAATTGCAGTGAGATTTTGTGTTTTTTCTTTATGTATTTCTGTTCCCCTTCAATTTCGGTTCCTCTTTTACATGCGTGGTGTTGCTGTGTCACCATGCAGTTATCGCAGCTCTTTTTGGAGACACAGGCAGGGTGTACATTGTCGGTAAGTACCGTGGTACCGGGGGTCCATGTATTTACAGCGACCTGTGGAAAAACTGTGCCTTTCGCTGCCTTCTTTGCCTCTTGTACTGCTTCTAGCTCACACTTCCCTTTTCCAAATCTCTTAATTGAAGCCCTTTGCTTTCTTGATTTGCATTTGCATGAGAGTTTATTTAGCTCAGCATTTTAATTTTTAAATTTGTGTATATATTTTGCTATATCTCTGTAACTTATAAATACCAAATTGTCGATTTTTTATTTTCTGATTCTTTCTGTAATTCTCTTCCTTCTTGTGTAAGAAGTTCTATCATTAACATTATTGTTTAGAGTAAGGCGTAATTTTTATTTTAATGTTTTCATATTTGCTAACTCATTCAACCCCGAAAGGCCATGCTCGTTCAGGTGTGGAGTATCATTTCTGGGTGGACTGCAAGTCTGCCATTGGGCGCACCTGTGCCTCCCTGCCTTCCTCAGTGCCAGGCTCCATCCCGAGCCTGCTCTTCAAGTCGCAGCCCCTGGTTTCCATGGCCTTGGCTGTGATGTGGAGGAATGATGCCACCTTGCAGCCTGTGGGGCCCCGAGGACTAATGAAAACAAACCTGCATAGCAAACCGAGGGCATAGATGACTATCGCACTATTAGTACTTGGAAATATTGAACGTTCTGTTCTGACTCCTAAAGTTCTTTCAACATAACTGACAACATTACATTGTGCTTTGCTTTTTAGCAAATACTACCAGATGTGGCAAAGAATTAGGCATCATAGATCCACACCCCCCTCCCAGAGTGACCCCACAGTCATTTGAAGAGAAGTGGGGACCCTGATCTTACCCCCCCACCTCCCCTCACCTGTCTGTCCCAGGCCAGTTCCCCCCAACTTTCCCCTTTCTCCCCTAACCCCCTCCTGTGGGGGCAGGGCATAACTGAAAAGGTTCAAGAAGCTGGTTGCTTGTGGCCACTCCCATTACAGGTGGGGAAACAGAGGCCAATGACTTACCAAAAGTGTGGCAATTTGTGCCAGCTTTACCCGGAAGTCATGGGGAAGAACGGTTCTGGATGCCGTGCTGGAGCTCCAGCCAGTTGCTGCCAGAACTTTTCAGAGGTGGAAAGTGGGTTTAGTCACTGCTGGCCAAGGTGAAAACCAAATTGCCTCAATCCACTCAGAGTTGCTCAGCTCCTGGGGATAAGCAGACATTTGCAAACATTACACAAAATGGATGTATTTGCCAGAATGCCAATACGTGGATTTACTGGAGGTGGGAAAAGAGAAACCCTTTCCTTATAGGAGATCGCCATCTTCAGCATGTGATAACCTAGGAAACCAAAGTGGCTGTGAAACTGGTGCGTTGTGAGATGGGCCATTCCTCCTGCAGCACAGACCATCAGAATGCTGGTGGGGGCGGGGCCCTGAGACGATCCAGTGTTTGTCACCTCCCTCCATCTGCCCCTCACGCAGCCTTTCAAGGCGCTTCCTACCCTTAGGTCCTCGCCCTCTGCGGTCTAGAGCGCCCTCTGCTGGTGCCTGCAAACACTTGAAAGACTGTTAGATCTCAAACTCAGAAGTGTTGCTGGCTTTCAATCCCTGCTTCCCTTATCACTACCCTCAGCCAGGCTAGCCAGCTTCTTCCCCTAGAGATAACCAGAAGCACCTGTTTCTTCCCTGTGGGTCTTGCTTAGGTGCAGCACCTGGAACCCCAGAAGTGAAGGGGGGGTCACAAGCTGCCATGCAGTAATGAGCTACCTCCTTAATCCTCACAAAGCCCAAACTTCATCTCCTGGGAAAGGGGGTAGCACAGCATATGGTTCAGGACTGGACTTCTCCCAGGGCCACAGGCACCCTCAAGCAAAGAGCTGTCCCCAGCACATAGTGGGGGGTGGCAAGGGGGCACGGCTCCCCTCTTGGAGGCTGATGGGGCTTTATCTGGGTCTTATACATGGGCATCTTATCCTAGGGCCCACAGGCTCTCCCTCCTGTTGGCCCCGAATGTGGGCCTCCCTCTCTGTCATCTCCCCTTCTACCTGACTGAGGCCTGCAGGGGAGAGGCCTGCGGGTTTCACTGGCCACCACGACCCCCTGCTGAGCTGCACTCGAAGCCCTCCACCAGCATTTGCTGTGTGAACACTGGACTTCCCCCCGCCTGTCCTGCATGCCAATGATACTTCTCAACCCTCTTTCTACTCGCCTGCTTTTTCCTCCATCCTTGCTGATCTCAAGCCAGGAATAAATGCTACCTCCTCTACCTTTTAATTCGTCAATCCCAAGTCCTGCCCTAATGTCACTCAAAGCCACCTCCCCCTCCCATATGATTGCTCCCACCTGGGGCTGCTGCTCTCCAGCTGCACAGCCTCCTCTCGCCTCCCACCTCCTGCCTGACTGACTTTCCTTCCATCCTTCCTCCCCTGGGCAGCCAGAGCGATTGTTCCCATCTGCAGCCTGGTGGGGTCACTCTTCCTCACACACTCCCATTGTTTCTATGTAAACCTAAGTGCGGAGGTGTCCTGCAGACCCTTCCTGATTTGACACCACCCCTCCTGCCAGGGTCCCCATGCTCCAGCCACACTGAGCTCCCCTATTTCCCAAACATGCCTTCGGCAGGAAGGACATCCCTTGGGGCCATCCCTTTCTCACCCATTGAAAGAGGCCAGGTTGCAGAGGGGTAGTTCTCTTCCTAGGTTAGATGCTTTCAAGCCAGACATTCTACCATGCCTCTCCCCAGCCCTGTGCTGTAGTCTGGGTGTTAGGTGCAGGTGAACCAGGGAAGAAGATCAAGTTTGGTTAGTGGACAATGAGAGGATAGATAGGGTCCAAGATCATGTGACTGTCTTGTGTCTCACAGTGTCACTGTTAACACTTTCACACATCATCTCAATGCCTGGCATATTTGCATGTCTCCTAAAAACAATGATTGCACAAGCACCCTGGATGTGGTTTTGCCTGAGCCCTCATCCCCCTCCAGGCCTTGGGCAGAGCCTCACAATAGCCAAAGCTCATCTTGCCCTTGTTTTCTTCCCTGTTTGATGGGAGCTGGGGCTGAGCAAGAATTTTGAGGGGAGGCCGGTTCATGGAAGAATTAAATAGGTCAGTTTCAAGATTGCAACTGGTACCTTGTCATTTCATGTTCTCAGGCACCAACAGTGAGAACATTGGTAGGAGCTTGCCTTCCCATAGTATGCAGAGAAAGGGGAGTAAAAAAATCCCACCAACCCATGGGATAAAGGAGGACCAGGCTGGGGAACAGCTGGGTTTTCTTGCAGGACACAGCACAGCCTGAGGGTGTTTAAGTGAGTCACCAGGGCAGGAAGCCACCAGGGGGCGCCATGAGCCTGACCAGGGCACCTATGGGGGGAGCAGGACACGGCGCCCCTGCCTGGTGCTCACTGACCTGTGGGAGGCCCAGCAGCTGTGTCCCCCTGGCCTGCCCCCACGAGCAGTTCTAGTGCCTCTTCCTCCTCCCCTTGGCCTGGGCCATTCTGCAGGCCTGAAGCCAGACCTGCCCCTGGGGAACCCAGGTCTAGACGTGGAGCCCCAGGAGGTGAAACTCAGGGAGTCCCACCGGGTGTGTCGGTGCTGCCAGATTTTCACAATCTGTGTGTCTGTCATTAGTGGAATCAGCAGACCGTGAATGGGAAAGGCTAGAGAAGGCCTGGACAAGACAGTGGACGAACGACCTCACAGCCACCTATGGAGCAGATTGTGCTCCGAGTGCAGGACACTCTCTTCAAGCACATACATGCTGGGCTACGTAGAAAGTACTGGCAGGTGTTGAAGTCGTGAGGTGCAGATTATGTTCTTGGAGAACCATGCAATGATGCTAGAGACCAACCATGACAACACCAGAAAACCAGCTCCTGGTGCCGTTCCTCTCCCCTGCCATTCACCACTCGAGCCTGGGACTCCACCAGCAAGAATGAACGTCCCATCCATGTAAGTGGAACTTTGGGCTCTGCCGGCGGCGTAGAGGTTTCATGTTTCAAGAGAGGAATGCTTCTTTCAGGGAGACAACAAGAGACCACCCTCGGGCCACTCTGGGCATCTCGTGCCCGTGAACAACAGCCTGACTCTTAGGGGCACTACGGAGTTCCTACCCTGTTGGGGCCAGGAGGAGTGTGTCTGGAACCCTGAGAGCATCAGGGTACCTTTGTGTCCTGTGGTGACCATTCATGCAAGGTATAGCCACCTCCTCCAGGCAGGAGCACTCATGGCCCAGGCCGTTGGGAATAAAGGTTTGGGGGCAGCCCACCAGACTAGTAACCCTGACCAGCTGAGGGGCTGGCCGAGGGCAAAGGGAATACAGGACGGGGGCGGGAGAGGGGGAAGCAGTAAACACCTGCAGGGAAGAGAAATCTGTGGAAAAGCTGTCTGATCACCCAGGTGTTCCTTACGCAAAGGATCCTGTTAGGTTGGCTTGGCCAGAAATCCTCCTCACGTGATGTTTCCTTTTAGTAATTTCCCACCCACAGACCCCCAGCCTGCTCCTTGGCTGTGCATCCCCTCTGGCCCACGCTGTATTCAGAACTGAACCCGAATTGACTCTGCACTGAGTCTCTCTCCCTCTTGCCCCAGTGTCTGAATAAAGTGTTTTTACTGCTTTACTGTCCTGCCCTGGTTTTTCTTGGACCCTGAGTGTGTGTGTGTGTATCAGCTAGGAGAGGAATGAGCATCAATCACCAACCTGTATTCACACTTGCTTACACACACACACCACATCCACACATGTCACACACACTCTCAGACAAGCACTGACTCTGCCCCTGCCACCCCCATTCAGCCTCATACTCAGTTTCACTCTCATCCTGCAGCCGGTGGAGGACCCTTCAAACACAGGGAGGGAACCAGAGGAGGAGGAGAGGGGGCCTGGTTGGAGGGAGGGCAGGACCAGTGATGACTACTTACATCCTGTTCAGGGATTGCCTGGGCTCCAGAACATTCCTGCCCCCAACCCCAGAAGCCCCTCTACCCTGCCGCCAACTGAGGGGAGCCTTGGAGGTGCCCCACTACAAGCACCTTTTTGGCCCAGCATTTGCAGGCTCTACTGCGCACCTGGGAGGAGCTCCGAGGGTGGAGACCTGGGGTGGGGGTGGGCGTCCCTATGCTCTCTGGAGGTGGAGGGTTGCCCCTCCCGGTCCCCCTCCAGCCCCGGGCAATCACGCCAAAGCTACAGACCCGCCTCACCCTCCTTGGTCGCCAGGGGTCTCTGTTTCCTCACTAGAAGCTGAGGAAGGGGTTCCAGCTCGTGCAGACTCAGAGGAGTAGGAACCAGGATGGCAGGGATGGCTCAGGGGTCTCCAAGTCATAAGTGCCACCAAGGGAAGCTGAGGTTTGGGAGTCCAGGGTCCATGAGATGGGCTGAGTGGGGACCAGAGCTTAGTGGCAGGCAAGTGATGCCGGTGGGCTCTCCCTGGCTTCTCACTCAGTGCCATGAGGGGACATGCACTGTTGGGGACCGCAAGGTCTGAGGTTAACAACCCAAGGAAGGGTGGACTCGGGGAATGGGGCAGTGGCCTGTCACTGGGTTGTAAATTAGTCCCGCTGCTCCAGAGAGTGGGCCTTACACAGCTGACAGGAAGCTCGAACATAGACGCCCCATGTTCCCCAGTTGTTGGTCAGTGCATGTCCTCCAGAAGTGCCGGTGTGTGCACTGGGGACACCAGGGGTTCCCTGGGCCGTGTGTGTGAAAGAAAAGCTAGAACTGCCTCCACGTCCACCCACCGAGGTGGCCAGTGCTATGCAGTCTATCACCACACAGCCACCTAGCTCTCTGCAATCGACGTGGCTGCATCGAATATGGTGTAGAGACACATTCGTAGGAAGTTAGAAGGAGCATGGTTGTCAGCATGATGTCCTCCAGGTACATTTGAAGACTTGGAACAAAATGCAAGGTGCTCAGCGTGACCTTCAAGGCCCCAGGGGCCTGCTGGCTCCCTCTCCTGCCTTCCCCCAACTTCCTTGGATCTGGCCACAGTGACCTTGCTGCTCCTGTCATTTGTCAGGTAGGTTCCACCCCAGGGCCTTTGCACTTGCTGCTCCTGCTGCCAGGAGCGCTCCCTCCCAGGCACCTCCGTGGCTAGTCCCCTCGTGTCATTCAGAGGCGGCCTCTCTTGAGCACCCGTCTAAACCAACAGTGTCCCTCTCCCCCCCTTGTTTAAAGAGCTCCACCACCCCATGTATTGTAGCATAACGACTTGTTTGTTCTGGTCTGTGTCACCCACTGGAACTTTGTCTCTGAGCTACTGCCCTGTCCCGGGGCCTAAAGCAGTGCCAGGCTTTGGAGCTGACGAGTGTCTGCATGTGGAATGAATGGCATTGTTTTCTCTGGGGAAGGAGGGAGCTCATGGGACTGGGGCAGGCAGGGGGCAAGGGGAGTCGCTCCCGCATGACCAGCTGTTTTTCTTCTCTTGTAAAACCACCTGAGCTAGTTGACCCGATGTGAGCATGTGTAGCTTCTGCATCTACATCAATGTTTTTGGTGTTTTTGTGTTTCCATAATGCCCGGCCCCCTTCCCTGCCGACACCCTCCCATCCAGCATGGAGTAACCCCGTCTCTGTCACTCTCTGGTCTGGAAATTCCTCTCCCCCATGGGGCTTTTTTCCCTCCTGGGGGGGCATGCACCCTGTGTGTGTGGGAAGCGAGGGTACAGCTCCTGTCTCAGCCCCTCTCCTGGGAGAGGTTCAGTGTCTGGGCTCTGTCAGGCCTTGGGAGCTGGAACTTGAGCGCCCAGGCCAGGTGGGAGGGAACGAGGGCACTGGCCTAGGAGTTGGGGCCAGGGCTCCACCACCTGCCCGCTGTGTGACCTTGGCCAGGTCACATCTCTCCCTGTGAAAGGAAAGAATGTTCTTCCCAGACTTGTGCAGCCGGATTTGTGATGAACACTCCTGGGGTTATTGCTGAAATGAGAGTGACCTTTTAGAGAAATAACAACAGAGGCCACTAGAGAGCACTGTTGGCTCGGATGTGCACCTACGTATAACTGTACAAGTGCAAAAGTGTGAGTAAATTGTGTGTTGTGGTACATGTGTGAGGGTGAATGTGTGTGAGTGTGACAGGGCATTTTATAAGGACATCTAGGGTGTGTTGACCAGGAGTGCAGCTGGGACACCTCTGTACCCCGTGGTGGACAGTCAAGTGAGGCTGGTGGTATCTCTATGCAGGTGAACTCCTGAACGATTCTGAGTCTTAGGGTGCAGGTCACAGGGCTGGAGCCTAGGCTAAAGACGGGCCCCCTCAAGGCCAAGGGCATGTGGACACTGTCAGGAGAGTACTGGTTCTTGAATCTGGGGACTGGGCTCACGGTGTGACCATGTGGCTGGGACAAATCCTTTGTCCCCTGTGGGACTCCTTTTTTTCCATTGTAACCTACACCCACTCTCTATTGCTCCTTCTGGGTTCCCCAGTGACCCCCCAAGCCTTCCTCTGGCTTCTAGGACAGCTGGATTGGGCAGCCAGGACCCCTGATGGGCCTGACTCCCAAGCTCTGAGACCAGGCCCGGGAGGTGGGGGCACCAAGCTCTGCTGCTGAAGGTGCTGGGGCTGGAGGTCTCCTGTCCAACCCCCCATGTCAGGGGCACCTGTGCCGGAAGGTCAGACTGGGGTCTCTGTCCCCAGAACCTGAGAGGCCATGTGTTATCTGGGGCAGAGGGGACAAATCCCCTCCCTGGGCCCTAACTGTGGGAACTACCACCGGGCCCCTCGTGCCCTCCCACAGCCCACAGGGCAGACCCCACAGGCCCCCGGCACAGCCTGCTGACCCTGGGCCACGTTTCTAGCCCCTCGCTCCCAGCACTCACACCCTCACAGCCGCCAGAGCAGCCAGAGGACACGTTCACAGCGCTGAGCCCTCTCCTCCTGCGGGGGCTCAGTGCTGTCCAGGCAGACACAGCAACTGTGGTGTAGGGGGTCCGAGGCCTCCTCGAGGAAGGGGGTTTGTGTCTGGTTCAGGTCACTGGGTGGAGAGCTCTGAGGAACTAGGGAGAAGTCTCAGGGTCCCGCTCTGCCTCTGCCTCAGAGCAGAGCCGGGTTGGGGTGGGACAGGCAGGAGAGCAGTGTTCCCAGGCTCCTCTCTGTCCACACCTGTGCTGTTTCTTCCGTAGGACTCAGGGGGCCCTCCTAGGCCCTGAGGAATGTGCGGTGCACGTTCTTCTTTCTGGAAGGCCTGGGAGTTCATCTGTACCTTACTTCCAATGCCTCAGACAGGCGTGATCATTGATTCCTGTGGGGAGGCTTCGGGGAGGGTCTACTCGAAGTCAGTGGGGGAACACAGGGATGGAAGCCGGGGCACTGGCTGTGTCCTGTGTGGGACAGTGTTGTCCAGCGGGACCTGGGACGGGCAGCCTGAGTGTTGTTGGAGCCGCAGGTTCACGGGGTGCTGTGTGCCCGGGTGACCCACAGCCGCGTGGGGTGCCGCTCAAGGCAGAAGGAACACTCTCTGTCCATCTGTCTGTCGTCTACCTATCATTTGTCATCCACCTATCCATCCATCCATCTATCATCTATGTGAAATTCAAGGTCACGTCTGGAAGGACACATACCACATACAACCAGCATGGATCTGCAGGCTGTGCTGGAAACTTCTTTATACTTTTTTTTGTTTTATTATTTTTCTTAAAGGAAGTTTATCAGTCTTTAAATGGCTCAAATTGCAAATGAACCAATCAGGTAGTGACCTCAGCTTAAGATACGTGATGCATCTACGTCAGTTTGCTTCACAGCCTTTCAGGACCCAGGAGAGGAAAGGTCTCAAAGCAAAGTCACAATGTTAGTGGTAGGACCCCTGGTTAGACAAGGCTCAGTGAGTGCATGTGGAGATCCCCAGCACCAGTGCTGCACTGGCACTTGATTTCCGCACACGGCACAGCCTGTAGAACTACGAAATGAAAGATGCACTTTTCATTTAGGGACGTATATTTAATCTGACACACTGGATGTAATATCTAAAGAGTAGAGTTTAGAGTTTTCTAAAGAGCCTATTTTTGTTGACTTTACATACACATCTTTGACTTATTGAAATTAGGACTGAACAAAAAGAAAAGGAAAAACTCTGAATCAACTGTCTTTGCTGCGGTCCAAAGAAGAAAAGAAAAGCCCAACAGGGGTAGTATAGATTTCCTGCTAAAATTATGTTCCCAAATAGCATGCTAGGATTCCTCCAGGGGGCGCACCACACAGCGGTGACGCAGGCCTAATGAAGGTCGAGGAGCATCTCACACGTTTTCTGCACGGTATCCAGGTTTGATTGCTTGATGCTAACTTCAGGGAAATGTAACTACAGCGTTCTTGATTAGGAACACAGACCACAAATACTCCAAGTAAATCCCATATAGCCAAACTGTGACCTCACGAGTACAAATTTAACAGGTGGCCAGCATAAATATCTTCCCAAAATGCATCCGAACTGTGTTTTTCCTGGGCCTGCTCCAAAGAGATTGAAAACTTAACACATGCTTACCACTTGCAGAAGGGGTTTCCAGGGACCAGCATCTTACAGAAAAAGAGGGTTCACTGAAACATAACTGGTGCTGAATCTTTAGACTAAAATTATCTTATAAGTATATGCCAGCCCTTCACCTTAAACTACCATATAGTTAGTCAAAAGCAATCGGGAGCTCTGGAATCTTACTTTGAAGAACCAGAGTATGTCCCAGTCGGGTGGCTCAGCTGGTTGGAGCATCTTCCCCATATACCAGAAGGTTGGGGTTCAGTCCCTAGTCAGGGCACATACTTAGGTTTCGGGTTCGATCCCCGGTCGGGGTACAGGGGCAACCAATCGATGTTTCTCTCTCACATCGATATGTTTCTCTCTCTCTCTCTCTCTCTCTCTAGTCAGTGAATATGTTCTCAGGGGAGGATCAAGAACTAAAAAATAAAAATAAAAAAGAACCAGAGTACGGCACACATTTTATATTTGGACAGCCTCCTAACAGACAGCTATTTCTCAAGAATCTTCTACACAGCTGTATTCCATCCTAGATATATGTCACCAGGATGCGCTGGGCAATGGGCCACAGTGTCAGTGAAGACTGATGTACCCAAGTATTTTTCAGTTTCTAAATTAAGACATATTAAAAAATTTCCATGTACAAGTTTCACTGATTTTCTGAGTCAGTCACCAGGTAATTAATGCGGGTTCACAGATGACTTGCTCTCCATTTAACTCTATGCAACAATCATACCAATAACTTTTCTTCCATATTTTGCATGATAATCATTTTAAAAGCGGGTAGAGTTTAACCATCAGGTTCACAGTTGTCACTTTCATGGCAGTAGAAGACCAAGACATTTAAAAATATAGAAAATTTAAGCTTTATAATAAACCAAAAGAAGTAGCTTTTCCTGCCATTCCCCACCCCCAGCTCCCTTCCTTAACAGTTTAAGACTCCTCTCAAAACACAAGCTCCTATATTACACTGGTGACCATGATAAATCTAGGCTAGGATGTAATTTCAACTCCTTAACGGTTAAGGAGTAGTTACATTTATACAGTCCTACAATTATTTCAGCCTTTTGAAGGCAACCGCGAGGCTGATGTGGCTCAGGTGAAAATGAGTTTGACACCCCTGATCTAGGCCATTATGAAAGAAGGTAAACTTTGCTTCTGATGAAGCCTCGTTAATTTCTTTTGAAAGTGAATTTGCATCCTGGCCGGGTGGCTCACTTGGTTGAAGCGTTGACTCATACCCAAAAGTCTGCAGGTTGATCCCCCCCCCCCACCCCACCACCCCGGTTGTCCGGGTGCTTACCAGAGGCAGCAGGTGACTGTTTCTCTCTCCCTCTTCCTCTCTCTAAAACAAACAAACAAACAAACAAACACCAATAAAGATAGCCTCAGATGAGGATTAAAAAAGAGAAAAAGTGAATTTGACTTTCAGTGCAGTTCCAATTCATGTTTTCTGGGATACATAACAATTTTCAAAATAAAATAATTTCAGTCGATTGAGCCTTCAGAGACGATGCTTATCAATTATATTTATTAGTATGGCCAAGATAAGAAAGTCGTTTGGGCTTTGATTATTAAATGCAGAATCTTTCTATCATTTTCTTGACTAAACTTTTCCTCTCCTTTTTCCCTTTCTTTTCTCTGCTGTTTTCCATCTTTCTGGCTCGAATTTCCCTCATCAAATCAAAAAATATCTTGTCAACATTAGTACGCGTTTTTGCGGATGCTTCAACGTAATCAACATTCCACTGTTTGGCTCTGGCTTTCGCTTCTTGTACAGAAACCTGCCTTTCATCTTCTAAATCTGATCTGTTACCAACCAACAGAAACGGAACGTTCTCATCTTCTTTAACTCTTAAAATCAGCTCCCTGAGGTCAGCTGTGGCTGCAAAGGATTGCATTTCTGTAACGGAGAAGACACAGAGGAAACCTTCCCGGGCCCGTATGTAGCTGTCTTTAATGGCCGCGTAGTCCTCCTGCCCAACTGGATCCACGATATCGATCTGCACTTCCTCCCCATCCAGCACCACGTTCTTCCGGTAGCTCAGGGTTCTCGTGGGCTCATAGTCCTGCACGGACTCCCCGTACAGGAACCGGAGAGTCAGAGCGGCCCTGTTCCCACCGCTGCTGCCTGCCACAAAGACTTTGTGCAGGGCCACGGGTTTCTTCTGACGTTTGGACTTATTTGGGGCCATCTTGAATCACAGAGTTTTCACCAAAGGCTACACAGCCCGGCCAGCCGCCGCGCGGGCTCCGTCCACAGAGTGCTCAGTCCTTGTCCTGGGCGCGGACGCGCGGGGAGCGGCGGTGGATCCTGGGCGGCGGGAGGAGGCGGAAGATTCGGGGCGTCCCGCTCGCGGGAGTTCTGTTTTATTTTAAAAGACACTTTGTATATCTTCTCATAGGAAAAAACTTAAGCTGTCTCCATCTTCGAAAACCAAGAAAAGGTAAATGATGCGTTGCACCAACGCAGGGCGTTGGAGAGACCGTCACTCTGAGCTCCAGGCGGTGCTGCTGGACCCCGCTCCGGGACGACCTGCCCAGTGTGGCCCGCGGCTCGGCGCAGAGCAGGGTGTGGTTCCTCCGCCCGCGTGAATGGGTGTCCAAGGCGGCGCAGCCTAACAACCTGTGTGACGTTAAACAAACAGATGAAGCTGAGAAGTGGTTGGCTTAAGGGTGCGCGCAGAGGAGGTAAAACTATAAAGAAAAGTGAAGAACTCAGGGGATCTTGAGGTCCTGACCACGTCTCCTGATTGGTTTTGTTACTATTTTTAAAAAATAACTTTACAGATGCATTTTTATGGTTATAATGTACGATTAAAACAGAAGTACATTAAAATATTAGCAGTGGCTCTTCTGGGGTGAGTATGAGGGGTAGATTTTCCCATTTGTTTTTCTGTACTTTCTATGTTATTTAGAGAGCTGTTATTATTTTAGACAGAAGACCAAGATGAATAAACTATTTAAAAGGAACTCAGAAAACAAGTAAGGTGATTCTCCTTCACACTGAGCTGGCACCTGTGTCCACAGAGCTTACTTACACCCTATTGCCTCCACCTGGGCCTGAAGTTTGGGGGCCCTGAAGGCACCCCAAACCTTTCTACCAGAACAGCGCAGAGATAGAAGAGAAATCTGTACCAGGCCTAGATCTTTCCTTCCTGGATTAACCTTTTCAGGTCCTTT
Source organism: Trachops cirrhosus (assembly GCA_028533065.1). Taxonomy (NCBI): domain Eukaryota; kingdom Metazoa; phylum Chordata; class Mammalia; order Chiroptera; family Phyllostomidae; genus Trachops; species Trachops cirrhosus. The sequence goes on along the minus strand of CM052546.1, from coordinate 50,870,522 downwards.
GGCTAACTCCAAACTATTGAATATACAGCACCAAGAGTGAACCTTAACACAAACCATGAACTTCAGGAGACCATGACACGCCAGTGTGCTGTTCGCCACCTGTGACAAATGCACCACTCTTGGGGGAGACTGATAATTGGGAGGCTGTGCGTGTGTATTGGCAGGGGGCATATGGGAACTCTTCGTGTTCCTCTCAATTTTGCTGCACACCCAAACTGCTCTAAAAACAAAAAAATAGTGTTTTAAAAAATCAACTGAGCCCTGGCCAGGTGACTCAGAGCATCATCCTGTATAGTAAAAGGTTGTGAGCTCAATCCCTGGTCAAGGCTCATACCTAGGTTGCAGGTTCGATCCCCGGTTGAGGCGTGTACAGTGTCTGTCTATATGTCTGTCTGTCTCTCTCTCTTTCTTCGTCATTAAAATCAATAAAAATTTACCCTTGAGTGAGGATTAAAAAATCAATTGTCTATAAATCTATGTTTTTCCCCCCTGGACCCTCAAGTCTATTGTGTGGATCCATAGGTCTACCCTATGCCAGGTTTTGGTCATTGTAGCTTTTAGAAGGTTTTGAAATTGAGAATGTGAGTCCTCCAAATTTGTTCTTTTTCAAGATTTTTTTGGCTACTCGGGGCTTCTTGAATTTCCGTATAAAATTTAGGATCAGCGTGGAGACTGGGCAGTAACAGGCCCCTTTTGGGTCCAGCCAGCTCATGGCCTTACATAGAGGAGAAAGAACAGCCAAAGGGCTGCCTGCTCCCCAGGCCCTGACAGCAACAGCACAACAAAGGGGCAGGTGACAGGACACCCCATGGCTGAGGAGCCTGGTCCCTGCTGCACCTGCGTCCTAGGTGCACAAAGAGCACAAAGCCTTGCTCTTCATCCCAACCAGTGGCACCGAGAAGCTGCCACCTGACAGCCTCCCGGGGTGCCGCAGACGGGAGCCAGGGGGAGATGCCTGCAGCATCTCGTGAGAGAGTAACGAAATGTACGTTGCTTTGAGCCGCTTAGTTTTCGCCGTGATGTGTTGACATTAGGTGCAGGAAGCTGACGAAGGAGCCAAGGGAGAGACTCACCCTGGACCTCAGCATGGTCCCGCCACAGCCCCCACCCACACTGACATGTGCCTGACTGGCTGCCACTGCACCGACCCCCTTCGATCCCCCCAGAGTGTGGTAGAAAAGCCTGAGCCCAGGGACCCAGCATGAGGGCTGGGGTGATGCCTTTCATTCTCAGAGAGACACTGGGAACCTCACAGCCTCACAAAGTCACCATAGGGGACCTGGTTTTCCCCCCTGACATCCACGATCAGATGGACATGGTTTCTGATAATTAATGCCCCAAGGAAGATGGTAGGTGCCTTTCTGGGCCACATACCTGAGCATAGCCCACCTCCCTTTGCTCGGATGTGGCAGAGCTGGGCCACAAGTGGGGAAGCAGCTCAGGGGTCCCGGAATACCCAAGGGGGTTCCAGCAGGGACGGAGTGTCCTCAGGTGTGTGATGGGTACAGGATGGTGTAATTTTGTGGGTCCACCTTGGGTCCAGGGGGAAAGGTTACTTGGCTAGGCCACCCTTAAGCAAATCAGAAGACTTTTATTATGTAACACCCCCTCCCCCAGTGGTGGTGACCTGGTGGTGAAGAAGACAGTGACATGGAGCGCTCCCTGCGCAGTGGCAACTGTAGCCAGCTCATGGTCATTGCCATGTCCTGAGGCTGCAGGGCAAGTCACCTGTGTGTGCGTCAGAGCCCGATTCCTGTCAATGCTGACAACTTAGGGAAAACTCACGCCCACTTTTAATTGTGACGAAAGATGTCTGAGACACCAATTTCCCTCCAGCAAAGGCTCTGTTTAATCTCAGAGACATTATGAGGCACCTGTTTGCCTCCTTGCATTGGTTCCTGGGGAGCTCAGAGCTTGTCTGCATCAGAGTTTATCTTAGCCTCCCAGCAGGCATTTTGTGTGACAGGTCCCTTCCTGTCTTCCTCCTAGTCCTCTTACACCTCTGAACCTGACTTTGGGTGAGGAACTGAGGTAGACCCCAGATTGAAGAGCCTTTAGAACAGATCCTGCTGCAGTGTCCTGGACCCCGTGGGTCCTCCAGCCTGAGGGAGTGACAGGGCGTTCCAGGGGGTGAGGGCCTGGAGCAGAGGGGTTCCTGACCAGGGTAGGGGGAGAGGGCTTATCTGGAGGTCACTGGCCACGGCCTTCTCTGACCAGGAAGGAAGGACATTGTGGGCTGGAGGAGGAACTGGTGGGAGGGCAGAGGGACAGAATGGTGACTAGACTCCTTATGTCCTGGCCACTTTCCAGAGAGGTGCCCCAGGAAACTTCCCCGCCAGGCACCAAGGATTCTCCCACCTCACCCCATGACCCAGGAGAGGTCACAAATGAAATATGAGACAAGAAAAAAATGAGCAGAAAGCGTGATTTCTGATGGACAATGAGAACATTTTTGAGAGTTGGTTGGGTGCAGGGAGCAGGCTAGAGATGACTAAAGCGGGAGGGAGACCTTCCCAGGGGTCCTTGGGCTCCAACCCCTGAGGGTGGGCAGCTGAAGGTCCTAGGAACACTCTGAGGGGACCACTGTCTTCTCCACAGTGCTGCCTTCGTGGGTCACGTGGCAGCTGTACTGGCTGGCAGATTTCCACTTGCTGGCTGACACGCTCAGGTAGCTGCTGGCCGCGTACTTGTTGTTGCTCTGCTTGGAGGGCTTGGTGGTCTCCACGCCCTGGGACACGGGGCTGCCATTTTCCTTCCAGGCCACCGTCACGGCTCCAGGGTAGAAGTCACTGACCAGACACACCAGCGTGGCCTTGTTGGTGCTGAGCTCCTTAGGGGAGGGCGGGAACAGAGTGACTGAGGGCGTGGACTTGGGCTGACCTGTGGGCATGAGATGCAGAGGGAGAATCTGAGTGGTGGGCAGCCCCCACCAATCTATAGCTTGTGGCAGGGTATCCACATCTGTTCACCCAAGGAACCCTCCTTCCTTCTTTGCCTCCTCCTTTCCACTCACCCACTGGACAGCAGACAGCTCTGGCCCTCCCAGAAGCCCTTCCATGTCACCTCTCCCAGGTGACCTGGTCAAGCCCCTCCACTTGTATCCTGTTTCCCCGAGTGGAACCAGGGCAGGCTGTTCCTTCCTTCTCCTGCTCTCCGGAGTATGAGCGTGGAGTCTCGCCCCGGCCTCCCGGGCCCTCAGTCCAGCACCAGCCCCCACCTCTCTTTGTTCTCCTGGAGCCTGGGGCCTCCTGTGTGATCAAGGCCTGACAGCGTGTGCAGAGGCTCTGAGCCCACGCCCAGCACACAGTGGGGCCTGGAGCCCCTGTTGCCCTTGGGCGCCCACTTTGCTGCAGCCCGGCTTCAGCTCTCCAAGGGAAAGCTGGGACCAAAGCCTGGGTGCCCCTCGTGGCTCTGCCTGCCTCCCTGTCCCTCACACCCTGATCCCAGGACGCTTCCCCTCAGCTGCATTTTTGATTCTGCTCCTCCAGACAATGGACACAGTGGCCCCATGGCCACCCCAGCACCTCTGATGACTCGACTTCATGGGGCAGCTGTGTAGCTCTGAGCCACCTGTCATTCGCTCCCCCTTTAACATCTGAGTCTAATGCACTCTTTGAAGAAGGTGAGTGGCTGACCCTTGGACAGGGGTTGTGGGGCTCCAGGGACAGATGAGCCTCTGCCCCACAGGACTTGCTCCTTTCTGGCCACCGACCTGGGAGGGCTGGGCTTCTGGCCACCTCACCTCACACCTGTGTCTTTGCATCCCCATGTCCTCATGGCCCAGCAGAGGCCCTGAGAGCTTCAGCTGAGAGTGAGCAGGACCCCACTCTCCATGGGTCTCCTCTCAGGCTGACCCTGTGTCTCTGGGGGTTGGGGTCACAGATCCAGCCTGTCCTCAGCCTCCTGTATGGCTCTCCCTGCTTGGATGAGCACCAAGCCCTCAGCCCAGGCTCCAGGGGCTCTGGACTGTCCAAGTCCGGGGACAGTCAGAACCAGCCTCTGGTCCCCTGGTGGGCATCTGTCCTGGAAGAGAGAAAGGAGCCCCATTCCTGGGCCAACCCCCAGCCCAGGCCCCCGGGACTCAGCTGCATCAAACCGTCAAGCTCTGGAGGTGGCTGCTCCTGTCATTGGGTCCTTCCTGCTGGTTACCCCAAGACCAACCCGCCTCCCCAGGCCCCACGGAGGAAGTGGGGGTCGGTCTGTAAATCTGGAGGGCAGAGGGGAGCAGCCCACAGAGAGAGAAGAGTGACTTTCCCGAGACAGCAGGGGGGTGGGATACAATGGAAAAGGTGGTGAGGCCACTTACCTAGGATGATCAGCTCGGTCCCATTGCTGAAGATGATCCACGGTGACTGAGAATCGGACCAAAACCCATGCCAGCACCTGGGGCCTGCCTCCTGGGGGCCAGTTCTGAGCGGGAACCTGCTGGGTGTGACAGGCGGAGGGACTGTAGCAGGCAGGACTGTGTCCTGGGGTGGGGCGGGTGGGCAGCCAAGTGCCAAAAGGCTGGGGCATACCTGGGTGAACTCATACCCAGAAGTGTCACTGTCTGACCCTATTTCCAAGGCAAGCACCACCCATGCTCACCTGGTGTGTGACCCCCGAGGCTGTCCTGGTCACCATCAGATCCTCAGTGCTGATGGAGACCCTGTGTCCCCTCATGCGGCCGTGTGCTGTGGCAGACTGAGTCCCGAGCTAGCTCGGATCTGCCTGACCTCTCCTGGCCCCATTTTAGGGCCTCTGAGGGTTTCTTCCCTGCAGTTTCCCAGTGCACAGCCAGGCGGGCTGCCTCCCTGGGTCCATGGACACGGGGACATTCCTGTCTCACGGAGGAGGTCCCCTCCCCCTTTGTCTCCCCACATCAAGACACACTTTAGTTCTCTCTGTGAAGCCTTCTCTGATCTCTTAGACCCCCGTCTTTCTGTCCAGCCATCCATTCATCCCTTGCTCCATCCACCCATCCATCCCTCCGTCCATCTATTTAACCACAGCTCCCAAGCAAGTGTCTGGCAGTTTCACGTGCTGAAACATGGCAGTGCCCCCGGCTCTCATCTCCATCTCTCGCCAAAACCTCTCAGTTAAGGCCAACAAGACCCTCTTTGCTGGCAAGTGCGAGCCTCCTTCCCCAGTCCCTGTTGTTCCTTATGTTTTTGCCGGGTGCAGCACGGAGCGGCTGTTCTTTCCGATGACTTTCTTCCCCTTGGCACCTGAGACCTCCCACGCTCTTCCTCCTCCGACTTCCCTTTCTCTACAGCCCACACAAGGCAGCTGAGCCCTTCTTTGCCATCTCTTCATACTGAGGATTCCCGCTGCTGAAGCTCAAGCCTATCCCAGCTCTGACCAAGCCTCTCCTCGCCTCAGCCTAAGTTGCCCAGTGACCATCTGCGGCTGGATGGCCTAACAGGAACCTCAAACTCGCTGCATCCAAATGAGACTGGCCATCTTTCTCCCAACCCAGTTCTTTTTTCTGTCTTTTTTCTGTCTTCATCTTGTCACAGGCAATCCTGAGAGCTTTCATCCCCGCTCACCCCCAGGCATGAGGACAGGCACATAGATCGACGGAATAGAATTAAATGACAAGAAGAAACCCTCACATCTATTATCAATTGGTTTTCTGACAAAGGGGCTAAGGCGGTTCAGAGGGAGTGATAATAGTCTCTTCAACAAATGGCGCTGAGACACCTGGATGTCCACATACGAAAGTTGGACCTCGACCTCACATTATATACAAAATGAGCTCATAATCGATCAAAGACCTAAATGTAAGAGTTAAAACTATAAAACTCTTAGAAGAAAACTCTTAGAAGATAGGTGTAAATCTTTATGACCTTAGATGAGGCAACTGATTCTTAGATGTGACACTAAAAGTACAAGCAATAAAAGAAAAATTAGGTACATGGGGCTTCATCAAAATTCAAAACTTTTGTGCATCAAAGGACACTATCAAGAAAGTGAAAAGCCAACTCACAGAATGGAAGAGATTATTTGCAAATCATGTATCTGATAAGGGTCTAGTCTCCAGCATGTATAGGGAAAGCTTATAACTCAAAAACAAAAAAGACAATAACCCAATTAGAAAATGGACAAATGACTTGAACAGACATTTCTCCAAAGAAGATATGAAATGACCAACAAGCACATGAAAATATGTTCAGCACCATTAGTCATTAGCGGGAAATGCAAACCAAAATCGCGATGAGGTACCACTTCACAGCCAGTAGGATGGCTACAATGTAAGGAAAAAAGCAAAATATAAAGCTCTTTGGAAATGAGATGGAGAATTGTAACCTTTGTGCATTACTGGTGGGATTGTAAAATGGTGCAGCCGCTGTGCAAAAACAGTTTGATCATCCTCAAAATATTAAACTTAGAGTTACCGTATGGCCCAGAAAATTCACAGTTAGGCATACGGAAAGTAACTGAAAACAGGTATTCAAACAAAAACTTGTACATGAATGTTGATAACAATACTCTCACAATAACCCAAAGGTGGAGGTAACCCTAGTGCCTATGAACTGTGAATGGATAAACAAAATGTGGTCCATCCACACAATGGAACATTATCTGACCTTAAAAAGAATGCAGCATGACACGCGCTGCAGCGTGAATGAACCTGGAAACATTGCGCTACGTTAAACAAGCCAGACACAGAAGGCTGTGTATTGTGGATCCATTTACATGAAATGTCCAGAATAGGCAAACCCACAGACAGAAAGCAAATTCCATGGTTGCCAGGAGCAGGGGGAGGGGGGAATGAAGAGTCACTGTTCTAGGGTTTCCTTTTGGGGTGACTAATATATTTTGGAACTCCATGGGGGGATGGTCATACAACACTGTGAATGCACTAAATGCCACTGAATCATACACTTTAAAGTGATTAAAATGACGAATTTTATGTTAAATAAATTTTATCTCAATTCTACAAAAAAACTAAATGCTGGCGAGGATGCAGAGAAACCAGAACACAGTGCTTAAGGGAATGGAAAAGGTACAGCCACTCCGGAAACCTGTTTGGTAGTTTCTTACAAACACACGTTTGTCCTGTGCTCAGTCAAACCCTACTCCTAGGTATTTCTCCAAGTGAATAAAAACTTATGTGCAAAAAAAACCTTGAATGTAAATGTTTACAACAACAGCTTTATCCATCATTGGAAAAACTGGAAACAACCCAACTACGCCTCAGTTGGTGAATGGCTCACCAACTGTGACCTTCATAAGTGAGATGCCACTCATCCATAAAGAGAAAGAAGCTATTGATAAATGGAATAATCTGAATGAACCACAAAGGCGTTATGCTGAACTAAAGAAGCCAGACTCAAAAGCTCCTACTTGGAATACGAAAAAGGAACAAACTACATTACACTCAACAGTCTGAACAAACATCTGTAAAGTTACGCTGAGTGAAAAAAGGGAGTCCCAAAATGTTACACACCGAATGATCCATTTATAGAACACTCTTGAAATGACAAAATTAGAAACAAAGACCAAACTGGTAGTTGGCAGAGGATCAGGAGGGGTTTGGGCAGGAGGGAAGAGAGCAGGGCTACAAAGAAAGAAGTGAGGGGCCCTGGCCAGGTGGCTCAGTGGGTTGGAGCGTTGTCCTGTGCACCAAAAATTTTGGCTTCAATCCCTGGTCGGTACACATACCTAGGTTGCAGGTTCGATTTCCGGTGTGGGCATGATGTTTCTCTCTCACGTCAATGTTTATCTCCCTCTCTCTCTCCTTTCCTCTCTCTCTAACATCAATGCACATATCCTTGGGTGAGGATTCAAAAAAAAAAAAAAGAAAGCGAGGGGTCTTGTGGTGAGGGAAAGGTTTTGTGCTGTGGTGGTATGCATTGATGCCAATGTCCCGGTTGTGATATCTGACTACAGGCAAAGGGAGTCTAAGACACTCCCTGTGGGGAAAGCTGGGTGAAGGGGACATGGGACCCCCCTGTATTATTGCTTACAACTACTGCATGTGAATCTACTATTATCTCAAAATAAAAAGTTTAATTTACAAAAAGGTTTTATCCTGCATGATTCGACTTACACGATATTCTGGAAAAGGCAAAAGTACAGGGTCAGAAAGAGATCAGTGGTTGCCATGGTTGGGTGGGGAGACGGATTGACTACGAAGGACCTTAGGGAGATTTGGAGCCGTGGGGGATGTTCTGTATCTCGGTGTGGCAGTAGTTACACAGCTCTATGATTTTATAAAATCTATGTAACTTCTACACAAAAAGAGTACATTTTACTGTGTAAATTAAAATAAAAGTAGAAAAATTGATAGTATGACATTTGGAACCTAATTTAAAAAAATCTCTGTCTGCCCTGACCAGTGCAGCTCAGCTGGTTGGGCGTCTTCCTACAAAGTGGAATGGCACAGGTTCGATTTCCTGTCAGGGCACATGCCTGGGCTGAGGGTTTAATCCCGGGTCAGGTCATGTATGGGAGGCAACCGATCGATGCTTCTCTCTTGCGTTGATGTCTCTCTCCTTCTCTTTCTCCCTCCCTTCCCTTCTCTCTAAAAATAAATAAATAAAATCTTTATTTTATTTTATTTTATTTTATTTTTTTAAGATTTTATTTATTTATCTTTAGAGGGAAAGGGAAGGAGAGAGGGAGAGAAATATCGGAGAGAAATATCCATGTATGGTTGCTTCCTGTGCATTCCCTACTGGGAACTGGCCTGCAACCCAGGCATGTGCCCTGACTGGGAATCGAACCGTGATCTCTTGGTTCACAGGCCCGCGCTTAATCCACTAAGCTACACCAGCCAGGTAAAATCTTTTTTTTTAAAGAGAGGGAGAGAAATATCAATGTATGGTTGCCTCTTGTGTGCCCCATACTGGGGACCTGGCCCGAAACCCAGGCATGTGCCCTGACTGGGAATCAAACCGGCAACCCTTTGGTTCTCAGTGCTTAATCCACTGAGCTATACCGGTCAGGGCTAAATAAATAAAATCTTTAAAAATCTTTATGTCATTATAGTCATCAAAAAAATTAATATCAAGCCATGACTGGTGTGGCTCAGTAGAATGAGTGCCAGCCTGCAAACCAAAGGGTTGCCAGTTCAATTCCCAGTCAGAGCACATGTCTGGGTTGTGGGCCAGGTCCTTAGTAGGGGGTGTGAGAGAGGCAACTGATAAAAGTTTCTCTGGCATATCAATGGTTCTCTCCCTCTTGCTTCCTTCCCCTCTCTCTAAAACTAATTTTTTTAAATCTTTAAAAAGTTAATATTGAATGACTTTAATATTCCCTATCACAAGTGTGCCATAGTTGATTTTACATTCCCTAATTGTTGGACATTTAGATTGTCTCCACTTCTTCCCACAAACAGGTATAATATTTAGTTGAAATTCAGATTATTTCTTCAAGAAAAATTTCCAAAAGTGGAACTACTTGATTAAAAGGAATGCACATTTTTATGAATCTTGATACAAAGCGCTATTTGTTCTAGGAATTCAGTCTGCCCCGACCGTCCATGAGAGCGCCCATTTGCTCCCCGTCAGCCCTCAGGCAGTCACTTCATACTCACCGAAATCGTAGGGTATCCTGCTACCTGGTCACCGCAGAGGCAGCTCCCTCTGCTCCCCTACTCCAGCCTTGAAAAATCCAGAGCCATTTTCCAAGACACAGATTTGACTCTGAGAGTTCCCAGACACGGGGCATACTACCCCCAACCCCGACCCCGTCTTCTTTCCTGGGTCTGCCTCTGTATCCCTCCCTCCAGCTCCCAGCCTCCTCTGCATCTGCGTGCCTCACTCTCCTCTTGGCTGATTCTGCTCTCTCTGCCTGGAGCATCCCGGCAGGGGTGGCACCCCTCCCTCTGTGAGACCAGCTTGGGCACATCCCCTTCCACTTTACTGCTCCTAAAGTGTCCACGGGTCTGTCCCCACGACTGGACATGAACCCCTTGGTTCAGGCTGACCCCCCTCTGCATCCTGCACCCTGAGCGGCCCCTCAGTGAGTAGACAGCCTTGGGGAGACCAACCCCTCTTCTTGGACCGTTTTGTTGAAATACAGGGCACATGGGTACAGTCACAGTGTTCTTTTAATTGTCTATCAAAAGAGGCGGGAGCATCCTGACCCTTCCCTCCAGGTCCTCCTACCTTCTGTGTCTGTCCACCTGTCCACGTATCTGTCTACTCTGTTTGGGCCCCTGCCACCCCCTCCCAAGGTCTCTAGTCCTGGATTCCCATCCCCTCCCACCCACCCAAGTCTGGTCATGTCGTTTTCTTGCAAATATTCCCCCTGTACTCTCCAAATGAAGTCGGTTTTCCAAGTATGGATCCTCAAGGTCTGGGCCTGGCCACCTGCCCGGCCCCCTCTCAGACCCCCTTGGTCCGAGGACCCACCCGCGTCAGCCCTGTGGGCCACTGGTAGCTTTCTGAGGTGGGTCACTCTGTCTGTAACCCCCCTCACAGGGGCCTCCTCGGCCCTTCCCTGTATGTGCTTCTGTCCTGCAGGCCTCAGGCTGCATGTGGTTGTTGCTTCACCTGTCCCCCTCTCTGGGCAGATCTGGAATTGTGGTCAAATCTCGGTCCCCTGGGATTGCAGCCTCAGCATAAGGCCGGACCCCGACAGAGGCTCCACCTCTCCTCATGCTTTCCCAGGCCGCACCCTTGCCCAGCAGTCCCTGCAGGACACCAAGACGCCAGTCCTAACCTGGTGCCCACGAGCAGTCACCCACCTCCCTGCTGGAGCAGAGGATCAGCCCCTCCCACTCCAGCCCTTCATCACTTCGACCCCAGTATGGCTGGGGCGAGTGTCAGGCTGCAAGGCCAATTGGGGACCCTCACTTGGCGGAGGAGGAAACTGAGGCCCGGAGTTGGACATGTCAGCCTAGTTTAGGGGCTGGAGATGGGGATCACTGAAGGCCATTGAGCTTGGGCACTGGAGTCTGCACCAACTGTATGACCTTGGGCAGCTTGCCTCACCTATCTGAGCTTCTCTCCCCAACTTACAGGTGGGGGTGACAGTGGACCTGACCTGTGGGACCATTGAGAGGGAGGTTCTGCCTCTAAAGTGATTGCTGCCCACGGTGAATGTGCCATTACGTCACTGATTACCATAAGTGGTCCCTGGTGCTCAGCACTTTGTCCGGGGACTTCCCGCCGCACACAGAGAGGAGGGGACAGGTCACACATCACGGAGGGACAGGCCATGGCCCTTGAAAACCCTTGCCCCGGGCCTCGCCCACAGAGGTTTCTTTATCCTGGGTGGGCTCAGACTCCTGGGGGGCCAGTGCCAGGAGGTAGCCCTGATGACCTTTGGCTCGGGGTCTGGTGACCCGAGGACACCAGGGAAGGAGCCCCCACCACGATTCATCAGCAGAAGAGCCTGTGCCCCCATGCTCCAGAGAGTGATGGCCATTCGGCGTGGGGAAGAGTGAGGACATGGCTCTTCAGCCAAGAGAAGGAGGCCCAGGCACCCCGGGGCAATAGCACCCGCCACCCATGGGGATGTTCCACTCCTGCCTCTGTTTCTGCCCCCATCCCAGAGGACCAGGGTGAGGCACTAGTGTTGGGCGCAAAATTGAAGGGGTGCCTAAAACTCACTAACTAAGGTGAGTGATATTTTAACACAATATTAAAGAGTGAGAATCAGTGCAAACAGACCCACGCTGAACAAAATGCCAACTCCTTAAATAAAGCCAGAGTCTGCCCAGGGCCCTGCCCTCTGGTGGACTCTCCCTTCTCGTCCCTTTGCCCTCACTGCCACTCCCTGTCCCCAACTCCCAGTTATGGCTGCAGGGACCCTCCTATCACCCATATGACTCACTCAGCCCCTTACCTTTCCCATGGACTCCAAGGGTTACTGCTTCTTGTCGGGGTTCTGGAGCCTGGAGCCCCGCTCCGAGGTGCTGTTGTAGAGAGCAGCAGGCCGTGGGAGGCCACGGCCAGGCCCAGCAGCAGCAGCGGCCAGCACTGCCTGAGGCCGGCGCTCTGCCCCCTGCGGGCCTCCTGGCCCACCTGTCCTGTCCTGGGCCTCATCTGCCCTCAGAGTCAAAGGCACCTCTGGCTGACCTGCTGGCGTAAGCTTACAGGGTGGGATTAGGTCAGCAGGTACCCCTGGCCCCTCTCACTAGCAGTGACTGTCCCAGTGCACCTGAGCTATGGCCCTGCCATCTGCCTGGGCCTTCTCTGGTTCCTGCCCCCTGTGCCCTGCCCTCTCCAGGGCCATGGTCCTTGCTCCTGGGGGTCTCTCCCAGCGGGGCATCTGCCAACTGCCGTGCTGTGGTCTGGATCCAGGGTTCAACTGCTCCCGCCACAGCTGCCAGCCTGGCCCTGCCCCTGGGGGCCTGTGTGGGGTGCACCTGCTCCCACCAAGCATCCAGTGGGCCAGGAGTCACCTGAGTTCAGCAATGTGGGGCTGGGGCCTCTCTTCCGGCCAGACCTGGGGCTGTAGTGGTGACAGGGGAGGAAACAGGTGTTGGTTTACCAAAAAGCCAATGTTCAAGTCATGGAATTGTGATAAAATTATAAAAACAGTGTTCAGTGCGCCGTGTCCAGCCCCTTATGGGTCTCTTTTCTTTCTTTCTCTCTCTCTTACACACACACACACACACACACATACACACACACACCCTCATCCCCTCATCGATTTTATCTAGCGGTCACCACCACAAGCCCGGTGTCTGGCGCGCACTGCAGTGGCTTCCTCGAGGCCCCTGTTACCTCAGACCCCCTGTGCTGCGGTGCAGGGTGGGCAGGGCCAGTGAGGAGGGACTGAGTGCTCCTGGCTCTGCACTGACGCTGCCAGGAGTGACGCCTCTGGGCACCTCTGACTTTCCAGGCTTCCGTGGGCTGGCGTGGTTGAAGTTGGGAGATAAAGGATGTGAAAGTGCTTTTTTAGTTTTTTGGGGATTTTTTGAGTTTTCTTTAGTTAAAAAATGTGGTATATTACACATAACATAAAATTTACCGTCTTCATTATTTTTAAGTGTCAGCTCAGTGATGTTAAGTACACTGGGTTGCTGTGCGACCATCGCCACCATCCATCTCCAGAACACCGTCATCTTGCACTACTGGAACTCTGCCCCATTAAACAGCAGTGCCCACCCCTCCTTCCTGCTCCAGCCCCACGCCCCACAACCTGGGGTCTACTTTCTCCACAAATTTGACTGCTCTGGGAACCTCACATGGAGAAATCACACGATATTTGTCCTTTGAAAATACTTTTTAAACGGGAAGTGCCCCACACAGAACACATATGGAAGATAAGTGTTGTTATCGCATTTATTACTGCTACCACCAGCAGCAGCAGCTGGCCTATCTGGTGTGGCTTGGGAAAAGTCAGTAGCCATTAAGAAATAAATGAATCCCTGATGATATTTTAACTTCCACTTTTCCAACGTTGAGTTGCAACTCACAGAGGGTGGTGAAATCGATTCAGTCGGTTGCAACCAGCCTTTGGCAACAGTCAATTAGCCTAGGCAGACTGGAGAACGGGGCAGGATGGTAGTGGTTCACGACGTCTGCTTCACTTGTCTGAATGTGCAGACATGCTCGGGACAGTGATGGGAAATGTATTTCTTACTGGGAGTGTCAATCGGAACAACTTTTGGAACAGAACTTTTGGGACACAGTGGCCCAGGTGTGCGTACGAGACAAAGCTCACGGTCAAACCCACCCTTGCACTTCACAGTCGGATGACCTGGAGCTAATACTTGACACTACCCTTGGCTTTTATATCCTCCGTGCCCCAGTCCATGCAGGCCCAGTGTGTCCTGGGCTGTGCCATCCCAATGGCTTGTCCATCTCTGTGAGGCTCTTCCCAGGGTCCCCCAGAGTGAATTTCATGGATGCCACATGCCCTAGTAGAGTTGGGCCGTCCCAGACATCCTGTTGGCATCTGTCTAACCATGGTCATGCGATGTGATAACAGACTAGCTTCTGGATATCACAGGGTATGGAGGAGCCCCTGGGAGGCCCTTAATCCAGTCCAGCTTCTCTCTCTTGAGGTGCTTAGCCTACTCCTGCCTCTGACCTGGGCTCCTCAAAACTGGGGTCCTGGGGCAGGGTCCATCACAGGGGTCCAAGCCGAAGCTGCTCCATCCCAGAACCCCTGTGTGACATTCACCCAATGCCCAGGGGCTAGAAATGGTGGTTCCTCTGGGGCAGCCCCAGGTCCTGGAGAGGAGGAGGTACTGTCTCTAAACTCAGTGACCCCAGCTGCTCCCACCACCTTGGCCCCTACACCTGCCTCAGCCTCTGGGCAACGGCTGCTGTAGACCACATCCTCCTGTGGTGGCTGCAGACAGAAATCAGCTCTGGCTGGACCCTGGGGACCCTGGAGAGATGGGCTGGGCCTTCCCAGGAGGTGCAGCTGCAGCTCTGACCCGCTCAGGCCTGCTTCCTCTAGCGCCTGCTCTGAGACGTGCTGAGTGCTGGATTCGGGCCAGGCCAGAAAGGTCTGGGTCTAGCTGTGCCTGGCTCCTCTGTGTCTTGCCCTGGCTCTTCTCTCCTGGAGTAGAAGGGTGTATCCCTGTCCAGTCACTTCTGCCCTACTCTGTGTGGAAGGGCACCCTCGCCTCTGCCTCCTGCTGGTCCATCCCCTGCCCACTCTCCATCCCACAGGCTTCAGAGTCTCTGCCTCCAACCACTGTGGACTTTCTCTCCCAGGCCATCTCCACAGCAGGCCTGTGAACCACCTTCACGAGGTTCCAGGTGCAAATTTTCTAGAAAATTCCAGGATCTTGGGGACCTGCTGTATGGCTCCCAAAGCCCTCTTTGGGGTAGTTTCTGCAATTTTGGAAGATTCGTAACATTCTACAAAGCCTGGAGGTTTCATTTGACATGAGGGTGGTGGTGGAGCTGCTGCTGTTTACCCAAGGCCAGTGTGACGGTTACTTTTACGTCAACTTGGCTGGCCACAGTGCCCATATATTTGATCACACATTATTCTGGATGCTTCTGTGAGGGTGTTTTTGGATGGTATTAACATTTCCGCTGGTGGATTAACCTTAAGTCAATGCTTTGAGTGAAGCAGATTGGTCTTCCGAATGTGGGTGGGCCTTATCCAACCAGCGGAGAGCCTGAATGGAGTAAAGACTGACCTCTCCATGCTGGAAGGAATTCAGCAAGCAGACGAACTCAGATTGCCACTTCCGAGTCTCCACCCTGCAGATATTGGACCTGCACCTCTACAGTCACACGAGCCGGTTCCTTAAAGCACATTTCTCTCTCCCTGTGTACCCGTTCACGCACACACGTAATGTTGGTTGGGTTTCTCCAGAGAGTCCCAACTCACCCAGCCAGCTACGCCATCTTTATACTTCGAATACTCCATGGAGTGGCCGTCATGATCCTCATTTCACATAGGGGGACACTAAAGTTTAGCGGCTTATTTAGGTGTAGTGACTTGCCCGTGATCACAGAGCTGGGAAGGCATAGAAGCCTCTAGACCCAAGGATGTAGAGCATTTTATGGGGTGCGGATATCTTTGTGAATGTAACAGAAGCCACAGGATTTCTCCCCATAAAATTGCTCATTGTCCCACTCACATACAGTGTTGCCCCGGATTCATGGGCCCCACAGTTGAGAATACTTGCCTTAGACTTGGAACTTGTAGAGTGGAGGGGACTCCCACCAATCGCTGTTCTGTCCCTGATGACTGGTACTGAGCCCCACACACGGCGGCTGCTCAGTAGGGCTTCGGAGAGGGTGTGGGAACAGAGACCCAGAATTACATCCCAGGCCTGTCTGCCTCCTAGCTTCTTCCTTCCCTCTATGTCAGTGGCCCCAGCATGAAAAGCTCATAGTTCAGGGCTCCTTGGGCTGAAGGTGGCCATGCCTATTATTAGGGGCCTCCAGCCCAGGTCCCTGAGTCTCCTGTTCTAAGGTAAAAGGAACCCCAGGGTGTCAGCTGACCATGACATGACCTACCCCTAATATGGGCCTTGAGGTCCCCCACCTAAGTAACAGTAGGACTTCCCTCCCTATGGCTGTCTCCCCTGCTAACGGGAGGACCTTTCAAGGCCCAGCACCCAGGTGTGGTCAGAGAGGTGTGTCTTCTGTCTTGTCTTCATCAGGCCCAGAAACAGGGCCGGGGCCAGACATTTTGCACCGTTGATTCAGTGCACGTCTCTGTCTCCATCTGGCTGTCTTAGTCTGTGTTCCCAGCTATTTTCCAGCTGGTGCTGTGCCCAGGCCCACGTGGTCTACTGCTAGGGCCACATGGCTACTATGGAAAGAAAACATGGGAGCAAATGGGGCAAGTGCATGTTACCAGGCGGAGAGAGAGAGCACGAGCGAGCGCTCTTTGTTAGCTTAGGTTATATAATCTTGGGCTTAGGAAGGACCAGGAGCACTTTCTTTCTTTCTTTTAATGGTATTTTTTGCATTACCATTTAACCCCTATATACTCCCCTCCCCACCAGGCACCCTTTCAAGCCAACCAGTCAACTTTCCAAGCTTTCACTGGCTGGTGCTGTATCCTCCCCAAGCCAATCCATTTTCTAGCTCTTCCAGAGCTCTGTGTCCCTTGTCCAATATGATCCTTTTCCCAGGCTAGGTACACAGGTCTTCATGGTCCCCATTGTAGTTCTTACTGTGCTTGTGCTTATAGTAGAAGCACCTCCCCCTGCACCATTATGGCTTCTACTGGGAGTGTGCCCAGCAGAGGAATTTCCCCTTTATTGTCCTATCCCTCCCCTCAGTAATCTGTAGGGAAGGAACTGGCAATTCCCTGGGGAGTGTGTGAAGCTATAGCTTCCTAGTGAAACAGGCCCAATATTAGATTCAGCTTCCCAATTTATTAGGCTCGATGTCAGATTTCTTTTGCTCCCATCCTTTGTTAATATCTGGCTACCTATGCTAACAATGGTTTCCCTGGCACCACCCAGAGGCTCAGGGTGCTGGGCTGTGGGCCAGGGTTGCAGGAACCCACCTGTTCCCTCTTCACCCAACAAGCTAATTGGTGAGGCCACACCCCTCCTGCCTTCAGGTCTTTCCATGGGGCCAGAGGTTTAGTATCCCTGGGACCACAGGGCAGGAGGACTTGAGGATGACCTTGATCACCTCACCAAGCATGGCTTAGTTGAAACCTGGAGGCAGGAACTGAGGTGTTTCTCTAGAGCAGAGGTTGAAAAACTGGCCCAAGTGCCATATCCAGTCCAGCCCCATCTGTTTCTATGAATGAAGTTGAATAGGAGTTGCCGTGTGCATTTGTTTACATATTGTCTGTGGCTGCTTTCATACTATAGGGACAGAATTCAGTAGTTGAGACAATGATTATACGGCCCGGAAAGCTCACCTCCCGCATGAAAAGTAAACACATTTCTCTCACCTAGACCAGTGGTTCTCAGGGTGATTTTGCCACCCTGGACATCTGGCAACACCTGGAGACATTTTCATTGTCATAACTAGGGATGGAAAATTAGAGGTATTGGCATTTAATGGGCAGAGAGAGGCCAGGGATGCTGCTCAACATCCTATAGTACACAGGACAGCACCCCCACCCACCCCTGCCGCCGCCCCCCGGCTTCTAAAGACCAGTCTGTCTCCGAATGTCAGAAGTACTGAGGTGGAGCATCTGCTTTAGACCAATCACTCCACTTCCACTCTCTGCCCCAGAGCCCCAGTAAAGGCATTTCTAAGCTGTTTACCCTGTAACTCCTGCAAATAACCAGGTGACAGCAGAGGATCCTGTTCTTGGCCAGAGCATCTCCCCAAGGTGCTTATGTCAGCCCCCTGCCCGGATAATCCACAAGAGTGACGCTCCAGCCAAGCAGACCAGGACTGATCAGTCTATTGGGACCTTGGCCTTAGGTTGGTTCTTGGGTGTGTCCTACCCATTTTGACCTCACACAGAACAGCGAGGGCCTCCTTGGTATAATTCAGCACACCAGTCAGCCGAGCAACTTCCCAGTACAAAAGCAGCTTTAATCCCCCATTCAACCTCCAACAGGGCCTTGCTGAACAAGAGCACCTCTTTCGCTCTGCACAGCCCACACAATCCACCCTCCCCCTCGCCCTCTCTGTGGGGATGCATGCCCTTTCTGTCTTCAGTTCACGGTGCGAGTGTCCTGGGGTGCCTGGGACACTGAAACAGGAGGCTCCTTTTCTTCCTCCCTCTCCATCTCCTTTTCCCTCTCCATGTTCTGGGTCCCCACAGCACAGAAATATATAGCCTCATCCTCAGGCTGCAGCTCAGAGATGCTCAAATACCCTGTGTTCTTGGTTCCATCTTTGGATCCAGAGAAGCGTGGGGGAACTTTGGGGCCCCGTTTCTTCTCTGAATCAGAGAAATATCTCAGCAAGAATCTTGGAGGGTGGCCAGGTCTCTGCTGGTACCAGTAGATGCTATATAAATTGACATCATGGTCGCTGCTCAAGGTACAGGCCAGACTGATTGTGGTTCCGAGGGACGAGGTCACAGAAGGTGGCTGATTCAGCACTGGCTGAGGACCACCACCTGGGGACACAGAGAACATGGACAGCTGGGGCGGGGCAGGGCAAAGAGAGAGGCCAGGGGCTGCAAGTTCTGGGGTGTTCTCACCTGTGCAGTGAGCGAGGAGCGCCAGCAGGACAGGAGCCCAGGACATGGTGCGGCTGTGCGGAGCTCTGCCTCCTGAATTGTGCAGCCACAGCTCCTGGGGATCTCTGGGGTCTGGACAGCATCCTCCTCTTCCTCCCTCCCAGGGGTGGAGCCATTGTACATCCAGTTCCAGCCACCACCATCCCAAACTTCCTTGGGTTCCCAGCATCAGTTAGGAGCTCTTGCCTCGGCCCCAAAGAAGCGTTCAGGGAGGAAACACCTGCTGGAAGCTCACAGCCCAGTGCCCAGGAGGCCAGCCTGCAAGTGGGGGTCCCTGAGGGAGAGTGGCCTCAATGTCCCCTTGAGGAAACCGAGTCCCACATAAATAAGATTCTTGTCCAAACGTACATGCCTGGTGAACCGGGAAGAGAGGGCACATCCTGAGAGAGGGAAACACCTGCTCGCACAACAGGACATGTGGGGTCCTGGAGGTGAGTGGGACGCTCTGTGCCCTTCCACACTGCTAGCACTCGCAACCTCCACACCTAGAGCAGCCCCTCCCCCTCGCCAGGGTCCTGCAGGGGCCCTGCTACTCCCCCTTGACCACTCCTCTTAACGAGGGTCTTCCCAGTGTCCTGGCAGAGATCTGAGGCCACTCTTGGCCAGACCCTGTGCCTGCAAAAGTTCTGTTTGTCCCACCCCAGCTCCATGCTGCCTGGGTCTGAGCCCATCAGCAAGCACTTCCAGGTGGCCCAGGGCCTGCTCCCTGCTCAGTGCTGCCCACGCTCAGATGGAGTCGCCTATGTTTGTTAGGGTTCTGCAGAGAAGCAGAACCAATAGGAGATATATACATAATACACATACAATATATTATCATATATCATATACTATTAGATAATATATAACATGTATTACATTATATAAAGTATAATGTAATACAAATATTATAATTATAATTTAATTATATGTTATAGAAATACAATACATAATGTGTAGTAATATATAATTTTACAATATATATTACTATCAATTATATAGTAATATATATTATATTACATTATATATTATGTGATATATTATAATGTGATATGATATACAATGTAGCATAACATAATATATAATGCAATGTATAATATTATATATTATATATTACAGATGATATATTATTATATGTTGTTATATTATACATTATATTATAGTGCATTGTTATAATATGTAATGTGTGATATATAATTATATATTCTATAATACAGATATATAAGAAGATATATTATATATGTATATAAAGTGAGGCACTGGCTCCCATGTGGTTTCAGGGACCGAGGAGTCCCCTGACTGGCCGTCTGCGGTCTGCAGACCCCGGAAGCCGGCGGTGCACTTCAGTCTGAGCCTGAAGGCCAGCGAACCAAGGAGCCTGTGTGGTAAATCCCAGAGTAAGGGCGGGAGATGAGTTGGATGTCCCAGCTCAGCAGGCAGACTGAGGGCAAAAAGAGGAGGATTCCTTCTTCCCTCCCCTTTCTGCTCTTTTCAGGCCCTGCTGGATTCTGATAAAGCCCCCATATGGGGGAGGGCCATCTGCTTTATGGAGTCCACTGGTTCAAATGCTAATCTCATCCAGACACACCCTCACAGACATGCCCGGAGGTAATGTTTAATCTGAGCACCCTCGGACCCAGTTAACACAATTAATCATCATACTCCATTATCATGGCCTTCTTCATCACATTCTAGAACTTTCTCATTAAAGCACAGCCACACAAGGAAGCCCAGGGAGTCAAGGGGGCCCTCAGCTTTCAGGAGGCTCCAAGGCAAGGCCTCTCTGCAGGCCTGCAGGTGGAGGTAAAAAAAAGAGCGGTCACTTTAAGATGGGTCATCTGAGCTGCTGTGTCTATTCATGAGGGATAAACAGAATCAGCCACTGAGACGAGACCTTGCTTTAATCGTAGATGAGATCCTCACCTTCAGTAATTTCCAGGACAGGGGGTGCGGAAACACTTGGCTGAGACTCAGTCTCCACATGGGGCTGGCAGACTGGCAACTGGCTTCCTCTGGGGTCTTTGCTGAAGGTCCTTTGGGTCACCAACAGGAGGGACACAATGAGCTCCCAGCCCCAGTGAAGGAAATCCTCTTCCAGAGCAGGAAGTGGAGAAGAAGGGAGTGCCACCAGCCACGTGCCCACCTACACCCCACAGTCACAGAGAAGATATCTTCCATCTGAGAGCAAGACTCCCAGGCGATGCTGGGACCATTGCCACTGCAGGCTGGACCTTGTCCCAGGCTCCTAGGTGGTGGCTGACACTTCACCCAAGCTGCGGAAGTGACCAGTTTGAAGCCATCCTCAGTATCATAGATGGGGATCAAGAGTGTTGTAAAACAAACATTCTGGCTGGTCTTCATCCTGGTACCTCCAAAACCTTGGGATTTCCAGAGTGATGGAAGTGTCTTTATTATTCATTTCAGTAAAGGTAGACAAAGCATTTAGTATCATTTAACACCTAATGTATGTAGTAAGAGATGTCACTTCTCCCCAAATTCACCTACAACAGATTCAATGCCATGCCTATTTTCATCCCAGCTGGCTTCTTTGCAGAAATTAACAAGCTGATCCTAAAATTCTTATGCAAATCTGAGGAACTCAAAATAGCCAAAACAACTTTGAAAAAATAATATTTTTTAAAAAAAAGAACAAAGCTGGAGCCCTGGCTGGTGTAGCTCATTGGATTGAACATGGGCCTGTGAAGCAAAGGGTCACTGGTTCAATTCCCAGTCAGGGCACATGCCTGGGTTGCAGGCCAGGTCCCCAGTGGGGGACACATGAGAAGCAACCACACACTGACGTTTCTCTTCCTCTCCTCTCTTTTTCCCTCCCTTCCCTTCTCTCTAAAAATAAGTAAATAAAATCTTTACCAAAAAAAAAGTGAAGATCTTTAAAAAAAAAAAGAACAAAGCTGGAAGACTCACTTCCCAGCTTCAAAGTTTACTACAAAGCTAGGGTAACCAGACCTGACTGGTGTCCCAGTGTGGCTCAGTTAGTTGGGCTTTTGTCTTTTGTCCTGAAAAGCAAAAAGTTGCCAGTTCAGTTCCCAGTAGGAGTTAGGTTCCTGGTTGTGGTACATACAAGAGGCAACCAACCAATATTTCTCTCCTCTTTCTTCCCTCCTTTCCACTCTCTCTAAAAATAAATAAAGTCTTGGAGAAGAAGAAGAAGAAGAAGAAGAAGAAGAAGAAGAAGAAGAAGAAGAAGAAGAAGAAGAAGAAGAAGCAGCAGCAGCTAGAGTAGTCAGCCCTGGCTGAGTGGCTCAGCTGTTTGGAGCATCATCCCCATACACCAAAAAGTTGGGGGTTCGATCCCTAGTCAGGGTGTGTATGGGAGACATCAATGTTTCTCTCTCTATCTTGTCCTCTCTCTCCCTTCCTCTCTCTAAAATCAATAAAACATATCCTTGGGTGAAGATTATAATAAAAGAAGAAAGTTACAGTAAGCAAGACAGTATGTCATAAGGATAGACATTTAGATCAATGAATAAGATCAAATTAAAACTCCAGAAACAAATCCTCCCATTCACGATCAGCCAATTTTCAACAAAGTTGCCAAGACAATTCAATGGGGGAAAGAATACCATTAAACTGCATTTCTGGAATGAACCAAACCTGATTGTGACATGTGGTCCTTTTAGCACTCCGTTGGATTTGGTTTGCCAAAGTT
>CM052546.1:50831805-50847848 GCA_028533065.1 Trachops cirrhosus | reverse complement strand
GAGAAGGAGAAGGAGAAGGAGAAGGAGAAGGAGAAGGAGAAGGAGAAGGAGAAGGAGAAGGAGAAGGAGAAGGAGAAGGAGGAGAAGGAGAAGGAGAAGGAGAAGGAGAAGAAGAAGAAGAAGAAGAAGAAGAAGAAGAAGAAGAAGAAGAAGAAGGAGAAGAAGGAGAAGAAGAAGAAGAAGCAGAAGAAGGAGAAGAAGGAGAAGAAGGAGAAGAAGAAGAAGAGGAGGAAGAAGAAGAAGGAGGAGAAGCAGCAGCTAGAGTAGTCAGCCCTGGCTGAGTGGCTCAGCTGTTTGGAGCATCATCCCCATACACCAAAAAGTTGGGGGTTCGATCCCTAGTCAGGGTGTGTATGGGAGACATCAATGTTTCTCTCTCTATCTTGTCCTCTCTCTCCCTTCCTCTCTCTAAAATCAATAAAACATATCCTTGGGTGAATATTATAATAAAAGAAGAAAGTTACAGTAAGCAAGACAGTATGTCATAAGGATAGACATTTAGATCAATGAATAAGATCAAATTAAAACTCCAGAAACAAATCCTCCCATTCACGATCACCCAATTTTCAACAAAGTTGCCAAGACAATTCAATGGGGGAAAGAATACCATTAAACTGCATTTCTGGAATGAACCCAACCTGATTGTGACATGTGGTCCTTTTAGCACTCCGTTGGATTTGGTTTGCCAAAGTTTGGTTTTGGACTTCATATATATGTTCATTAGATGATATAGCTAATCAGTACAGCTGCATTAACTGCCCACCATAATGGGCAGAGGGGATGAGTAGGGGGATTGGGCAATGGTCTGGAGACTGGACAGGTGGTGGCGTTCCCATACATCTGACCTGAGAGGACTGGGGGACTGCAGGAGGTGTATTTTGTACAAGTGCAAAGACGGAAATATAAATGTTTAGCTATGAGGAAAAGCCTGAACCTGATAAGTATTTGGAAATCCTCATCACACCTGAGGTCTTGTAAGCTGTTTCTGCCTTCCTGGGCTCTTCAGCTGTATCTGCTCTGATTTTTTTCCCGTTAATTTCTTCTCCCTCATTTCTCAGCACAGCCACCTCAGGGGCACAGGATGAGTGGATCGCCTCAGCACCTACTTCTTCTTCATACCTCCCAAACCTGTGTCTTGGGCCTTGCAGGTCCCCAGAGACTCCAACCCTCCATTTCCCAAATCCTGGGAGGATGGGGTCCTCTCTGCACACTAACACCCCCACAACATGGTCTGAGGAGGGGAATCCCCCTATCCCACCCCTGCCACCCCCACCCTGGAAGACGCAGCTTTGGTCACTGGGAGCTTTGAGCGCTCAGAGAGCCAGGAGTTGGTGGCTCAGCTGCCAAGCCCTCCGCATCTCTCAGGGACATGCGCACAGCGCCCCCTGCTGCTTCTGAGGAGATGTCATAGAAGCTGCTCAAGGCCTCGGGCCTTACCCAGCCTGAATCCGCACACCTAGACACACATACCGGACAAAGCGAACTCTTCTATCAAGAGTTTGAGAGGCAGTACTTATTGGATGGGCAACAACAGTGCCTTCCGGGGTGTTGGAACTGTTCCTTGTCTTGATCTGAATGATGATAACATGGGTGTTTGCATATGAATGAAATCGTCAAGTATGCCTTTGTGATAATTGCCCTTTACTAAGTTTTACATCAGCTCCCCTCTCCTCTCCACGGGATTGTGCATGAGAAATGAAGAAAATACTTACTTTTTTGGTTCAGTGTTTTGACCATGTTGGGGAGCCTTAGCTTAGAATCACTCTTGTATATGATTTGAAGGGGGGGAAGCTGCTAAAAAACTAGGAAAAGAATGGTACATTTTTGGTTGTAGAGAAGTAAAGTCTGAGTTCCGTTAGGGAGCCTGCTGCCTAAGGAAATATCTTTCCTCATTCCTGGGGAGTACAGGCGAAATAAAAACACAACGAGGAAAGTAATGGAAAGCAGCAGAAGCCAGAAGAATGTGAGGGAGGAGCCGAAGCTTGTTTTGCACAGCATTCATTGAAAATACTTTTCTTTACCCTGTTGAATTGACTTGGTGCCTTTGTCAAAAGTCAGTTGACATTTTACAGGCTCTGGCACAAATAACACTCCTTTTAATTACAAAATCTTTTATAACAAAATCATAAGCATGTAATTCTGTAACATAAAAATACCATACTCAAGCACATCATATGACATTTTAGGTGAAATGTTCAAATTAAAACTATAAATTATTACATCCATATTAGTACTCTACCAACCACACTCAAGCAAGCCTTACTTCTGCTGGACCCTGTATATGCCTGTCCTTGACTGAAAGTTCTATGTTGCTTTTTTGATCTCTTTCTCCTTATGCCAGCACCACACTGTTTAATGACAGCATTATAAGAAGGGTTGAGATCAGGTCGTGTAAGTCTTCCCACTTTGTTCCTCTCTTTTAAATATATAGAACAAATAAACAGAGAGACAAAACAGATCTGAGATAAAATTACAAGTTTAGAAGCTAGATGAAAATAATCTTACACATACCAAAACAAGAGAATAGCACAAAGTCAAGTACAAATAGCACAAATAGTACAGAGTCAAGAAAAACTGCCTGCAATTAGAAAAAAATTTTTAAGTATATACTTGGAGGGAAGCTGTGAACCTGAGACAAATGATCACAATAACCAACACCAAGATGTAGTCTAGTAAAATTATGGAATTTCAAAGGAAAAGAAATATACTATGAGCATCCAGGCAAAAAACAAATCACTTACAAGGGAAAGAATATCAGATTATCAGACTTTTTGAGAACAACACTTTATATTAGAAGAAAACAGAATGACACATTTAAGACATTCAAGGGAAGAATTTGTGAGCCAAGGATTTTAGGTCCAGCCAAAATGATTTCCAAGTACAAAGGCCACAGATGAATTGATATGAATACACCATAGTCAGCCATGAAGCAGAGATACACAGGGAGCTGGCGTAAATAGCATGTGAATACGAGAAACAGAAAAATGCCAGAATTGGTTTATAAATATCTTGCTAACAGAGTAAAATTTGCCAGTAGAAAATGTGTCATCGATGTGCTGGAGGAACGGGGAGGTATGTGTCTCACTTCTCCTGGACCCTGGAGCTCTGAACCACACAGGTTTGATTGTGGTGTCATACGAGTGACAGTAATAACTAGCCTCGGCTCATCTGGAGCCCAGCTATGGTCAGAAAGCCTGTGTTGCCCAACTTGGAGCCAGAGGACCAAGTCAGGGTCCCTGAGAACTGACTATTGTTCTTGTAGATGAGGATTTGAGGGACCCGGAGGATGCCTGTACCAGTCTAGGCAGAGGCCCTGATGCTGCTACTGCTTCCTGTGTAGGATACGGTGACAGTGTCTTCCAGGGACCTAACACTGAGGCAGCCGAGGCAGCTGGGTCCTGGAGCCTGGGAAGATAATGAGAACAAGAAAGCAGTGAGAGGCTCTGTAGCAGTGGTTCAGAACTTGGCTTCTGGAACCAAGCTGCCTAATTTTGAAACCTGGCTCTGCCATTTACATCTGTGTGGCCTGTTTCCTTGTGTGTCAAATAAGGATAATGATGATGATGATGGTGTTGATAATGATGATAATAATAATATCTAATTCCTAGTGTTGTAATGAGAATTAAATGTGTTAATAATAGAAAAGTGCCTAGGCCCTTACAGGTAGCTCATGTGGTTAGAGCATCATCTCAATATGCTGAGGTTGCGGGTTCAATGCCCAGTCAGGACACATACAAGAAGCGACCAATAAATGTATAAATAAATGGAACAAGAGAATTGATGTCTCCCTTTCTCTCTCTCTCTCCCTCCCCCTCCCTTTCTCTCTAAAATCAATTTTTAAAAAAAGAAAAGAAAAATGCCTAGAGTAAGCACTGTGTGGGTGTTAACTATTAACAGAACCATGGTCCAGTCAATAACCAACCAGATTGAAGAGAGATCCAGGAGCTCTCAGATGTCTCATGAACTACAAAGAGGCACCTGTGCAGTCAGTGATAGAAATTATTTTTTCCCATAGCTGTAACGCTGTAACACAAAAAACTACTTTTATTTTCCAATTCGTCTTCCAGATATTTAAACCATTCATTCATTCCACAAATGTTCATAGTACTGAAAGAAGCCTGCTATACACACATCTGTAGTTTTAATTATTATCAGCATATTTGTTTTCATACTTATCATCCAGTACTTTCATAATCACTGTAATGATCATTGTCGTTATTGCCTCCCCGTGACGGGAAAGAATGTTGAGGACCCCCTGCCCAGAACCGCGCTGCCGGAACGCGCAAACCACGGAACCCGTGAAGGGAGACGTGCGCGTGCCGGAGGGCAGACGAGGGGACTCCAGCAGCTGCCGGACCCGGAAGTAGGGGTTGCCAGTGGCTGCCCCGGGAAAGCGAGCTGAAGCGGGATCTGCTGTGGGGCTGAGGGTGAGAGGAAGACGGCGGGTCCCGCGCCGCGTGGGTCAGGCATGTGGGAAGCGCGAGCCTTCCTTGGGCATGTCTCCCGAGTGCTGGCGCCGAGGGGCCCCAGCCCCGCTGCTAGGGATCGGGTCCTGGGCCGGGCTCTTTGAATTCTCTCCGCCTCGTCCCTGGAGGGGATGGACCCTCCACCCCGGGGCTTGTTGTGGGAGTTCGGGGAGGTGGTGATGGGCCAGCGTTTAGCCAGGTGTCTGGGAAGAGCAGGAGCTGCAGTTCATACTCTTCTTCATCAGACCCTCCTGCAATTCTTTAAGATGGGTGTGTTGTTCGAATGTTGTCAAGGGTGAGGAAACAGGCTCAGGGAGGCGAGCAGCGGTCGGGCCAGGGTGGGGCCCGGGCCGGCGGTGCTCCACTTCAAGGCAGGTGTCGCTCGCAACCACCCGAGCCCCCACTCAGTCTTGAGGGCGTCCGGGCGTTCTCTGAGTTGTTCATGTAGATGAAGGAGAGTACTTCAACTTAAACAAATTGACTAGACTCCAGGGTCACTTGTTTCTCACAGAGGCCTTGTCTTACCTTTTTATCACTCAGCCTTCGGGAACAGGACGTGGGAAGTCAGACCAACGTGGACTTGATGGCCAGTGAGCCCTGGGTGCCTAGAACCTTTGCAAAGGTCATCTGACGCTGGTCTGAACCTCACTTTACTCATAGCTTTAAAAATGACAACACTGGCCTCGTGGGGTTGTTGGCAAGATTAAATAAAGTGTTTATAGCAAAAATGACCTAGTACAAAGGAGGAGCTTAAGAAATGGTTGTTTCTTGCCCTCTTTTCCTGACTCTATAGGTACTTGGTGAAGTTCCTAAGGTGGGAAATCCTGGGGCTCTAAATGCTGTTCACTGCCCAGCTAAATCTGCTGGTTTGTAAGACACTGACATGAAAAGACTTTCCCTGCAAACAGTCCCTCCCGGAGGTCACATACCCTTGTGGTGCTGCTGGTGAAAGTTGACAGGGTAGTAACAGGCTGACTAACCTGCTACTCCCTCGCACTTCCTTCCGGGCCTTCTAATTACAGTCCCAGTTTGGAGTGTTTGCTGTCAGCACCCTCTTAGCACTCCCTAATCTCCCTTTTCCATGGGAGGACCAACTTCAGGCGCAGAGCTTTGGCAGGCAACAGAACAGGACTTGATATACCATGTAGGTTACCGGAAAGAACCTAGTTCTGGACATTGATTCCAGCCTTTTAGTTTTGAGGCTATACAATTTTCCTGTTTTTGTAGATATTTAAACTTTTTTTAAAAAGCAAAACTTAAGTGAATGATAATGTTTTGCCAGTAAGGCATTAGGATGGTATGTAAATGAAATTTACTGGACAGTGCTTTCAGCTTTCATTTTTATTGGCTTCTGTTTTAAGATTGAAGATGTGCCTTAATGGAAAAGCAGGGAAGCCCTGAGATTAATCACAGAAAGTTAATCACACTTATGACTGCAGAAATCTTTTAAGAGGTGGAAGGAACCTGATGCAGTTTTTTTAAAAATGTAGCCAGCCCTGGCTGGTGTGGCTCAGTGGATTGAGCTCCAGTCTATGAACCAAAAGGTTGCTGGTTCGATACCCAGTCAGGACACAAGCCTGGGTTGTGAGCTAGGCAAGAGGAAACTGATTGATGTATCTCTTACACATCAATGTTTCTCTCCCTCTCTCTCCCCCCTCTCTAAAAATAAATAAATAAAATATTTTTTAAAAGTATTCAGCTGGAAGTAAGGAAGCATGAGTTTTACTCCAACTTAATCAACTTCCTGGGTTACCTTTGGATAATCCTTTCTGAGCCTTAATTTGTTTTTGTTCCTTGAAATGAATGTACTGGATCATCACCAAGGCCCTTTGCTCAGGATTTCATGATTCTGTGTCCTTAAAAGAAGTGATATTTTCCCCTGATAAAAGAGTGATACTCAGAGCATTACAAAGTACTTAGTCAGTATTGAGGTGTACACTGTTGAACTAGAACATGTGTTTCTTTAGAGCCAGAGCTGCTGTGACTGGCACATGTCACATGTGCATTAGCAGCTGCACAGCCTGACAGGTGAACAGGTGATCTGGAGTCAGGACCGATGCTGGTATGCCTTTCTGTGACTGTCCAGTTGCGTCCCTGATTCTGGATAAATGAGCTCATCCCTTTGAAGATGCTAAAGCAAAACGCTTCTCCCTAGAGGGATCTTTAGAAAAGAACCGTAGTG
The DNA here is from genome assembly GCA_028533065.1 of Trachops cirrhosus. Classification (NCBI taxonomy): domain Eukaryota; kingdom Metazoa; phylum Chordata; class Mammalia; order Chiroptera; family Phyllostomidae; genus Trachops; species Trachops cirrhosus. The sequence continues at coordinate 50,841,200 of CM052546.1, read as the reverse complement.
ATTTCCCGAAAAGGTGTTTAGGATCCTTAGGTATGGGGGGGAATAGTGGAGATGTAAGATTTCTAGAAACTTTACCCTGTGGGAAAAAAGAACATTAAGAAAGAGAAGTGTTTGCAATTCTCTTACAGATTTAAAGTCACTCTTTACATTTTAGGCATCTAAAAGAGTATCTTTACTATTCACTTTGCAGGTAGAATTACTCATTACTCGTATGCAGTCATTCGTTCAGTCATTGTTTTGCTCGTCATTCACTACTGACCATTAGAATGAACCAAACAAAAGCCCTGTTCTCCTGGAGCTTACTTAAATCTAGGAAGTGTAAGACAAAAACCAAATGAGTAGGTGGAGACTATCGGGTGTAGTGCTAGAGGGAGGTGAAGCAGGGCCGCCCTCGTGAGGGTTATCCACAGAGACAGTACAGGATGAAGGCTTCGTGTGTGGGTCTAGAACAAACAGGCCTGGATTCGTATCCAAGTTCTGCCACTTGAGCTCTGGTCTCCCTGACCCTTCAGTTCCCGCTGTGGAGCAGCACAGTGACAGTGCCCTCACTCAAGGGCATCGGCAGGTGTGATTTTTCTGGGGGGTGGTCAGAGCTATTAGATGTCCGGGAAAGTGACCCAGGTGGAGGCCTGACGGCAGGAGCAGCCCTAGCACACAGGGAGGGAGGGCAGTGTTTGGGGGGATGGGATGAGGGCTGCACAGCTGGCAGTGGGCGATGCGGCCTGCGTGGTCCTCAGCTCTGCAGACTGTCCGAGCTGTCCTCACAGTTTTCAACTTTTTTGTCTCTGGGATGGGGGTGTGTTTAAGGTGAGACGCCCAAGTATTTATTTTGAGGAAAAAAGCAAATTGGTTTATTTGGGGCAGCTTTCTTACAAAGAATACTGATTTCACTGAGGTCGTCCAGTGTCTTGCAGCAAGGGGCTGCTTCCCACAAGTAGTGAAGGTGTTTTTTCCTTGGCATCCTTTCTGAAGGCTGCCCTTTCTAGCCCTTCTTTCTCTGTCTGGTTTTATTTTGTCTTTAGTTTTAACTCCATTGTCTTAGTTCTTTTGACCAGTCACATGTGTCCACAGCACTCAATGTAGAAGATGCTAGAGGCAGTGTGGTGAACAGGAGCCCGCCCATCCCCAGTCCCAACTTTCAGGCCCTAAGCCCACCCCACCCCAGGCTAATACTTTGACCGTCTGTTTTCTTCAGTTAGTGTGCGCCTCCCAGATTGCAGCACTCCCTACTCACTGTCACGCACCCAGTTTTCTTCATGTCACTTTCACAGTGACCTGACCCGTATTAGTATTTACTGAGCAGATGCATCCTTCCTGGCCACCCCGTGTTGCTCCGCTACACGCCATGCTTTTGTTTAACGATTCCCTGTTGGCCTCCGCTAGACTGTGTCTAATCTTTTATCATGAATGATAACGCTGCAGAGAATTCTGTAGCAGTGGTTTGCAACTCAGGTGCTGCTGTGTCCTGCCCCTGGGGGACTCGGTGTTCATGTGGACAGTCTTGCCAGTGCCTGTTGCTTACCAAAAGTTTGGATATTCTGGATTCGCCTTGCTTTTCCCCATCTCAGGCCTGTTGACTCTGCCTTCAGAATTTGCCCGGACTCCAAATTAACCTCTCTACCTCTGCTGCTGCCACTCAAAACCCAGTCGCTCCCTTCTCGTGGGGCTACCAGAAGGGTCCCTTTAAAACTTGAAGTCAGACCATCTCCTCCTGTGCTGCCTCGCAGCTCCCTGAGAGCAAACCCCCAGTCCATGGCTGATGCCTGCGTTCTACACGCCTGCTCCCTCTCAGCACCCCAGGCCTCCTCGCTCTCCCTCAAGCCTGCCCTGGTCCTTCTACTCTTCCCCCAGACACCAAAGGTGTCACTCCTACCCTGTGCCTCCTGCTCCCTGCACTGCTTTGTCCCACGTGGCACACAGAGATCCTGCACAAAGGACGAACACGGTGCTGTGTTCCCTGCACCCAGGATTGGGCTGAGCATGTAGTAGGTGCTCCGTAAATACCTGTAGGGTCATTGATTTTATTTCTGGAAGGGCAGTTGCTGGGGATGCGCACTCACCATGTGAGAGCTACTGTGGAGGTTGCTCTGACCGAACTTCCACTGCCTAGGTCTGAGTTTGCCCGTCCCCACACGCTCACCCACGTGTGTGGTCAGACCTGCAGTCTCTGCTGGCGAGATAAGCAGAAACTCATGCTCTGATTTGCTTTAATGAGCCTTGTTGGACATTATATTACAAAGGACTAATTTCCTCATTACCTAAACAAGTCCTAAAAATAAAACAGCAATCTAGTTGACAAAAATCGGTAAAAAAATATGAATCAACAGATCACAGAAAAGGAAACCAAATGCTTATAAACATGAAGAGGTGTGCACCTGAGCTTTGAAGTACTTTTTTAAATACCAAAGTTCATGTTTTCTAGTATTTTTCTAGTTTCATTTTTTTTTACTTGAAGTCTTTACTAGATCTAGAATTTGATTTGGTGAAAATTATAAAGCAAGAGTCTAACTTTATTTTTCTTCCCAGAAGGTTGCCCAGTTGTGTCAATGAAAACCTTTTTTAAAAAATATGTTATTTATCAATGTCAGTGCCATGTTTATAATGATTAAAAAGGCAGGTTCATATGTTTCTTTTATTCGGCCACCAGGCATTAAATGTCCTGTATCAGGCCCCACACCAGCTGTTTCAGTTGCCAACGGTGAGTCAGACAGCAGGCCACTCCTGTGCTAGCAGGGAGAGATGAGGCAGTAACTAACTATGGTGTGTGTGCAGCGGGCTTTAAGGAGCCGGAGTCAGGAGGAAAGGATTCATCCAGCCAGTGGGAGTGGGGAGAGCTCTTTAAGGAAGAGTTACTGCTTGAACTGGGTCTTTGGACGGTTGAGCAGCATTCTCCAGGCTTGGAGAAACATTCCAAGCAAAAGGGACAGAAACCTGAAAGTGTGTTTTTTCTTTAGATAATGGTGTTCAGTTTAATTGGCCAGAGCATGGCCTGCCAAGCAAGAGGGCTGTGGGGCTGGCGGAAAGGTAGATTGGAACCTGCTGTGAAGGACTGGTGAGCTCTGCTGGGGACTGGAGCCTCTGGCCAGTGGGTCTCAGGCGTGGCTATGGGTCAGAAGGCCCTGGGGAGCCCGACCTGGATGTCTGCCTTTTGAAAGTGTCCCAGGGCTCAGCCAAGGAGGAGGTGCCACTCTCAGCCCCGAGGAGGACAAGGAACCGTAGCATGGGAGGAGGGCCAAGCATCCACCCTGCCCTGGCTCCGACCCACACCCAAAGGGCCCAACATCTTCCTTGCCTGGATTGGGGAGAAAATTGATCTGAGGTCATAGAGTCACCTCAACTTCTCCCAGATGAAGCCAAATTCCCAATGTCATCTCTGAGCCAGATCAGTTGTCCTGGGCAGTTGTCTGTCTGTCAGATGTGTTCAAGTTTCCTTAAATTTTTTTTCTTGGCTTTTCTTTTTTGTCTTTTTAAGTGAGTTTCCTTGTTAGCAAGTGGTACCGGTTCCATTGGAAGCATTGCTATTTTCTGTGTGTCTCGTCTTCTCTTTAGGAGTCGGCGTTGATGGTGGTGCGGGCTGCTGAAACGCCATTCCGGAACTCCTTCCTTGCCTTTTCCCTGAACCAGCGCCAGGTGTAAGATAAGATGAAGACCGTGCTCATGGTTGCAGAAAAGCCATCCCTGGCCCAGTCCATCGCCAAAATCCTCTCTCGAGGTAGGGAAGACCGACCCTGGCGTCTCTCTGGCTTTGATCTGCAGCCATGGTCATTCCTGTTTTACGCATGATTTCTTTCTTTTTCCAAAGTGCGACCCTGGCCCGCTGGAGTAGATGCGGTTCAGGAGAGCAGGCATTCATGAAACTCCTTGGTGTTGGTCACTGTGGAATGCGTTTACTGCCACAGCCAGCATGAGCCAGGGCGGGGCTCCCAGGAGGCACAGGCACCGTTCACAGCGTAGCAGCAGGTGCAGACAGGCCCCTGTAAGAGCGCTGTGCTGGTCGGGATTGGTGGTCACAAACAGCAGCAGCCAGTCCTGGTGACTTACACAGAAAGGGCGTTTACTGGAGGGAGGGAGACACAGCTGGGACCACACCCTGGCCTGAGTCTGACCAGGCTGTGCCTCAGGCATCATCACCCCAAGCACAAGACCCTACCCTTGACCCTGACTGCTGCAGCTTCTGCCCACAAGCCTCGTGTCACTCAAGAGCAGCCGCTAAGCTAAACCTTGGCCATGGCCTTCCCAAGGCACCAGAGCCCTGGGAAATGGAATATCTGCCCATACCCCAACTCTGGCCACTGTGGTGCTTGGTGCCACTTCCCTCCTTTCTCTGAATTCCCTCCAAATAGGAAGGGTATTTGGATGCTGGGGACCTAGAAATGGCAAATGTTCGCCCTGACCTCCCCTTGGTCCTGAGGGTGAAGGAGGACGAGACCCTGAGACAAGTGGGTTAAGGAGTTATGGTCTGAAGGAAAGGGGAGACCCCAGAAGTAGTGCTTGGTCCCAGGAGCTGAGAACATTTGGCTGAGGGGCCATCCATGTAGAGCGTGAGGTGACATTGTTGGATTCAGTAATTAGGGCGTTCCTGGGGACCTCTGAGTAAAGTTGGAGAGAAGGTAGACAGAAACCAAATTCAAGAGTGAACACAGAAATGCAGAGGAAGAGCCCAAGAGCGTCTGCTCTTGAGAGTGCTGAGGGGCCCCCAGCCGACGCGGGGCTCTACATGGTGAGCACACTGAGCTGGTTGGTTACTGATGGTGTTTTCCCTGTGAACCGTGAGACCTCTCAGCACCTAGTTCCCCCCAGTGACCTGAGGGATATTACCACTGACTGCTCTGAGGAAGGGGCACGCTGGCCCTCCCAGAGGCAGTGTTGGGGCCCGGCGCCTCTGAGGTGGCTGCAGCCCGCGGGAGCAGCCACCACTGTGCTTCCCCCTGCAGGGAACATGTCCTCACACAAAGGGCTGAATGGGACGTGCTCTGTGCATGAGTACACAGGGACCTTTGCCGGCCAGCCGGTCCGCTTCAAGATGACATCTGTCTGCGGTCATGTGATGACCCTGGATTTCCTGGGTGAGCCCCCCACCCCCTGCCCCCCGCCATCCCATTGAGGGAAGCCCTGCACGGTGCTTCCCAGGGTCCAGTTGGAACCAGGGGAGGGCTCCAGGCAGAAGTGTCCAAACCCATGAGTCCTGACACCAGCAGGTTGGAGAAGTCACCTAGGGTCTCTGGATGCAGCATCCAGACCTCAGGCTTTGGAAGTCACCACCTAAGGAACCCCCTCCCAGCAGCACCCTTAGTCATGGCATGCCCCGTGTACCTTGCTGTATAGACTGGAGAGGGTGGCCACCTGGGGGTGGGGGCTGGTCTGAACAGGTGCTTGGGGGAAGGCTGCTGCTCCTGCTGAGTGTCTCTGTTGTCTAGCAGTCACTTGGTGGCTGTCATCATCCTCCTCATTTTGTTACTGTCATCCATCATCTTGGAATGGCCAGTGTTAGTAACACACTGGGGCGGCGTGCAGGGCAGCATAGTCAACAAGAATCGGCCTGGGCTCTGAACCACATTCTGCTGGCTCACAGGCCAGGGCTGGGCCAGTGACTGGGCTCCATGCCCTCTGCTCCTTGTGTGTGGAATGGGTCTTACGACAGTGCCATTCACTTCCCAGGACTGTCTGTAGACTCAGTGTGACTGTGATGGTGGAGTGTGTAGCACAGGGCCAGGCACACAACAAAGTCCCAGGACTTCCTGCTGCTCATTGGCAACAGTGACATCAATTCACTTGTGTGGCTGAGCATTCGGACCCTGAGTTTTAGCCTGCAGATGGGGAGCTGGGATTCGAACTTGGCTCTATCTGACCCGAGTCTTTCAGGCTGCAGGAAATTGGGCCTAAAAGAAAGGCAGAGTGCTGAGCATGTGAGCACCAAGTCCTAAGTAGTGAAGTAGGTGGGTGTTTCCAACATGAGGCTCAAGATTGATCCTCCATGGGTGTCAGCTGAGTGCCCATCATGTGCCCTGTCAGGTGCTGGGTCGGGGGAGAGGCTTACAGAATCCAGGCTGGGAGAGAAGACGAAGGTGTGTGTTGCATGGCTCAGTGCTCTGGCAAAGTGAGCCAGCCCAGAATCATACTTCTAGCCATGGGGATCGTCCTGGAAGCGAGGCTAGAGCGGCAGCCCTGCCCTGCGGTGGCTCCCATGGTGGCTGAGGTGTGGTGTCAGCTCGCAGGCAGGAGCAGGAAGGCTGCTGAAGGGAGGCTCTGTCTCTGATTGTGGAGGTTGCCCGGGGCAAGCCGTTCTCCGGGCTTCTCTCTCCCTACTTGTAAGACAGGACCGCATATGATGGCCACAGAGGCCAAGCTCTGAAGTGCCATTCAGATGTCATTGTGCCTGGGGTTTACAGGCAAGTACAACAAATGGGACAAAGTGGACCCCGCAGAGCTGTTCAGTCAAGCCCCCACGGAGAAGAAGGAAGCTAACCCCAAGCTGAACATGGTGAAGTTCCTGCAGGTGCGTGGAGCAGGCGGGCAGAAGCAGGCAGGGAGGCCCTTCGCCTGGCTCCCTCCAGTCCAGCCCTTGGGCGGACCTCTCAGCCCTCTCTGGGATCGCCCCCAGCTGGCCCACAAGGCCCCTTCCAGGCCTGCTCCTCCTTCCCCACTCCCCCACAACGCTGTTAGCCCACAGAATTCTTTTAAAGTAGTTTGGTGGTGGTGGTTCTTTCTATTTTAAAACAAATGCATGTACATCATGGAAAATTAGGATATGTAAGTAAGTACAAAGAAGGAGGATTATTTATAACCACAGTACCCAAGACAACTACTATTATTCACATATAGGGTTATTTTATTTCAGTCCTTTTTCTGTGCAATTTTTGGGGTTAAGATCTTACTGCATTTTTAACAGTTTTTTGTCCACAATAGTTCTGAACTAAATTCTTTTCTGAGTGGCTAAGCCAGTCTAACTAGATAGTTCTTCTGCTTAGCCTGGGCCCCTGCCCTGGGCACCAGGCTTTCGAAACAGCGGGGGGCTGGCTGCTCTGTGGAAGTGCTGTGGGTGGGGACTTCGGGGCACCGGGCTGTGGCAGGCGTGACTCACCCCGTGCTCTGTGGCAGGTGGAGGGCAAAGGCTGCGACTACATCGTGCTGTGGCTGGACTGCGACAAGGAAGGGGAGAATATCTGCTTCGAGGTAGGGGTGGACCCCACTGTGGTCCTCCCTTTTGGCCTTTCCTGCCACCTACCCCACACCACTCCTGAGCCCAGAGTAGGGAATCAACTACTTTGGATTAAAAATACCTTTTATTCTCCTTTATTTTAGAAATTCTCTAGACACTTTAAAATGTGTAGACTGTACTAAGGGCGATAGAGTATTACTTCACCTTCTGGAGGCACATTGTATGGGCAACAGTAAAAGGGCAGAAATTGCTAGATGGATTTGAGTTTCGGAATGGGGCTTTGTCAAGGAGAGAGGTGATTTTCAGCATTTCGGGTCACTTGGCACCTTCCGGGGACCTTGGATCATGCCGGTTGATACCTGGGAACCCTCCTCACTCCTGTCACTTGCCTCATTCTTCTCAGTGCCCGCCTCACGTGTCCTCTCCCCACCCAGGATGCCCTCCCATACCTGCCTTGGCCTTGGTGCCCTCACACTGGTTGTGACTACGTGTCACCTGGTGCCCCTCAGGCTGTGACTCTATACAGGTCAGCCTCCTGCCTCTGCACCCCTAGCTCCTCACCCCTGAGGACCGGCATGCCTCAGGGCCCAGGAAATGCTTCCAGCACAACGGGAGCTCGGGGCACCCGGCATTCCAGCACAGCACCCTCAGCAAACTGATTACACTCCATCCCTTCCCAGATACTGCTCTCCTGTCCCCTCCCCTGCAGGGCCACCCCTCTGCAGGGGGTCTCTGCAGCTGAGGGTAAAGAAGGGTGGTAGCTCATGGGGCTTTCTCCCTTCAGAAGTGAAGCCACTTCTTTCCTGTAAAGAAGCTGCATGGCCAGGCTCCAGCATGACTTCCCTCCCCTGCCCGGCCTTCTTTGTGAGTCTTGACTCCAGGACCCCTGCTGTGCTTTATCCACCGCCCCCCACAGCTACCTGAGCCCGCACAGTGGGGGTCGTAGGGCCTTCCCGCTCCAGCCAGTTGCCTTCTCCTCTTCTCCTTTTCCCTGTCTTTTCTTCAGTCTCTTAAAAGTTCTACTCACCCTTCCCAGCACTCCCTCCTCTAGAAGAAGGGAAATGGGTCAAATGGGGTGCATTTGGTGACTCTGAGTTCCCTTGAGTCCTTGGCAATAGCATTTCTTGGTTTGGTGAGAATGGAAGGAAGTAAGAGAGGGTGGCAGCTTGCAGGGTGGTATAAGATGCGGGTGTTTGAGTAAATTTGAGTAGACAAAAGGAAGGAAACCATATGGCAGGAGTATGTGGAGAGCCTGAGGCTTCTGGAAGGGGGAGAGAGGCAGAGGAGGGTCTGGCAATAGTAGAGAGAGGATCACGCACACATCTAGGGAGGCTCAGCCCTGGAGAGGAGTTGGGCCTACAGGTGGGGTGTAGAACGGGAGCTAGAGACCTCGAGAGTCGGAGGGATCACAGCCAGCCACCTCCCTCAGGTCCTGGATGCCGTGCTGCCCGTCATGAATCCCGCCCATGGGGGTGACAAGACAGTGTTCCGGGCCAGATTCAGCTCCATCACGGACACGGACATCTGCAATGCCATGGCCCGCCTGGGCGAGCCTGACCACAACGAGGCGCTCTCAGTGGATGCCCGGCAGGAGCTGGATCTGCGCATTGGCTGTGCCTTCACCAGGTGCTGGCCACCCTCCCTTTGGCCAGAGTCCCCGCCCTTGCTGGTCCCCATCCACAGTCCCCAGCCTGATCAGCGTCCTGCAGTTTTCAACATTTTAAAAACTCTGAAGAAAACTGTCTCAACAGACCAGTGCTTGAGAAGCAGCGTGTCTGTCCACACTGCATGCATCCCGAGGAGAGGGCAGAGGGGTGGGGTGTAGCAGAGGGGCTCCTGGCCCAGGATGGTCAGAATGTCTGCTCCTTTCCTGCTTTTGCTGTTGTGTGACACACACACCTCCCGGCCCCCATGCTGAGCATATCCTCTTGCCCTGTCTTCCGAGCAGGGAGCAGCCAGCCACCTTGGCCTCCTTGCCGTGCCCACCAGCTAGGCCATCCCGCACTCCCACCAGTGGTTAATGATGGTGTCTTGAGCAAACACATGACTGAAGTATCTTTCTCTCTCCCACCCCCACCCCTCCTTCTAGGTTTCAGACTAAGTACTTTCAGGGGAAATATGGCGATTTAGACAGCTCTCTCATCTCCTTCGGGCCATGTCAAACCCCTACCCTGGGGTTCTGCGTGGAGAGACATGACAGAATCCAGTCCTTCAAACCAGAGACCTATTGGGTGCT
>CM052546.1:50796349-50831305 GCA_028533065.1 Trachops cirrhosus | reverse complement strand
AAACACATGACTGAAGTATCTTTCTCTCTCCCACCCCCACCCCTCCTTCTAGGTTTCAGACTAAGTACTTTCAGGGGAAATATGGCGATTTAGACAGCTCTCTCATCTCCTTCGGGCCATGTCAAACCCCTACCCTGGGGTTCTGCGTGGAGAGACATGACAGAATCCAGTCCTTCAAACCAGAGACCTATTGGGTGCTTCAGGCCAAGGTTCTCTTCCCTTCTGTGTTCCCACTGGGTCTTCCAGGTTTGAGTGTGGGTTCTGAGAGTTCCCACCACCACCACCACCATCATCATCATTGCCCTCTAGGCCCCGGAGGCCGAGGGCACAACTGTAGACAGAAATACAAGAGGGAGACCAGAGAAGGGTCTGTGGGGTGCCTAGGAAAGGGACCCCAGCTTTCCTGGAGAGGCAGGCTAAAGCTCAGCAAGATACGCTGAATTTGGATGAATGGGAAGGAACTCAGCTTTGGTGGTATGGGGTGAGGTCACCCCTTGGGGCCAGCAGCTGCCACAGAAAGGTCCAAGGACTGCCGTTCAAAATTTTTAAGGTTTTGGAACCCCTTCTCCAAATAAAAGCCTCCATAGAAGCTTATTGTAAAATTTGGAACATAGCACAGAGCTGCTTCAGTTGACGTGGGGCTGGGGACCCCAGGCTGAGGCCACATGCAGTGTTGGTCAGGCGTCAGGACGTGGACAGGGAGGGCGTGAGAGATGGAGGCTCTGACACTGCTCAAGGACACATCAGCCTCAGCTTTGGGCTCCCCTCGAGATCATCTGCCTAATTTCAGGGGAGGCCAGCTGTCAGAGCAGCCTTTGGTTGGGGAGGGGCTGCATAGGCACGGCTCTGAGACTTTAGAGCCGGGGCCATTTTGCTCCCAGACAAGGACCAGCTTCATCTGCCCCAGTCCTCTGGCAACAGACTAACCTGGATTCTTTCTCGCCTCCATTCTCCTTTCATCCTTCTTCCTGCAGGTTAACGCTGATAAAGACAGATCCCTCATTTTGGACTGGGACCGAGTGCGGGTGTTTGATCGGGAGATCGCGCAGATGTTTTTAAACATGACCAAGCTGGAGAAGGAAGCCCAGGTGGGCCCGCTCTCGCCACATCTGTCACCCCTGCCCAGGGGCGGGCTGGGGGGTAGGAGTGGGATGCCTCTGGCTGGAGGAACAGCTTGTGACCTAGGGTCACGTCTTTCTCCCCTTTCTGAAACACAGACATCTTTTGGAAAGAACAGTTACACACACACACACTCCTGCTGAAATGGTTCTGCCTGCCGCAGTAGCCGTCGCATGCTGCGTATCTTCTTTGCATCATGCACCACCCCACTGCTGTGACCTACCAGCACACTTCCCTTCCCATGTGACCCTGTGGGCATCATCTCCTTCTGACAAGACTTCATTCCACACAAATGCCCCTTTTCTGTAACATCCAAAGCTGACAACTGCAGAGCCACGAACCCGCGTTCTATGTGCACAGCCACGAACCCGCCCAGGGTCACATAGCTAACACAGACGGGTCTGGGGTTCCAACTCCAGTCAGCTTTCGTGGCCTTTGTAGTGCTGCGTTTTTTACTCGGGGTTTTATGAATTGGAAGGACATGCTGCCTGGCCGTTAGGAAGAAGGTGACACCACCTGACAAGGAGCTGGCTCTGGGAGGATCGGGGGTGGGGGGTGGAGCAGGCCCACAGCCATTGCAGCAAGTGCCATGCTGCGGTGACAGCTACCGAAGCCACTGAAGTGCCTTCTCTTGTCCTTCTTGAGCCTTCCTTGGGTGCCTTCTTACCCACCTAGCCAGTTGACTTGAGCTTCCAGAACTTTCTAAAGCTGCTTCCATGTTGTTATCCTCATCACATTCCTACAGAGATGCCATTGCTACTGTCTCCAGCTCTCACCCTGGTGATACAGCCTTCTCGGCTGCACGTGCACAATGTGGCCTCAGCGTCCAGCCCACGTTCGTGTGTCTGGCATCGGAAGGCCCTGCCCCGGCAGGGTCCACATGGAATTGGCAGGGACGAGCTGTCAGAGTTGAGTTCTTGGAGTTGTTTTTGCCGCAGGCAAAACAGTCATCCCTTCTGACAGCCGTCTAATTTAGAGGTTGAAAGAGGTAGCTCACTAGTATTTTATTTACACTGCATGGTATTCATAAAAGTTTCAAAATAGTTACCAACATTTAAAAATTATGAGATTTCACATGTTTTTTTAATATTGATTTGAAAGAGAGAGAGAAACATTGCTTTGTTCCACTTATTTCTGCATTCATTGATTCATTCTTATATGTGCCCTGATTGGGCATCGAACCTACAACCCTGACGAATCAGGACCATGCTCTAACCAACTGAGCAACCAGGCCAGGGCTGCAATCCTTTCTTTTGCCCCTTCCACATTCCTCCAGTTTTTCTCCCTCCCTAGAAAATTCTTTAGAAAATTATCTTTTTTCCTTCTGGGACTGAATACTCATTCAAATCTTGAGAGCACTGTGGAGTGACTTTGAGAAGCACAGAGACCAAGTCAATGGAAGCAGACCCTTTCCCCATGCATCCTAATTCTCTCTGTTTTGCTGTCTCTCCCCTTCCCCCAAACCCCAAATCACTGAATCTGTTCTGTCTTCCAGGTCGAAGCCACAAGCAGGAAAGAGAAGGCCAAGCAGAGGCCCCTGGCCCTGAACACTGTGGAGATGCTGCGTGTGGCCAGCTCTTCCCTGGGTATGAGAGCATTTCTCCAAACCCCCAGCACACTTCTTGGAGCAGTCACACAGCACCCCCGTTCAACCCCAGTGTAGTCCCTGGGGGTGCAGGACAGTGCTGGCCTTCTTATCTCTGCTAGCACTCTCCCTCCATGCTCACCTGTGCCAGCACACACCCCCTCCACGTGCTCACCTGTGCCAGCACCCCCTCTCCATGCAGTGTCACCTGAGACTTAGGGGGAATCTGAGCCTCCTGCAGATTTAATTTCTCTTAAATTCCAGAGTGGAAACAAGTGAAAAACAGGAGAGCGGATTCCATTTCACAAGATTGTTGGTTAATACTGAACAGCTTCCTTGAGTTTATGTAGGGAAAACACAGACCGTGTCATTTTAAAAATGTCAGAGGAGCCCCTGCCAGGACTGAACACATGGAAAGCCATCAGCAGGGCCACCCACAAGGCAGGCTCTCACATGCCCCTCAGAGGCATTAAACCATGGAGCTTCATCTCCAGATACAAACTCTGGTGCGAATCCCAGGTCAGCCACATCCTTCCTTGTCCCAGAGCCTCAGTTTCATCATGAGAAAAGAGGGTGACCATAATTAGTACCATCCCTCTGGGCTGCAAGGGTTAAATGACTGAAGTAGCACATCCTACCAATAGCGCTGCTAATGATTGTCACTACTGAAGAGGGACATCCCACATTAGTGTCCCAGGGCAGCTTCCCTGCTGTGGGGGAGAGGTCAAGACCCATCTCTTCTGCCTGGGACAGATGAGCTGTAGTCTCTCTGAGCCTTGTTTCTATAATAGCAAGAAGGGGGTTGGGCTAGACGTTGGTGGCCTCCAGGCATTGGTGGCCCCTCAGTGGCCTTGGGAAACCATGGTCAGTATCTGGAGCCTCATCCAGGGATCCTCAGAGGCAACAATGACATTGAGTGACCAGCCTCTGCTGGTCACAGAGGAGCAGGAAGACAAGCCTGCTATCAGTGGCCCTGGAATTCTGTGAGGACAGAAATACCCAGGAGGCTCTGAATGGAGGGCATGTGCTAATTCTGCTGCCATAGCAGATGTCAGCAGGCCCTGAGGCATGGATATGGTTCCATGCTAGAGGGTGAGAGGCAGGCAATCTGAAGGCCACATTTAGTCAGTACAGCTATCAGCATCGAGTGGGTGACACTGAGCATCCTTGTCCTTGGTCCAGCCTCATAGGTTGAGGACCTCAGCCTTGGATAAGGCACAGGCACTCAGTCAGCAGCTCTGCTCTGGGCCTTGCCTGCTCACACTCACCGTCACCTTGAAGGAGGCCCTGTTTGCCTTTGGGGGAGCCTTAGGACCCAGGCCCTGGGCAGGCACCTGGCCAACCCTGGCATTCTGGACCAGCTGAGCCTCCTGTCTCTCGCAGGCATGGGGCCACAGCATGCCATGCAGACCGCTGAGCGGCTCTACACCCAAGGCTACATCAGCTACCCACGAACTGAGACCACCCACTACCCCGAGAACTTTGACCTGAAGGGCCCTCTCCGGCAGCAGGCCAACCATCCCTACTGGGCTGACACGGTGAGCAGAGCCAGGCCCCAGCCCCCTGTACACACCTGTTACTGAGGCCTTGGGACCCAGCTCAGGATTGGCCAAGTCCAGGACTGGCAGCAGCTCCCTGTAGGTGGGAAGGCAACCATGCCCATACTCACGCTCGGCTTTGTCGTCTCTCTCTCAGGTGAAGCAGTTGTTAGCAGAAGGTATCAACCGCCCACGGAAAGGTCACGATGCTGGTGACCATCCCCCCATCACCCCCATGAGGTCTGCCACAGAGGCTGAATTAGGTACCAGGTGATCCCTCTGCCATTCTCACACTTACACACTCACATTTACACATATACACTTTAAGCGTCTGGCAAGGGAGGGGCAAGAAGCCACAGTGACATGGGACCTCTGCATGGTGTCAGGCCCTGTGGGCAATGTGGAGACTCCCACTGGCCCTTCTCCGCTCCTGGTTGTGGCAAAGGAGGTCACCTGAAAGTTGTGCTCTCTCACCATGGAACAGGACAAGAGTGAAATGTGATGGCAGCTGTGCCTAAGTGCAGGGTGCAGGCAGCTGCTCATGGGGACCCTAGAACAGAGGAGACCAGGCAGGAGGTGGGAGGGTGAGGTGAGTGGGCAGGTGGCTGTAGGCACAATGGGGTGAGACCGAGACAGAGTGACGAGCTCAGTCACTGGGCTGAGGTGGTGCTGGTGACCTCGTGCAGAGAGCAGGCAGAGGAAGGGAGAGCCATGCGGGTGGATGCAGGAGCTGCTTGTGCACAGCCCTGGTGGTAAGTGAGTGTGGCATCACTAGAGAGGGTCAGGCCCAGTGCCTAAATCACAGTCCCACCTGGAAAGAGGGCAGGAGATGGGAGCCATGGCTATGGAAGAACCACCGGGGCGCAAGAGACTTGCTGTGCTTGCCATGTGTTTCCTTCTCTGGGGCACCCTGTGGCTCTGCTTCTTGAGCAGGAGCCAGCGGGTCCTCAGAGCCAGAGTCCTGGCTGGTGATCCACATCTGTGTTTACTGCAGGGAGCGAGGCGTGGCGGCTCTATGAGTACATCACCAGGCACTTCATTGCCACGGTTAGCTATGACTGCAAGTACCTCCAGAACACCATTTCCTTCAGGATCGGGCCTGAGCACTTCACCTGCACGGTGAAGACCGTCATCTCACCAGGTAAAACTTCGGGGCCCAGCTTTGCTCCTCTCCTCCATTCCACAAACGGATGGCATGCTGTCCATCAGACTGGTGGGTGGAGCCCAGGGTCTGAGGCGGCCCCTGTCTCTCCAGGCTTTACAGAGATCATGCCCTGGCAGAGCGTGCCCCTGGAGGAGAGCCTGCCCCCCTGCCAGCGGGGCGACACCTTCCCTGTGGCCGAGGTAAAGTTGCTGGAGAAGCAGACGAGCCCACCAGACTACTTGACGGAGGCCGAGCTCATCACCCTCATGGAGAAGCATGGCATCGGTGGGTGTGCCCGCCCACCACCCACCCGAGCCCCGGGCCTGAGGGTTTCCTCCCAACCCCGGAGCCCAGGAGGCAGTGCTTCCAGAGTGGCCCAGTGACTCTTCCAGGCCCAGCACCTGGTGACTGGGACCCAGGGAGTGACCGGCTGAGCCAGGCATGGTAGCAGCTGGCAGTACCTCACCAAGGCATCTGTGTCGGGACCAGGCCTTGCCCGTGAAGGCCGAGATGTGCCCTGGTGCACACTGACACCCAAATGATGCCAAATGATGCCAAATGATTCGTTTACAGGAGAAGCACAAAGGTCAGGCCAGAGTCCTCCTCAGTCCACACAGCCAACCCGAGTCTGTCCTGGAATCCAGTGGCGAGGAAACCCAAATTCACAGGCGCTGCTTCCCTGTGAGGGAAGCTTAGAGCCCACCAAGGGCTGGAAGCTCCTGCACAATAACCAGGCTTCCAAGCGGAATCGGCAGCCCAGGGCCGTTTGCCGGCTCAGAGTATAGTTGCTAATGCTCGCACCTCATAGGCGAGGTGGTCTCGCCCAGTCCCCGGGCCCAGGGGCTGTGACCTGTGTCCTCACACACTTGAGGCCACCTCCGCAGGCAGTGTTCTCGCTGATGGGCACTGCCCAGTTGCTGATGTGCTATCCCAGGTGACCAGACCCCTCCCAGTTGTCTGGCTTTGGAGGGTCATGGGACAATCTAGGCCTCAGTACCTGGGCCTGGCTCCACCACTGACAGACCTACAGGAGACTGCTAGGGAGCAGCTCACCTGAGTCTGCACGGCCCTTGCAGGAGAGCTGAGCCTGCTTCTTCCCAGGGGCCTGGGGGCCTATGTGGGTTGTGTCTCGGCAGTCCTCAGCCTACTGGGAGGTGCAGGTGCTGCTTCCTCAGCATCCTCTGCCCCTTCCTATTGACCAGATTGAGTTTGCAGAAGTGAAGAGGGCTCTTGTGACCTTCTGAACCAGACAGTGGTCCAGGCTGGTCCTGTCAACCAGGGCCCCCAGGGCTCTATAAAAGGGCCTGGTGAGAGCTGCCCCTCAAGCCATGGCAAGAATGCAGCAATGAGCTGGGGAACCCACTGAGTCACACAGGGGTCCTGGCAGGCAGGCAGCAGCAGGCACAGCACCTCTCAGAGCGCACCACACAGGGCTCAGGTCCTGTCCTGCCTCATCCTGTGAACATGGGACCTCAGCAGGCTAGTCAGTCTCCAAGCACCAGCCAGGAGGCTCAGGAGGCTCCTTGGCCAGGGGAGCAGTAATGGTAGCATCTGGGAGTGCCAGGTGACCTCGAAGTCCTTTAGGGAGTTGTGTCCCAGAACTTTGATCCTGTCTTGGGGCCAGAGCACCAGGAAGTGAGCAAAGCAGAGCAGGCTTTGAAGGGGATGATTTGGCAGTGAGTGTGTGAGCTCCACATTCAGGGGGCTGGGGCTCTGGCTCCAGAATAGGGTTATTGCCACAGGATGGAGACTGGAGAGGCCAAGGTGGTCTTACTAGATGCGAGGGGCAGGACAGATGAGCTCTCTGCCCTTGGCAGAGTTCCTTAACCTCTCTGAGCCTCTGCAGAGTGGGAATTAGCTCACAGCACGGGGAACACCGTCCTGGGATTTGTACGGCGATTTCATGAACGGCACATGGCATGGTGCCCGGCACAATGCTGGCCGGAAGCAGCACAAGAGAGGCTAAGAGCCAGGGGCCCATGACTGGAGGGGGTGAAAGGGAGTCCACAGTCTGATGAGAAGTGTCAGGCAGGTCAAGGGACTCCAGGGCCTTGCTGTGCGTTGCAGGGACAGATGCCAGCATCCCTGTGCACATCAACAACATCTGCCAGCGCAACTATGTGGTGGTGGAGAGTGGGCGTCGGCTCAAGCCCACCAATCTCGGCATTGTCCTGGTGCATGGCTACTATAAGATCGGTGAGTTCAGCTGGCCGGTGCTCCCTGGGCTGCAGCTCCACCTTTGTCAGTGCAGAGCCTCCCCTAGCAGACCCTGTGGTGAGCCCCAGCTCCTACTGCAAGGGTGCTGCACTGGCCACCCTAGGCCCGGCCCCAGCAGGGCCTCGGAGTGGTGGATGATGAATGGACAAGCACAAAGGATCCCAAAATGTAGACCAGGGCTCTCCCAGCAGACCAGCTACTGGCTAGACCTGGATTGGCACTGTAGGACTTGTCTGCTCTGTCCCCTTGTGGCCCCGAGGAACACAGACATGACCCAAGGACTTCCAGGAGCCCATCTGTGATGCAGTCCCAGAGGCAATTGTCCCTGGTGCCTCCACCCAGGATTCTTGGGGTGGGAGATCAGGAAAGGTCTGGGGCTGTGGGGTCCAGCCTGGTGCCTTCCAACTCCAGCTGGAGCAACCAGGACCCCTCCGTGGAAATGCTCACGGTGGCGCCCCCCACCTGCAGATGCAGAGCTGGTGCTCCCCACCATCCGCAGTGCCGTGGAGAAGCAGCTGAACCTGATTGCCCAGGGCAAGGCTGACTACCGCCAGGTCCTGGGTCACACCCTGGACGTCTTCAAGAGGAAGTTTCACTACTTCGTTGACTCCATTGCAGGTGAGGTCTGCTTCTTCCCTGCCCCTGGGTCAGAGCTGCCACCACTCAGGGTGCCCAGGGTCCCCAGGTGAGACCAGCCCCAAGATCTGGGCTCCAGGCCTCTGTTGGATGATGGGCCCATACCAGGACTGAAGGGCCAGTGTATTAATACCACATGCAGGGCTCCTGGCTCATCTGACAGATGGGGCTGCAGCTCTGCTCTTCCCATCACGGAGCTGGGAACCCCACCACCCTCAGGGCAGGGGGTACTCCCTCACAGATCCTCTCCCTCCTGCGGTGGCCTCCCCTCCAGCCCACCTGTTTGCACCTGCTAGGGAGGGGGCTGCTGCAGGCCGGGAGGATGCGACTCTCCTGCACTGCTTGCTTTCAGGCATGGATGAGTTGATGGAGGTGTCCTTTTCACCTCTGGCAGCCACAGGCAAGCCCCTGTCCCGCTGCGGGAAGTGCCACCGGTTCATGAAGTACATCCAGGTAGGTGGTCGGTGAAGGGCTGCCCCTTCTGGCCCATGGTGCCCTTGTGCACAGACTCGGGCAAGCTGTCCCCTCTGTAGGCCTCCACCTTGTCCTCTGTCATACAAGGTATTCTTTGTTCCAGTTGCCACACAAGCAAGGCTAAGAGGCCTAAGGCAGCCTTGCCAACAAACACCCAGCACACATGACCCCAAGCACACATAAGCTGTTAGGCCATTCACACACATGTTGTCCACTGCTTCCTGTCAGCACATTCCTTGCTATCATGGGCATTAACATACATGCTGGGATTTCAGAGCTGCCTTTCTTTATGTGCGGAGCAAGTGTCCTGAGACTCAGGGCCTGGACCTTGTCCGAGAGGTCCTTGCCTGGGAGCATATTGCATGTTGTGTTTTGTACGTCATGTGATATGTATTACACATTGCATGTTCTATATTCTGTACATGTATTAAGCAGTGTGTACATATTACACATTACATATTACGTGTCCTGTATTGTGTGTGTACACGTATATTATGTATTAGTGCTATCTATTACGTATTATGTGTTACACAGGACTTGCTGTGTGTTATGTGTCACGCACTACACTTTACGTGTTCTGTGTTGTGGGGAGAATGAGGGTGGGCAGGAGGGCCCCGTGGCCCCAGCAACCCTGTGCCCCTCCCCTGGCATTGCTGCAGGCCAAGCCAAGTCGCCTGCACTGCTCCCACTGCGACGAGACCTACACCCTCCCCCAGAATGGCACCATCAAGCTCTACAAGGAGCTCCGGTGCCCACTGGACGACTTCGAGCTGGTTCTGTGGTCATCAGGCTCTCGGGGCAAAAGCTACCCGCTATGCCCCTATTGCTACAACCACCCGCCCTTCCGGGACATGAAGAAAGGTGAGAACGCCTTGCCACTGGGCCTCTACTCTCCCTCCCAGCTGGGCTGCCCTGTCCCCCCGGGTATCTGTGGTTCCTGTCAGCACCAGCCCCTGCCTGACGTCGTTCCAGTCTCTGTCAGTATGCCTACCTTGGGCCTTCCCATGCTTCTGGTGCTGAGCTAGGAGGCCCCCGGTGTCCCCAGGCACTGCGGCAGCGCCAGCCCTGCCCTCTGCTGCTCTCTGTGTTGTCTAGTTACACAGCTGACGGTGGTAAGCACACTCAGGATCGGGGCAGTGGGTGTGCTGCACCCCCTCCTGGGCTGCGGTGAGTGAGAGGACTAGAAGGTGGGAGTGGGCCTTCAGCCGGCACCCACCGGTGCTTTCCATCCTCATACTCTGGCAAAAGGAGAGAGTGTATCCCGGTGGGGCTGAGAGACCAAGCCTGGAGTCTGAAGGGGGTCCAAGACCCAGAGTGCTCACCCTCAGCTGTGCTGTCTCCTTAACACCCCGCATAGGCCCTGGTGTGGCATCACCCCATACTACAGATAGGAATATGACATAGCAAGAGTGAGGCATCCACTTGCATTCCCAGGGGGCCTGGGAGCCCTCAAGGGTCTCAGTTTACCCCTCCTGACTCAAGCCTCACCTGTGGGGCAGGCACTGAGGCCCATCGCTGCCCTCCAGCAGCTTCCAGGGCAGCTGTTAGCCCCATGTAGCCCACGCAAATGAGGTCCACACAGAGCTGCCTGTAACAAGCTGTGGAAGCAAAGTGAAGGACAAATGGACTTGACTGGAGGCCACCAGGAAGGCATTTGGGAAATAATGTGAGCCCAGGGAGTGGGGTGCTCAAAGGGTGAGGGGGGTTCAGACAAGCAGAGAATGGGAGCGAGCCCAGGCCAGTGTGAGGAAAGCCTAAAGGAGCACTTTCTGCTGGGATGGGGGACGCTGGACTGCGAAGCACTGAGGGAGGGAGGCCCAGGGGTTGGGGGGTGGGGCTGCAGCATGGGGCGAGCGGGGCAGGCGTGCCTCACGGCGGCCCTCTCTCTGCCAGGCATGGGCTGCAATGAGTGCACGCACCCCACCTGCCAGCACTCGCTGAGCATGCTGGGCATCGGCCAGTGCGTGGAGTGCGAGAGTGGTGTGCTGGTGCTGGACCCCACCTCGGGCCCTAAGTGGAAGGTGGCCTGCAACAAGTGCAACGTGGTGGCGCACTGCTTCGAGAACGCCCACCGCGTGCGGGTGTCCTCCGAGACCTGCGGCTCCTGCGAGGCCGCCCTGCTCGACGTGGACTTCAACAAGGCCAAGTCCCCTCTCCTGGGCGACGAGACGCAGCACGTGGGCTGTGTCTTCTGCGACCCTGTCTTCCAGGAGCTGGTGGAGCTGAGGCATGCGGCCTCCTGCCACCCCATGCACCGAGGTGGGCCGGGGAGGAGGCAAGGCCGAGGGCGGGGCCGGGGCCGGCGGCCTGCCGGGAAGCCCAGTGCCAGGCGGCCAAAGGACAAGATGTCAGCCCTGGCTGCCTACTTCGTATGATGACCTGTCAGTCCTCACCCAAGCTCCAGATGGTTGTCTTTTGGGCCACAGATCATTAAAATGCATTTTGTCTTCTCTAGAGCAAGCAGCTGGGGACCTTTTGCTGGTGTCGGGGTTACTGTGTCCTCCCCACCCATCTCCTCATTGCCTCGCCCATCCCTGTCCCCTTGCCTCTCCCTTCACTCTGCACACTCCCCCTAGAGGCCTGCTCTTCCCACCCCCAGCAGTGCCTTCAGGGAGGACACCAAGTGTGGAAATGGTAGCTGCGTGCACAGTAGGAGGTGTCCCTGATGCCTGTCAGGAGGGAGGGTGCCACCAGCCTGTCACCCCAGGCAGGTGTCGCAGGAGGGAGGCCCGGTGGAGGAGATGGGGCTGGGAGAAGTGCTCTCTGGACCTGGCCTTCAATGCAGCCCACCGCTCAGGCTCAGACCCCACACTCCTGGTTCAGCGGCTCTGAGCAGGTCTGTGTGTGCTGCCTCAGGCAACCCTGACAGTCTCCGGGGCCTGTGCCAGTTTCTGTTGTCAAACAAGCCCCGACTGTCTCAGATGGTAACTTAGAGGGGACAGGGGTGCCATGGCGAGGCGTTCTCATGCCAGATGTTGAAAATCGCCTATAAGTCTTAGTGCCCTGTGGTAGCTGGATGCAAGCGGTAAGCCACCCGCCTGCCATCCTGCCTGTACCCCCACCCCAGCCCCAAGGAGGAGCACTGCTTTGGGCAACCACAAGTCCTCTGAGCTTCAGAAACTCCACCCCTGACCATGTGGCAGCAGGAACTTGGAAATAGGGCTTTCCAGGCTGTTCAATAGAGGGACATTTGTACCAGGGGCAGATGAATGTTTCACACAGGCCCCCCTGTCTTGGTAGTAGGTTCACAGTTCACACTAGGACACAAGACTCTGAGGAGAGCCTTGGTAAATAAACCTGTGGCCTTACCTGGCATTCCACAAAGCCACGCCCCCAGGCTCCCTCTCCCTGGAAGCTTCAACAGGCCAATGCAGTGTTCCCTGCAACACAGTTCGGGAAACTCCTCCAGACGCTCTCCACTCCAAAGGCTGCCTCTTGCGAGCAGTCTCCCTGGGAAGCTGCGCTGCAGCACCCTGATCCTGGGTCCTGGGGCACTGATAGGGCCCCATCTGCAAGGGGGCAGGGTCCCTGGCACAGGGCTGGGACTGCTTGGCCACCCTCTGAGGCCCTGTCACATAGCAGACTCAGGGCCTCCTCTCCTGACGTTCTAGCCTGCCTCCCGTGAGGCAGCCAGGGTAGAGGCCGGGTGTGGGCTGAGAGGGCAGACACTGCACGTTAGGGCTCAAACCCAAACCACCCGTTCCGTACAGGGTTCTGCACTGAGATTTCAGCCAGGGGGCCAGGAGTTCAGTTAGGGAGCTACTGCAAAATCAGTCCAACCAGATACCGTGGCTGGGATAGAGGTGGTAGTTGTGAAGGTAGGGAGAAGCAGGGTGATTTCTTTTTTGTTGTGGAAAATTTCAAACATAAAAGAAGCAGAATAAAAAAAAATGAGCCTCTGTATATCATTACCCAGCTTCAACAATTAACCTGTAGACAATCTTGTGTTATTCAGATGTGAATCCTAAACACCTTAACATTTCACTGGATGTATTTTGATCACAAACCAGAGTGTTCTTGCTAATGGATAGAGTACGATGGGGTAGAAAGATCAGAGTTAAGGACCACTTCAAGGCCTTTGGCCTTAACAGTTGGGAGCATGGAGTTGTGCTTAACTGAGAGGAAAGACTGGTGAAGGGCACAGCATAGTTGAGAGGACTAGGAGCTGAGTTTTGGAACTGAAGTATGAGGTGTCTGTTAGAGATACACATGGAGTAGCAAGTTGGAAGTATGAGTCTAGATTTCAGGGAAGAAGGCTGGGCTTGAGGTACAAATCTAAGGATCACCAGCATAGAAATATTTCAATTCACAAGGCTGGATGAAATGACTGAGGGAGTGAGTATAGAGCAAGAAGAGGACAGGACCAAGGACTGAGCCCTGCGGCATGTAATAGTGTGAGGACATTGGGGAGTTGCAAGAATCCAGCAAAGAAGAAGGAGAAGGAGTAGCGTAAGAGGTAGAAGAAAAATCAGGAGTGCTGTATTGGAAGCCAAGTGGACACATCGTCCTAAGAAGTGATCCGCTGGGTCAAATGTGGGGTGAATCTGCTCTGACGCACTCCTGATGGCTGTGGCGAATCAGGGGAGAGGCCAGCGGTAAAGTTGACATTCTGGAAAGGTTGGTGTGGATGCTTCTGTGGTGAGGATGGGTTGCAGGAGGCAAGAGTAGGTGCTGGGAGGCATGCCAGGACACTGCCGTGGTCCAAGTGAGAGGTGGTGCTGACCTGGACTTGACCAGAAGCAGTGGAGGTAGAGAGAAGGGGCTGGATTCTAGGTCTGCTTTGGAGGAAGGGTAGACACAGAGCCTGGTGACTACAGGTAAGAGGTGAGGGGCAGGGAGAAGACAGGGATGGCTATCAGCTCTCTGGCGTGGGTCCTTGAGTGACTGGCAGTGACTAACAAAGGGGGGAAGACTGAAGGAGAAATGGAATGGAGGGATTGAGAAGTGTATCTTCGAATGATGACTTGGAGGTACCCACGGGTGGTCAGGGAAGTGAGCAGCTCTATATGAAGACAAATTCGGTTTTCCTCAGCACATGGATGGATCATTGGTGCCTTAGGGAAAGGTGATTGATACTGAAATTAAACAATGGGCAAAGAAAGTGAAACTTAGAGCACCAGATGGGGTGGCCAAAGAGATGGGACAAAGCCAAAGAACTTAAAAACCTTGTCCACACTGCCTAATGCTTCTGATGAGTTGAGAAATGGAGATCTGAAAAATACCCAGGAAGCCGCTGGGCACTATGGCAGATGTGGTCTTACTGGAGAGATGGGGGCACAAGCCAGATTAGGGTAGGCTGGGGAGCAGGTGGGGTGAGAGGAGCGGAGACCAGGAATGCAGCTACCCTTGTGTGAAGTTTGTCATGAAGGAGAAAGAGAGTGTGAGCTAGAGGGGGTTGTAGGATGGGGGGAGTTTATTGTTAGAACCATCGTTTTGAGAAAAACCTGCAATATGGCACACTTCTATTTAAACTGACTCTCCCCAAATGTAAAGCACACTGTGCACACTGACTCTCCCCAAATGTAAAGCATCACATTTTTTTATTTCATAAATTTGGAAAGTCGCTATATTGCCAATGGTTGGTAGTAGTGCCTGGTTGTTAAGTGGTCTCATATTATAACAGTTTAAAGAGCCATTGGCAGTTTCGCAAACCTCAGTCCACAACAATGTAAAGATCCAAATATTTGCTATATGTTTGTGATGACAAATAATGAACTTCAAAACAACGTAAGAGCTACTCAGACAATAAGCATTCAGGCCTTGTATACTGGCTTTTGTTCAGCTTCATGAATGAGAGTCAAGCAGCTTTCAATTATTTGATTACTGATACAGTGGATGGGGTTTGCAGGTTTAAAAAGGGAACCAGGAGTTGGTAACATGTTGGTCTCATGGTTTGTCAACATGCCTCCCAGTTGAGCATGTTCCTGTAGGGAGGGAGCGGAGCCAGTGGACAGTAAGGGGGTGGGCTAGGTTAGGGGTCTGCAGCACAGACACGCTCTGTCAAGGATACCGTGTATTTGCTTTCCTGCCATTATTATTCCATCTCATCCAAGGGAAGTATTTTTCTCATTGATACAAAGTTCAGAAACTATCCATCCACAGTCCTCCATGCTGGCTGTTGGAAATA
Source organism: Trachops cirrhosus (assembly GCA_028533065.1). Lineage (NCBI taxonomy): Eukaryota > Metazoa > Chordata > Mammalia > Chiroptera > Phyllostomidae > Trachops > Trachops cirrhosus. The sequence goes on along the minus strand of CM052546.1, from coordinate 50,816,465 downwards.
CAGAGCAGGTGGTGAGGACACAGAGACAACTGATGAATATTTGGAGGCCTACAGTGATAGGGGAGTTCTCAAAGAGCCTGCGTCCTCTAGCTCCCCTCTGCATCTCCACCCCAAGCTCCAGGCTGGACTATCTCTACAGAGCTCAGCAGTCAGTGATAGGTCCAGCAGGGTCATGAGGCTAAGGGCGTGGCCTCAGTCTCCCAGCGGGTCACCCAGCTGAGGCAGAGATCACAGCCCTCATCCTGCGGGCTGTCTGACCAATAATTGTCCCTGCCTCAGGGGACTGGGGATAGCCGAGCGGGGCTCGCTGCATGGTGTACGGAAAGAGACTGAGCCATGGTGCCACCATCTTGGGCAAGCTTCTCTGAGCTTTAATTTCCTCATCCTTAGAGTAGAAGGTAAAGTCTCTGTATCCCTTATCTGCTGCCATGTAACAAACTGCCTCAAAGTATTGGTGGTTTCAAACAACACTGTTTAGCTCACCTCTTTGGGGGCTGGCTTGGTTGTGTGTTTGCTTTGCATCTGTGGTCAGGTGGAAGGTCGTCTCCTGGCTGGATGATCTGGGATGCTCTCCTTCACGTGTCTGGGGGCTGTGGCTGCTGGCTGGTGTGAGGAGTGCCACTGGGCCCTGAGACTGTCATCATCCGGCAGGATAGACAGGGCTCTGGACATGGTGGCTGGGGTCCAAGTGCAGCAAGAGAGAACAGCCTCTAGCACTTTCCAAGCTTCTGTATGTGTCATGTGGGCCAGCCTCCCAATGGGCAGAGTCAGTCCCAGGCTGGAGTCAATGTGGGGGACGGGGCAACACTGCAAAGCATAGCTAGATGGAGCAGCATAATTTGTAGGCATTTTTGGAGACATTGCGAAGAGCAATAAGAAACGACTAAGTAGTCAAAAAATAATTGCAAACAGTAATTTACACAGAGTGGGGCTGACAATATGTTAACGGAGCAATTTTCATGTAGAGAGATAAGGTTCAGAGAAGTTCAATAACTCCAACAAGGTCACACAGCCAAATGGGGGAAGAGTTAAAATTTGCACCCAGGGCTGTCTGGTTCTGAAGCTCATGCTCACAGCTGTCATCCTCTGCAGGCTTGCCAGCACACGTTATCCGGTTCCATCTTAATAGGGGTGAATTGGAGTTTAATCTAGGCTGAAAGCCCTGTCTCTCCCTTCTCACCTTTCCCCTGATTGTTCTCAGACAATGAGGCTCTGGCCGCATTTTAAGAAGCCAGCTGTCTGTCCAGCTCCCCATCTGCATCACAGGGTCAGGGCGATGAATCTGGGCACAAAATAGAAGTTTAAAAAATCACCCACTCATGCCAGCAGAGACCGAATGGAGAATCTCGACTTCCACCCCCACCAAGCTTCGGTAAGGCACCTCAGCCCCTTTGTGGTGGGGAGGCAGCCGGTGGTGGTGGTGTGGAAAGGTGGGGGCCGGTGGGAGTGGTGGGGGAGGGTCGGGACTTTCATCCCTCTCGGATACTCAGCAAATCAGGCCTCCACTCCCTGGTGTCAGTAGAGGTTGGGGAGAGCCTGGTTTTGCACCCCGCTACCAGCAGTGAAGAGGAGGTCTACCCTCTCCCCACTGGGGTGGTTTCAGAGGGGGATTTCTCCACCACCCAGTGGCAACGAGGCCATCTCCCTACCCGTGGGGTCAGTGAGGTCACTCAGTACACTAATAGTTCACTCATACTGTTACCCTTCCCTGCCCCCAAGATAGAAATCAAGAGAGGAGAGGAAACAGATGCAAAGGAGGGTGTTTACTGAAAACAAGGAGAAGGGGAGAGAGCTTGATGCACCAAGGGAGCACACACACTAATGAAGAGCGTGGCTCCCTGGCATGCTGCCAGCGTCGGGCTGACACACAGCTCAGTTCTTCACGCAGGCTCAGAGTAGTTTTCTTTGCTTTACGCGTTCCCAGCCCAAAGCTGTGACCCCAGCCGTGACCCCTGTGCAGGTGCTGAGCCCTTTGCTTTTCAGGTTCCAGCTGTGGGTTGGTATCTGCAGCGCAAGTGCAGGGCTGAGCTTTTTGCTTTCCAGGAAATCCGTGCAAGCGCTGGCTGGCAGGTGTCACCCAGAGCATGCACAGGGTGGAGCCCTTTGGGGAGTGCCCGAAGAGAACCTTTAAATATATCTAGGAGAGGCTCAAAATAATAAGAATAAGAATAATAACAGCAACGACAATAATTGAACAGCATTCTCATTCATTTAAGAGAGGCTCAGCCTGTCCCAGTACTGGTCCCTACCATCAATGGGTCACTGGAGCCTTTATGGGGAGCTGGAACTCACCCACCCCTCCAATACCAGAGACCCTCACCCCTCAGGGGTTAATAAAGGCCAAGTGGGAAACCTGGATAACCATACTCACCTGGCATTCTTAAGGCAGGACCCTCTCCCCTTGACCAGTCTTTAAATATGACCCAGAGTCTCCTAACATAATACCCCAAATGTGCAGGTTTCAATAAAAATTACTCATCACGCCCTGGCTGGTGTGGCTCAGTGGGTTGGAGCTCCATCCTGTAAACCAAAAAGGTCACAGGTTTGATTCCCAGTCTGGGCACATTGACAGGAAAGGCAGACCAGATTCTGCTACTCACAGTTCGGTCTCCACTGCCTCCTGGGCATTTACTGAGTGAATGATTATTGATGTTAACCAGGAAAGGCCCGATGTCAGTGGGTTTCTCTGGTTCTCGTTCCCGGCTTTGTTGCCTGTGTTAGAATAACGGGAAGGGCAGAGCTAATTCCCGTCTGCCTTTCTGACATCTAAGTCTGCCTCTTACCAACAAATTGCTCAGGCTGAATAACCTGGTGTTGGAAACATTTTCCCGAGAGCAGCAGCACATTCTCGACCAGGTTCTTTCCCTTAGTGAACAGAAGTGGCCGGCCCACAGTCCTCTCAGCGGGGCCGATGGCCAGGGGACACATCTGGTTTGGAACATTCAGCCCCATCAAGTGCAGCAGGCCGGCCCTGGTGGCATCGCACCGTCAGTGCTGGGACGACTCCCTGGACCCCGTTCGCTGCGCCACAGGAAACTTGAGATAGCTGGGTGTGGCTTCCCACAGGACCGTGAACACTAGGTAACGCTTTTTCACACTTGGTCCACAAACCCGGACACACGAGGTTTTCATGGGAAAAACGAGAATGAGGTTTTACTACAAAGCATGAACAAGACATAAGGGTTCTGGGAGGAAAATGGGGAGAGGGGAGGAGTCAACCTTAAGTGGAGGGGGTGGGGGTCCCAACTGCTCCACTGAATGGGAACAGGACAAGCACCTCCATTGTCTGGAGGTCTCTGACCGCTGGGCTTGGACGGCAGCCTCACACGCCCCAGCTTCGGGAAGAAGTGCAGGGCAGGGCTGGGAGTGGGAGGTTGTTCCTCTGGGTGCCCAGTTGGCTCCCAGGTGGCAGAAGTCAGGGCTAGACTGTGCTGCACGTGTTAATGGGGCCCAGACGCGGTCCAGCCTGGGAGGAGGGACAGGCACACTGGCTGCTCCTGGAGGAAGCTGTTCTTTCATGCTGGCATATGCCTCCGAGACCCCAAGGGAGTGGATTCCCACCTGAAGGAAAGTGACTTGGTTGATGGTCCTACAGTTTCCTGTCCAAACAGGTCCTGGACAAGGAATGAGGGGGCCCTAATGGCAAGGCTCTTCCTCAGAGGCAGAGCAGCAGGGGGCGGAGGCCAGGACGCACACCCAACCAAAGGCAGCCTTGCTGGCAGCGGCACTGGGCCCTCAAATGGAAGTAAGAGGAGCTCTGCACGTCACAGGTGAGACTCAGATGGGGGCTGCGGTGCCTCCAAATGCATGGTTGTTCTTAGTGCTGGGCCCAGGTCACCACTGGGGTGTTCTGGTGAGGAGGGCTACAGGCATTCGGGCTCAGTCTTCTCTCATAGAAGTGGTGGGTGCCGGGAACCCCACTCGTTTCCACCACAGTGGTGAGGTCTCCAGGGCGCAGCTAAGATCCGGGGAAGTGGCTGTGCTCCCAAAGCCCACAGGTGCTGCTGAAACCCCCAGGCCGAAGTGGGAGGTGCTCGTGCTGCCGAATATTGAGCAGACATGCCCTCGATGGCTCAGCATTGGTCTCAGCCCTGTGTGTCCCAGCGGCTGCTAGGGCACCTGGCAGAACAAAGGCTGTTTTTTGTTTTAGTTTTGTTTTAGAGATAGAGGAAGGGAGAGAGAGAGAAACATCAATGTGAGGGAGAAACAACGATCCATGGCCTCCCATTCACGCCCCGACCGGGGATCGAACCTGTAACCTTTTGGCGTTTGGAACAACTCTCCAACCAGCCGAGCCACACAGCCAGGGCAAGAGTATTTTTAACACATTCTGAAACTTGGGGAAACAGTGTCCCCCGCATGCCTCTGGGTCTCCCTTTGTGATCCAAAAGTGCACTTTTGGACCAGTCTGTGTGATGCTACGAAGGTGTTGCTGACAGTGCTGCCGGTGTTCTTTCTTGCTTCTGTTGAGCAGCAGTGCAATGTCCAGGTCACGGACCCAACTCAGCCTTTTCTGATCAGCAAGGGCAAATGGAGAAAGAGCCAACAGGATACAGCACACACACCTCTGTGGCCGGTTCCTAAGCTCTGCTCTCTGACAGGTACTGTGAGTTTAGGCTCTCTCCGTAGAAGACAAGCCCTCTTTTAAGTTCAGGTATGGACTTTAAACACAGATATTATGATGTAGCAGTGCAGGACGCATAGCTGTGTTCTCCCCATTGGTTCTTCCCCTTCCAGATCCAACAGTTAAGTCTTCTCTCATAAGAACCTGTTCTCGCTTGTTCAGCTGTATCTTTTGGAATTTGTTAAAGGTCTGACCGATGCCACGTGTGAAGACTCCATGGTGATGAGAGAGTTGGTTCTTCACATGAGGTTGGATCTAGAAAAAAGGCAGCAAGAATTGCAAAAGTTCGTGGGTACTGTGCAAAAGTAAGTGCTAATTCTCTGTCTTTCACCCCCTCTCCTGAAGTCGAGACCTTTGCTGGCCCCTTGGCATCTATCTCAGATTCTTCGGTTAAAAAATGGCACTTGAGAAGAAAATTATATTTGGGGGACAACTCTATTGTTTTTGTCATTGCTACCTTAGAGGAGGCCTGGAGAGGGAAGACTCCAGGTGGCTGCACAAGTGTGAGAACAAAGACAAGATTATTTCAGAGTTTTAGGGAGTCTATCTGGGGCCTCTTCACACTGAGGAGGAGCAGTGAGGGAACGCAGAGGAGAGGGAAATTGTCCTGTGTTTTGCAAATGGTTCATTGCTTTTGTTTATTTTCTTGGATAGGATCATGTGGAACTATTTTAACTTTCAGAGATAAAAATATGCAAAAAGAGCTTCAACTCTGGGATATCAAATTGGAAACAGAATTTTTGTCTTTCTCAGGAAGAATTTTGAAAGAAGTGAGAATTTTCCAAGGAAAAAGAACAGTAAGAAGTTTCACATGATGATGACGTAGTTGGGTCAGACAAATAGGCATGCAAAGAGAAACTAACTCAGTCATGTCTAAAACTGTGACTGCTCTCTCTTCTTAGGCTGCTTGTTCTGTCCGAGAGAACAAGTAAAGTTCCCATCAGAATGCCTGTAAAGTGCTTGGCATGTAGTAAACTGGGCATTATATCACTGATAGTTCTGTGGACGTCTTCACATGGGAAAATGATCTTCCCCATGTATCCTTAAGGGTCAAGTACCTAGAGTCAAAGTCATCCAGAGTAACCCATGATAGAATCCCAGTATGATTAAACTGTACTTTAAGGAAAAATATCAAATTCAGTCATGACAGAAGTTTAAAATTATATTATTTCAGTGGGAAAATAGCTCACACTTATAGTGGGAAGCATCTTAGATGATTTTTTAAAATGATTTTTCATACCATGACTTGGAATTCTTTTCCCGTTTGACTCCCATCCACAATCAGCGAAATGGGTGAGAGAAACAAGAAGTGGACCATACTCAATGTGAAGTCACTGCACCATGGGCCGATCTTCTGTACTAAGAGAAATCACGGAGCAGCCCTTTCCTCCCTGCAGTCTTCGGAAAGTCACACCTACCATGGGTGTGGCTATGAGAGACGCAGGAACGTAAGTACAGCGGAAATCACTCCTGATTTAAAAGTCCGTTGTCAGCGATCGGAAGGTGGAATAACAGAAAATATTAAATTGTAGGAATCAGTTGTTTATCAAAGCCCTGAGAGTCTACACACAAAGCTGTCGGATCTACTCCAGGCAACAACTGTGCAGACAGGCTCTCATGGTTTATGGCTGTGGCCCCGGGGTTACAGGGCAAGGAACGTGACAGACAGTCAGCCACTTGACAGTGGATGGTGTGATGGTAAGAACTAGTTCCCAGATGTGTTTCCCAAACATTGGACTTGTTTTAAAAATAAACTTTCAAATTGAAATGCCTGTCTTGGCATGTGATCTTGTCTTGCATGGTATCACGTGTATAAAATGTTTCTTACATGTTTCACAGCTCATTACCCTTTCAACACAGATGATCTGCTTTTCTAGGCTTGAAGTAAGTGATCCAGTCAAATCCTATGTAACCATGTGTTATCATTTTTTTTATTTTGTTTTTAGATAGAGGGGAAGAGAGGGAGAGAAACATCAATGTGTGGTTGCCTCTTGCATGCCCCACACCGGGGACCCAGCCACAACCCAGGCATGTGCCCTGACTGGGAATCGAACCAGAGACCCTTTGGTTCGCAGGCCTGTGCTCAATCCACTGAGCCACACCAGCCAGGGCTCCTCAAGGATGATCTTGAAAAGGATCTTTGTTTCTTAATCATGAAACCAGGATATTTTTCCTATGGTCTTCTCCATAAAGCCTAGACTGTTCTCTCCTTTTAGTTTCCACTCAGAAACCTTCAAGGCTACTCTGAGGGATACCTTCTGGGGGCCATACTTATTCTCAAACGAAATGTGTTATGTCTGAAATCCTGTTGTGCTTACATTTTGTGTCTTGCCTTCTGTTACTTGGTCGACTCCTCTCTTCCTTCCCTGGTGGTATAGCCTTAAGTGCTCAGCCAGCTGGGGAAGCGTCCCCTGGGAATCGGCAGAGCAGCACATTTTAGTGTATTGGGATCAGAGTTGAAGGGACTTGGTAGTTGATTGAATCATAACCCATTCTCACAACAGGAATTGCTTTTGCTCATTTAGCAGGTCTGCCTGAAAAGCTAAAGATTGCCTTTTTAATTATGGGAATTTCTTTTAAAAAGAAGTCCTTTATCTTGTAAATAGGAACCTGTCCCACTTTTACTCATTTATTCTAGTTGCACTTTTTAGAACAGTATCTTCTTTTACTCAAGGCAGCCCCTTAAATATTTTTTTAATGTTTATTTATTGATATTTAGAGAGGGAGGGAGGAAGAGGGGGAAAGAGGAAGAAACATTCATTTGTTGTTCCACTTATTTGTGCGTTTACTGGTTGATTCTTGTGTGTGCCCTGATTGGGGATCGAACTCACAACCTTGTCATATTGGGACAATGCTCTAACTAACTGACCTGCCCAGTGATAGCTGGCATTATTAATATAAGACAAACTTTATGACAATTTTTTTCCCAGAGCATATACAGACATTTATAAGGACAAAAGTTTCCATCCTTCGAGGAGATAATTATATATATTTTCCAGTTAACAAGCGATCTCCAAAATACACAAAGAAAACTGACAGAACTGAGAAGAGAAACAAACCCCTCAACAATAATAGCTGGATGCTTTAATAGTCGATTTTCATTAGTGGAGAGAATCTGTTATTTCTTGTGACGCTCACGCCAGCCCCATGGATTGGATAGTCGGGGGCCTTGACTCACATTTTATGGTGCAGGACACTGCGACTTAGATCTGGTGACTTGCCCAGAGTTGTAACCACAGAATTAATCTGAACTGACCTTGTCCTGTTTCTAATGAGATACTAAGTTACTTCTCAGAACTAGCTGAACAAGCCTGCAAATCAAGCAGTGGAGGCATGCACACTGGAGAAGGACTTTATGCTAGAATCACCTTTCAAGTCACTGAGACAAAATCCAGCAGGACTACATACTAACACCGCCCACCCCAAATTCAAACACGCCATGGGTGAAAAACCATGATTCCCAGGCGCCTGTGCACTAAGCTCTCATTATGTTGAAACGATGAACTCTGTAGAACATGCACAACCTCCCCTGCTCCTTCCTTTAAATATAGCTCAAAACCTCTCTCTGCAGGAGTCGGATTTTAGCCTTGCCTCCTGTCTCCTTGCTGTCCCACTTGGCAATAGAGACCTTTTTTCAAAAGCCAGCGCTAGAGTACTGGCCTCTGTATGTGTTGTGCTTGAGGACCTAGCTCGCCGTCAGTCACAGCACTGCTGCACGGCGGGTCAGAAGCAGGGGCCATAGATGGTGCCTTGGGGACAGAGGTCCCTGAACACCTGGACATGAGATCATGTCTTGGAGAGATCATGGGCTCTCCTCACCCCCTACATCCTCCTGCCCCAAAGCTGCTGCAGGGAGACAGCAGGTGCCAGGAGCAGATGCCTGGCCCAGGAGAATGGCTCAAATCCTCACCCAACTCCTGCCTCTGTTTCAGTCCTTGGAGGGAGATACTATACCTTTACTCCAAGTGAAGACGGCCCCTACCCTGCCTTGAAGGACAGAGTATCCAAATCTGTGTCCATGTGCCCCTCACTAACCACCCCCCTGCCCCCCTACTTGATTCTATCAGCTGTCTCGCATCGAGACTTCCCATTGGTCAGGTGATCATCCTGAATGACCAGTCATCTGACTCAGAACCTAGGACATTCCAAACCAACTGCCCACGTGAAAGTTGCACAAAGCATCAGCATCGCCTTTAACTGACCAAACCTGGGCAATGAGCAGTTACCATCAGTACCTGGGGAAGGCGTCTGCTGGGCTGGTGCTTTGGTGGCTGCGTGGATGAGGTCTACATGCCCCTGGGGTCTCGGTGACGACTGAACCAAGCAGCCGGCACTGAGGCCTGGCTGTGAGTGGGCAGTGGCCACGCTGGCTCTGAGTGTCCAGAGTCCGTTCTCATCAATGCCCAGTCTCTGCTGTGCACACCTCAGTCTAGTGACTGGACCCTGCTGGGGGCGATTCCGCAGCACCTTCAGTGGAGTGGGAGGTGGGGGGACATTTGTGTCTCTGCCTGTTGTTTGGGCAGACGCCCGTTTTCATGCTGCTGAGCCACTGCTGGGGAGGCCAGATTCTCTTAACTGACTCAGATTCTCTTAAATAGTTCTCTTAAACAATTTTCTATTGAAACCTTTGTATGAATCCCTTGTGCTATCCTTTTATATTCTGAATTATGATCCCAGACATTGAAAACAGGAAAAACTATTGGCATGTTGCTGGCAGAAGGCCATGGGGAGTATTGATTCATCTCCAGATCACATTTCTGTTCTCCCTGTTCACCAGCTGCCAGCTGATTCTGAGCTGGGCTTAGGAAAGGGTTGGTAGATTACCCAGCACCCAGGTTGTGTGGGGACATGATTTCGATGTGACAATACGAAAAGGCAGCACAGCACAGTGACCGAGCATGGGAGCTGCTGTCTGGTCACTTGCATCAGATCGTCCTGGAAGTCACATAAACCTAGAAAAGTGGCTACATAGCCCCCTCTACCCCTAGTTCCCTGTTCTGTGACATGGGGCCCCCTTACTAGTATTATGAGGCTAAATATAACAAAATTCAGATAGAACCTGAAGAAAAGTGTCTGGTTCTTCATAAGTGTTACCTATAGGTTCAAATGTTAAATGTCTGGAAGAATAAGCATGAAATGTAGGGACTGCCTCCAGAGAGGACACTCGGGTGGCTGCAGGGCAGGGGAGGGTGGAAAGTTACTTTTCGGTCTGTACATGGGCGTGGTGCTTTGTAACAGCTCATGGGGAGTGTCTGTTATCTTCTCCTGTGAGCTCCACATGAGACCTGTGAGGCAGGCAGAGAAGAGGCTGTGGCCCATGTTTTATGGTTCAGGGCACTAGAATTTAGAGGTATCAATTGACTTTCCTAGTAACACTACACTCATGATGAATTAGAGACAGGAATATAGTTGGTTCCCTGGGGAAAGTGATCCCTGAACACCTGAGACCTCAAGATCACGCCTGAACCACGGTCGAAAAGGTCTCATCCTCCCTTTACCACATCCTCCTGCCCCAAGGTTGCCTCTGGGAGATGGCTGATACCAGAGAGGTTACCAGACCCAAGAAGAAGGGAACATGCCTCACCCACCTCCTGCCTCTACATTCAAATCCCCGACTCCCAAACTACGCGGCTGCCCCAGTCAAGGCCTTCAAAGTGATCCCAGCCGTCCAATCTGTTACCCTCCTCCCTCAGCATCCTCATTCTTTTGGAGACTATTGGTTGCTCAAACGACCACCATGAATGACCAGTCATCTGTTAAACTCCCAACTGACTCAGAACCCAAGACATTCCAAACCAACTGCCCACGTGAAAGTTGCACAAAGCATCAGCTTCGCCTTTAACTGACCAAACCTGGGTAGTGAGCAGTTACCATCAGTACCTGGGGAAGGCGTCTGCTGGGCTGGTGCTTTGGTGGCTGCGTGGATGAGGTCTACACGCGCCCAGGGTCTTGCTGACTACTGAACTGACCCAGATTGCATGGTTCATGGCAATATGAAATTGCCGTGACCACTGAAATTCAGAGGTTTTAAGTGACTTGCCCAGAGTCACAACACTGCTGACAGGTGGATCTGGGAGAGGAATGTAGTCAGATTCCTGGGGCCCGAGAGCCCTGGATTGCCCGAGTCCTGTAGATCAAGTCCTGGACTCCTGAACCAAGGGCTGCCCTCCCTTCTTTCCCCACATCCTCCTTCCCGAAGGTTGCAGGAGGGAGACAGGTGGTGTCGAGCCAATGGCAGGGCACATGCCTTGCCCAGCTTCCACCCATGTGTTTTAACTCCACACCCCAAAACAATGAAGTTTCCTTGAAGTCCCCTGGAAGAACCAGGGGGTCCAATCTGTGTCCCTCCTCCCCCACTACCCTCACACATCAGCACCTCAAGGTGCACGTCCTGAGGGTCTGACCAGTGTGTGCGGAGCGCCCACGTGGCTGGGAGCCCAGGCCTTTCACGCCACCGTCCACAGGGCAGCTCTCTAACGAAGTCATTAGCTCAGCTTCAGTGACGAACCGTGATAAACAAACAGTGAGCGCTAATTGATGAGGAAGGCAAGCTGTTGGTCTGGTGCTCCAGTGGGCTCAGGGACGAAGCTGACCTGCCCCGTGGTCTGCTGGCCATTGACATGAGGGACCCTCCGAGCAGCCCGGGCTGGGCCTGGCTGAGCGCAGGCAGTGGCTGCGCCGGCTGTGAGGGCGCCCCTTCCCTGCTGGCTCCTCCCTCACTGCAGTGCAGCGTTCACAGACTCCTCCTGCCTCCCCAGACCCTGCCAGGGCAGGGGACAGAGACCCCTGTCTTCACAGAGGGACCCCTCTGGACTCTCTTTGAGAATCACCCAGCCCTCCCAAACCTCTGTCACCAAATGTTTATTCCACCTGCCCAACGGCACTGTCCCTTCATGCTACTCTCCCAGGCAGCATGCCGACACCCAGCGATCACCTGCACTTGAACCCATAGAAATCCCACCATGGAATCCCAGTTCATTTCCTTTCTAACAGTCTCAGGATTTAGACTGCTGGTGTTTGGTTTCAGATTCTGACATTTACACTGGGAGGGTCGACCTGTGATTCCCCTTTCCTGTCATGTCTATGTGGATGGTACCCCGATTCCCCGGTCCAGTGGAAGCAGTGTGGGTGTGCCCCTCTGGGTCTGTTCTCTGGAAAACCGTGCAGGAGACTGGCAGTATTTCTGAAATGTTTGGTAGAAATCAGAGGAAGCCACCTGGGCCTGAAGTTGACTTTGGGGAAATTTTTTTTTGCCTTTCTTGTTTCTTATTTGATTGTAAAGTACCCAAATCTTAAGTGTGAAGCTTTATGGCAGGGGTGTCCAACCTTTTGGCATCTCTGGGCCACACTGGAAGAAGGAGAGTTGTCTTGGGCTACATGTTAAATACACAAACACTAACAAAAACTGATGAGTAAAAAAAAAAAGGCCCGTTCATAATTTTTGTAATCACAGATAAGCAAAAATGTCCTCACATAATAACCCTAATTATCCAGTGGCCCTTTTGGTAATCTTCTAAAATCCTCGAGCATGTCCCAAGTTTGTGATCACTAACATAGAAAATGTACATATCTTGCCCTGGATGGTGTGGCTCAGTGGATTGAGTGCCAGCCTGTGAACCAAAAGGTCATTGGTTAGATTCCTAGCCAGGGCACATGCCTGGGTTGCAGGCCCAGCCCTCTGTTGGGGGCGTGCAAGAGGCAACTGATCATCTTTCCGTACATCGATGTTTCTCTCCCTCTCTTTCTCCCTCCCCTTCTCTCTAAAAAAAATAATAAAATAATAAATCTTAAAAAAACACCCCTATCTTTAAAAAAATGAGAGCAACATAAAACTAGTCAGATATTTGACAATATATTTGAGAAACTAGCCCATCAATATCTGGTTTGATAGAAGTAGTTGTGATTCTCAGTGAGTTCTCAAGGTGCTCATCAGACAGATATTTTAGTTCTAATTTTACTCTGAAGGTGTTTCATTCTTGAAAATAGTTGCTCACAAATGTAGATGCTGCCAAATAGTGATGACATGGATAAGGCATGATCGCAAAGGAAGGGACATTTGTCTCTGGGAAGATAGAACCCATAAAAGTCCAGTAAAGAGACACGATCAAATTTGTCTTTAAGTTGAATGTCAGATTGCAGCTCTATGCATTCCATTTGAAAATTGGCAGGTAACATGTTTATATCAACTGAAAATAGAGTCGCAGATGTAGCAAAATACTGATTATTTGCCCAGAAATCTTGAAATATGTTTTCAAATTCTTGTATGAAATTGAAAAGCAAGGCCAAATATTTTTCACTGTTCACAGGACTGTGTTTAGCCAATGTGTCAAAATGCATAAATTGTTTACCTAATTTGAGCTTGCCATAACTTCAGTTTCATTTGGTTCAGCCTTTATGGTTTGAAACATGGTATCGATAAGTTGGTTTTCACCTTGAAGACACATGTGTAACTCATTTAAATAAGCGGTTAAATCCACTAAAAACACTAAACCTGTAAGCCAGTTTTCACTGTGAAGCTCCGGCCCAAATTTGTTTTTGGATACTGTAAATGACTTGATAACATGTCGCAAATCATAAAATCTTTTCAACATTTGGCCTCCACTTAGCCATCTTACTTCTGAAAAGTAAATGATGTCGCCATAGTCAGCATACTTTTAAAGAATTCCTGGAATTGGCGATGATTCAGTCCCTGGGCTCTTGTGAAATTCACGGTCTGGATGAGGATTTGCATGATGCTATTCATTTTTAAGGCTTTTGTGCGTAAATTTTCTTGACTATGTACTGAGCAATAATACTGCATCACACATGAGTTTTGGGCGGCAATTGCATCGTCTTCTATTAGTTTTGCAAGCCCTTCTCTCTCACCTGCCATTGCCGGGGCCCCTTCAGTAACCATCTGTACCAGATATGTTGACGATGGACAAAGAAAATCACTTTAACACACTTTTTGCTGCTTCACATCAATCTCTTGATTTAGTTGTGCCTTTTAATGGCACTAAAGAAGCCGTTTCTTCAGTGACATTGTATTCATCATCAGTACCTCTAATAAAAATGGCCAGTTGGGCCGCATCTGTAGCATCAGGGCTGTCATCCATCACCAAAGCACAAAGTTTAAAATTAGCAGCTTGACTCGCCAAACTTCTTTCGATTTTCCAGTTTCTTCAGGTTGCCTGGCTATAGTCCGGGAAGACAAGCTGATTTTAGAATATCCCCCTTTTTTCCAGGGCAAATTATATCTGCCGCGCCTTCTATATTTTGCTTAATAAACTCACCATTGGTAAATGGTTTTGATTTTTTTCCCATTTAAATATGCTACCACATAACTAACTTTTACAATGGAATCTGCCGCAGCTGTAACTTTCTGAAAATACTTTTGTTGAGAAGACACTTTTTTTCAGTTCTGCTATTTTGTCCTCACAACACAATCCTTCCTACGCATTGACTTTGGCAGTACGTTTTCGCATACAATGCCTTTTCAAATTATACTCTTTGGAAACTTGCACAAATTCCCTGCAGATTAAGCAGAGTGCCTTCCTATTTGCCTCAACAAAAATGTATCACTGTCCACTTTTCATTGAACCATCTTCCTTCATCTGTAATCTTTCCTTTTTCTCTCGAGACATTATAGAAGCCATGCTGGGGTTAAAAGATAATAATAACATATAAGGAACTTTATTTACTTGTATTATGAAAATTAATTGACAGGAAAATAGAAAGCAAGGTTTGGGCCTTTCCGCAGCCCCCTCTCGGCTACCGATGCAGGGCGAGGGGCGGGCCGATTGTGAAGCGTGGTGGGCGACGCGTGAGGTGCTGCTGAGATGTGGAAGCACCTTTAATAACCAAATGAGAATGCTTACCTGACTTCTAAATGACATTAACTGCCTAACGTTGCAGTAGTAGGTGGAAATGTTGTTGGTAAATGGCTGCCTCGCTGCACCACCATGATGGGCATGTGCAACGTGCGATGGAGTCAGTCCTACTGTCCGCACCTAGAAGAGGACACACTGGCAGCCGCACACTGACCGCCGCAGAGCTGAAACCACGCATACACGCATGCCAATAGCGAGAGCGTACATGTGTTCATTTTACGTGGCACTGCGACACGTAATCACAAAAAAACTCATGATGTTTTAAGTAAATTTACGATTTTGTGTTGGGCTGCATTCACAGCCATCCTGGGCTGCATGCAGCCTGCGGGCCGCAGGTTGGACGCCCCTGCTTTATGGTTTCTTATAAATACAAACACATTTTTTGCCAGCACCCAGTTCAACATTCAGAATGTCTCTAGGTTACTAAAATAAAATCAGTTACTCCATGCACATTCCAAGCGCAATGGTGGCACCTAATTCACTCAATATTAGTGTGGCAGCACCCCTCAAAGGGAGCGGACGCAGCCAGAGAGCTGGGGAAACCCAAGGAGGGCCTTAGGGGTTGACTGTGGAAGTGGAGGCAGGGCAAGGAAGCAGAGAAACTCCTCAGAAGCACTTGGACTTGGAGTGAAAAACTACTGCCATGTGAAGTGTGGTTCCCGCAATGATTCACTGATGGCTACTTTTGTTAAGGGTGCGTTCTACATTTGTTTTATTTTATGTAAGTGTTTACAAAATAAAAATACTAGGAGATAAATGTTTAATGTAAAAACCTGCAACGTTAAATATAAAACATCTCTCTAAACCTGAATCTCTACAATGCCACACACAAAATAACCAGCACCAAATTCCCTGACTTGGGAGAGGAGGAGCAGGGAGGCCGCTCTTGATTCTTGGCACATTATCCCATTTAAACTCCCTGACACGGTGTGTGTTCCATCCCTCGGAGGCCCAGGCTGAGGCCTCCACCAGCTCACAGCGTTCCCAGCTGTCAGGCAGAACCTGCAACATCAGTGCAGGGGGGAAATCGCTGGGGAGGCATCGAGACAAAGAAGGTCTCCCTGGAGTGGGGACCTTCCTCAGGTCCTAGAAGCGACCTTAGGCCCTGACATCCCCAGGGTCAGATCCACAAGGCCCTGGAGTCTTTCGGTCGCTCTCACCTGCAGGAGTTGCTGTCCACCGAGTGTCTACAGACACTGCCGAGGGGGCGAGCGAACCTGGGCATTGGCTGGGCAGCCTGCAGGTGGCTGGTTTCCTGGACAGTGGGACTGCTGCAGAGAAAAGAGGGGGCTCTACACTCCAGGAAAAAAAGGCTGAGCCTCCCCCTGAGCTCTGTGAGGAGCGGGTCTGATGATACTAATGGGAGTGGCAACAACGGGCCCTGCACCCCACACTGGGAGACCCCTGAGGGTCTCCCAGTCAGTCATGAGACCGTCACAATGAAAAGGAACAGAGGCTCGGAGCACGTGTCTTTTCCCCTGATGTCCTCACTGTGTGCCTGTGCCTTTCAGCTTAAAACCCATTATGCGGTAATAATAAAAAAAATGTTTTATGGTTTAATGTATTCCAATGTGGAAAGGTCACAGAAGACAACGCTGTTTAAAATGAAATGAAATGAAATCACTTATATTTGTTTTATTTATTTACAAATTGGTTGAGATGCGTATGTAGGTGATTTACCTAGGACTTTAAAAAAAAGTTAAAAATTGTTATGTTAGCAAAGCCTGACTTGGGCCGGCCGTGGCCTGCTGGTATACCCCCACGGAGGCAGCTCGGCTCCACTCCGGGATGTGGCTGAGAGGTGCAGTGTTGTCACAACAGGCCAGGGCGATCCTCCCTGTTTTTCCCTCCCTGGGGCCCCTTCAGTCCTGGGCTGTATCATTTAAACTCAAAGACACTTTTAATATTTTGGTGTCCGTCCTTCTAGCCCTCGAGCTGTGCTGCGGCCCATTCCCCATTAGCTGGGCCATGGAGCCCTGCACGCAGTTAGGTCTGGCTTCCCACACGGCCAAGTGGACTAGTCAGCGCTCTTGTGCACTTGGCCTCCAGACACAGGCACAGGCATGTGAGATGTACACAGAGAAATGAGAACAAGGCTTTATTACAGCTTATGAAGAAGACAAAACTGGGTTCTGGGCAGTACATGAGGAGAGGGGGCACAGTCAGCGGGAGGCAGGAGGGGGTGTCCCACCTGCTCTAGGACTGCAGGGAAGCCAGCTAAGAGCCCCTGTCTACTCTCCTGAAGTTGTGGACGCTGCGATGGGACACCAGCCTCGAAGCACCCAGCTCCGGGGAAAACCACAGGGCAGGGCTGGGGCTATGATGCTACATTTCTGGGTGCGAGATTTGCTCCTGGATCTCAGAGATCAAGGCTAGACTTGCACTGCACATCTCAACACCATCCAGCCTGGGAGGAAGGTGGACAGGGCTACTTCTGGAGAAAGCTGTTTTTTTTCAGGTCAGCATTTGCTGCTTGGACCTGGAGAAAAATGACTTGGTTGGTGGCTAAACAGTTTTGCAATCAACCTACCCCTGGACAGGCGATATGCGGACCCTAACAGCCAGAACTGTCCTTGCTGTGCCCACAGCAGAGGCAGAGTGGCTGGGGGTGGAGGCCAGAAGGGGACGCACTGCTAGAGGCAGCCTTGCTGGCAGTGGTACTGGGCCCTTGGCAAGCACCGAGGAAGGAGGCTCTTCTTGTGTGCACCTCTGAGGATGGAACTTTAGGCAGGGACAGCAGTGCCTGCAAACACAGGGTGGTTCTTATTGTTGGGGCTCATGATCACCACAGGGGTGCTCTGGTGAGGGCAGCCACAGGGAGCTTTGGCCCAAGTTTCCCCCAGGGCGGCGAGTGGCGCCGGGGGGGCCCGCTTGTTTCTGCAGTCATGCTGAGCACTGCAAAGGCACAGCTCAGATCTGGGGTAGCTGCTCTGCTCCCACGGGTGCTGCCCACACCTCCAACCTGAAGCAGGTGTAGCTTGTGTTGCCCAACTCGGGGTGGCGCTCCTGACATTTGGTCCCAGCACTGGTCACAGCACTGGGCTTGTGGGTGGCAGAAGGGACTATAGCTGAGCTGGCAAGCAAAAGCTGGCCGGGTGCTGGCATGGGTACCCAAGATGGAAGTTGTGGGTAATGAGCCTCCAAGAGTTGCTTGTTCGTTGTTGCCCAAGGCTGACTGGTCTGGGCAGAGGATGGGGCCTGGACTGGGGCTGGAGCTGCTTGTTTTCCTCCCTGGAGAGAGCTGTCAAAAGTGCTGGCTCCGAACTGCTGCCCATCAGGGGCCCCAGTGTTGGACTGTCCGGTAGCTCCAGGGTTTACAGGAAGTTTCAAAATTGGGGTGGGGCTGCCAAAACGCAGTGCAGGCAGGCTGGTGGCCCCTGTAGCAAACACCGAACAGTTACTCAAAGGTGCCTGAAGGGCCCATGCAGATGGGAAGCTTCCACTAGAGCTTAGGGGGAGCCCCTGCAAAGAGAGCCTGGGCAGGCAGGATAGCATCCATTAGTGTGAGCTCATTGTCAGAGATGGGCTGTGGAAGCAAGCCTGCAGACATGCTGGCTGAGGAGTCGGCGCAGGCTGCAGAAGAAATTGGCAGGCTGGTGGAGGAAGGGGCACTAGGAACAGAGCCAGGAGTGGGATTTGGGAGGAGACAAGTGTATCTACAGACATGGGGTGGGGGACTCCATTCTGGAGGTGCTGGGAGCAGCAGGGAAGGTAGAACTGACACTGGCACCTTGTGTTGCAAAGGGCCTCCTTCCTCACCACCCCTGTTCAGAGGGGGCCCCCAGGTGGGCTTCAATGTGAAGTGGGGAGGGATGCCCAGCAGCTGGAGTAGGACAGAGAACAGCTGGGCTTCTATTTCACTGCCCATGCCTGATGTCAGGGAGCGAGTGTGGGCAGAGGTCCCACCCCCTGCAGACAAATCCAGTCCTGCCTGATAGCTGGGAGGAAGCAAGGAGACTGGGCCTGGGGGCTCTGATAGGGAGGAGAGGAGGCCAGGTGGGTTGTGCTTCCTGAGAGACAAAGGGTGCACAGAGGTGTCCCCTCCAGCAGATTCCAGGAGAGCCACTGGGCCTGGAGAGTCCTGCTTCCTCTTTTCTTTCACCAGCTGTGGATTCCCACTGGGGGCTGGAGTGACAGCTGGGGCAGGAGCAATCCCTGCAGCAGGCAGGGGGAGAACACAAAGGCTCTGGAGCACCACAGCCCAAGGTGGCCTCCGTCTCACCCCACAAAGCACTGTTGATGTGTTGGAACTCTGCTTTCTTCGGTGTGTCTTGGACAGCAACTGGGAAACCCAGCTCAGGAGGCACTGGCAGCTTCAGAGGTTTCCCTCGCCTGCATGTCAGTAAAGGAACCGTATGTTTCAGGCCTGAAACTGTCAGAGGCAGATGAGCATTTCCTCTTGGATCCTTTCTGCCCACTGGTTGCATCTTCGTCCTTTTCATGCTGGCTATTCCTTTGAGAAAGCTGAGGAAGAAGCCTGAGGGCCCTCCTGGCCCCCTGTCTTTGAGAACCTCTGAGGCAGCCTAACGTGGCAATTGGCGGGACCCCTCCCCCTCTGCACTGGCAGGAAACCTCAAGGGAAGCTGTAGGAGCTGGTGATGGCATTTCTTTAGCGACAGGAACTCGTCACAAGAGACCTGGGATTTCTTGTTGCTTGCATCTTCTGGGCTCTGCGTGCAGAGGAATCTCTGCAGAGGCCCAGGTCTGAGCATGAAGAAATAGAGGCCTCTCTGGACTCCCAAAAGCCTAAATGCAGACCATGCATCTCTTCCCTGTGCAGCCTGCAAACCCTGTGCAGTTTCAGTTTTCTCTGAAACTGCGGGTCTTCCTCCTGCTTGGCCGTCTCTTTCCCTCTCTCTCCAAGGGCTCTCAGGACAGTCTCTTTTGTGCAGGTGTCTGAGAGATCTCTGGGTGTCGTGAGCAGCATGGGGGTGAGTACCTGCTCCTGTGCCACACACAGAGAGTGCCTTGCCCACTGCTGACATCTTCGAGTTGGGAGAAGAGAGCATCTTTTTCCTTTGACGCCTGCAGATTGAGGTAGAAAGGGTCCCCAGGAAAAAGCACAGGGTCTGTGGGATCCTGGAACAGAATCTCAGAAAGGCTGTGACACGGCATGGAGGCTAACTCAGTGGACGCTTGCAGGATGGGCCTCGAGTAGATGCCGGCCTAAGGACAGCTGGGTGTGTGGACCAGTGGGAAACTGGGTGAGCAGTAAGCATGGTGCTGGCCCCGCATCCCAGGCCCTACCCAGGGCTGAAGGTAGAAGGCAGGGACAGAGCCTGCCAGGTAAGTGCCCACTGGGCGCTTGGGGGACATCTGTGCTCAGGCAGCAAGCTCCCATTGAGCCCCTTCAGCTGCCAATAGTGCAGAAAGCCAAGAGCTCACTGTTGGGCCTGTTGCTGGGATACACTTGGAATGTGCCAGCGAACAATGGGCACCAGTGCTGGAAACTAGAGGAGTGGGCACCCGCAAGGACTCTGGGGGAGGGGCGTACACATTGGGCACGTGCAGAGGAGGCCCAAGGACCCAGGGCCAGCCCTCATGGCTTGAGGGCCACAGACATGTTGGCAGAGGCCTCTGCTTCCCTGGGAGGCCCTGCAGCTCTGGCAGATGTGACTGCAGC
>CM052546.1:50769492-50795849 GCA_028533065.1 Trachops cirrhosus | reverse complement strand
ACTTTGGCTGTAAGTTTGTCACTCCGGCCTCTGCCTTCATTCTCCCAGTATCCTCTGTGGGTGTGTCCGTGTCCGAATTCCCCTTTCGAACAGGAACCGATGTTACTGGATTAGGGACCCCATCTTAACTAACTATCTGCCCGTTTCCAACTGCAACCAGCCCATTTCCAAACAAGGTCACGTCCTGAGGTACTGGGGATTAGAACTTCAACATAGGGATTTGGGGGCACAAGTCAACCCATAAGCTCCCCCACACCCAGAGGTCCTCAGCTGGTATTGGTGACCAGGCACCTGTCATCAGGCTGAAAATTGCGCAGTTTGGGCCTGGCCTTGAAGACCAGTGGACACAGCTGACAAGTCTGTGACACCCCTCCCCACCAGCCTCAGCCCCCATCTGGTGCAGCAGCACAGGCCCCAGTAAATGGTGCCATGTGAACAGAGGCTGACCTACTCCTAACGGCCCTACAGTGGGGTGCATGTGGTCATTGCCACCTCCAGGGGGGTCTCCCTGGGTGGAGAGGGTGCAAGATCTTCCCCTGGAGGGCTCAGGCCAGCGCTGCAGTGTTGGCTTCTGCCGAGGAGCTGGCCCCGGTTCACTTATTCTTCCCATCCCAGGAGTGCTCCGCCACCACTTGCTTCATCTCTGGCCCATGAGGCAGTTTCCCAGCTGCTGCAGACAGACCTTTCTGAATTCAGGACGTTGCCCAGGCAGGAGGAGGAGGACAGCGAGGAAGTGGAGGAGCAGAAGGCCCCTGTGACCCGTGAGTTCTTTCTTGGGACCCCAGGCTTAACAGGTCACACACTTGCCAGGCCACCAGTGAGCACCAGTGTGGGAGAAGGCAGGGCTCAGCTGGCCTCCATCTCCTTTCCTGTTTTGCTGTGGGAAAGACAGTTGTGGCAGCACATGGCTGAGAACCTTGAGGGGGCAACACCACTCATGTGTGCTGATGATGGGGACAGAGTCAAGATGCAGAGAAAGCAAGCATAGCCTGACGTCAGCGGGGGGAGCACAGCAGCCACTCACTGGGCTGCAGAACAGCCAGAGGGGATAACGTGTGGCCTGTTGTACACAGAAGGACCCCAGGCTCTGGACTCTGTCCCACTTCTGTTCTCCTGCCTCAGCCAACTTCGCCCCGTGGTGATGTGGGAGTTGGGAGGCTGACGTGGGAATGGGCTCCCAGGGGCAGCCTTGATATCCAGCTGGTAGAAAATGCAAGAGCTTGGCCCATGGCCTGGGCCGACCCGGCCCCGTCAGATGGAGACTCTGTGGATGTCCATGAGAGCTTGGGGAGGCAGCCTGCTCCTGGGATGGTGGTCACACGCAAGAGGGACCCAGAAACGGAGTGAGCCTCACACTGAAAACGCAGGGCTCTCATTTTGCCTGTCTTCCTTTCCCTTCCCCAGTAACTCCTTTCTCTCACATCTCACCAAAATGTCAGGCAGGTCCAGCCCGACCAGCGCTCCCATACAGCAAGCCAGGGTCGCTCAGCTGTGGCCTGTGGCAGAGTGTGCGGTGGGCCCAGACTGGGCACCACCATTTGGTCGCTCCACGCTTCTGGTGAAAGGTGCAGCTTAGGCCGCACATGGGCAGGGCTGAGGGCCAGCGGGGGCCCGGGCCTGGTCAGCACGGTAGTGGGCACCTCGGCAGGTTCTCCTTCCCTTGCCGTTTCCTATTTGACTGTGTTACTTTATTATTTTTCCACTGAGATATAATTGATGTATCACATTGTGTAACTCTAAGGTATACAGTGAGTTGATTTGGTTCATTTATATATTACTTTCGCTAACACCTCCCCTATGTCGCTTAATTAGAGGCATACCTTTTGAGATATTGGGGATTCAGTTCGGGCCACTGCAGCAAAGCATCATAATCTTTTTGCTGGTGATGGTGGTTGGGTGGGGGGTGGATGCCTTGCCTTCATTTTACAAAAAATGCAGCATCTGTCAAGCACGATACAGTGAAGCATAATAAAACAAGGTATTCCTGTATTATTTGACTATCTCAGCATTAGTGGGAGCATTGAAAGCAAAGCTATGAATAGGTCGGCAAAAGAGGAGAAAAACAAGCGGCCGGGCCCTTCTGTCCAGGCCCCCTGCCCTTCTCCCCCCACCCCCCCTCCTCATTCCCTTATAGCACAGCCTTTGTCTCCACCTGTGAGAGACAGCAGCTCAGTGACAGGCAGCCATTGCCTCCGCAGAGTCCACAGGCCTTTGTCTCCGCAGAGGGAGCGCCCGCCAGTCCCAACCGACCTGCATTCCGCCAGTATGTTGGCGCCACCTGCTGGCGGGAAGGAGCAGTACAGCGGCAGTTCTGCACGTGGGGGCTCTGGCTCCTGCTCCTGCTCTCTTTGCAGGCCTGGATCAGCTGTCCCTGTCATGGGAGTGGGACTTACTAAAGTCTATCAGTGGGGTGTTATGGAATCATCACCCAAGGGCAGAGATGCAACTAAGAACTCTATGTGTGGTAGGGTCGGGTGGAGCCATCAACGGCCTCTCCCCAGTGAGTAGTTCCTGTGGGAGCCAGGAGAGCAGGTGTGTCCTGTAAGCAGCATCGGGAGTGTGTGGGCCAGGTGATCCTCCCCGTAGGTAATCATTCTCATTGGTAATTGCCCTTTGCTGGAGCCAAGATTCAAGTTTAAGCACGCTGCTGAACAACAGCAGTGCGACCTAGGAGAGTAAACGGAGCTCTGTGCCTCCCTGGGCAATTCAGACCTGGCAAAGCACAGTTCTCGACAAATGCCTGAACGGCCGCCAAGTCCTGCATGTGGTGGCAGCAGCAAATTCTAGACTCCCCTGGTGGGCGGGTTTCTTCGGAAGTATCTCCTCAGGGCTTCTCAAGCTCCTAGGCTCTCCATGCCTCCCCTGGCCTCGGCCCTTCTTTTCTTCTGCAGCCACTTCCTTTGGGCACAAACTGTTTCTTCTCCAACTCTCCAAACACTTCAAGTGTAGCCTGTGACACTCCTGAGTCTGCCGTGTTTCTAGTTACTTGCCTTGGGCCCCCCTCTTAGGTGACTGGCACTGACTTAGCTGTACCTGCCACCAGCACCTGGGCCAGCAGGGGTCTCAGGAAGGGTTTGTGCATCAGAATGAACCGAGTCTCTGAGATGTGGCACCTGAGGGTTCCTTTGGACCTCTTATTATAGTGTTTTCTTTAGAGCCGGTTTAGATAGGATTTAAACTTAAAGTCTCTGTTGTTGGCAGTATTGCTTGTTGCTGCATAACATTGGCCCAAAGTTTAGTGGCTTAAAACAATAAACACTTACTTTCCCATAGTTTCTGTGGGTCTGGAATTTGGGAGCAGCCTGAACACGCGGTTCTTGCCCAGGGTCTCATGAGGTCAGATGAAAGCCAGTGGGAGCAGAGGCTACACTTCCGAGATCTTTCAGTCACACGGCCATTGGCAGGAGGCCTCAGTTCCACACCTTGTGGACTCTCCGCAGGGCTGCTTGAGTATCCTCATGGCGTGGTGGGGGGCTTCCCTCAGAGCCAGTTGCTGGGCCAATGGCAGTTACGTGTTTAATGGTGAAAATTATTTTTAATAGCAGTCTAATTCTTTGTCAAAAGTATAAACTGTAATTTACTCTGTCACAGATATGTACCGTTTCTAATTAATGCAGAATTATAAGTAACTCAGTACTTTGCCCCTAAATCACCGGCACATTTCTGCTGTTCCCTTGGGGCGGGCTCCCGTGAGTGGAGGTGCTCCTCGTGGGGCAGGAGGCTCTCAGTGCGTGTTGCCAAACCAGACACGTCTCACTGCTGATGATACAGCCTGTCCTATTGGCTGGTGCGCCTGAGGGGTAATGGCTGGAGGGGCTGTGCAGGCCTGTGATGGAGCTGTCTGGAGGCCATGGCGGGGGAGGTGGGGGGGCAAGCCAGTGGAGCATCAGCTGGCCTGCAGTGGTGCTTCCCTAACAACTCCCATCTTGCCCATCAGTGCTGGACGCCAAGGGCCTGGCATGGAGCTTCTTTAACCGGCTCTGGGAAGTATGCAGCCAGTGGCAGAAGCAGGTGCCCTTGACTGCCCGGGTTCCGCCGCGGCAGTGGCTGGTCTCCATTCACGCCATCCGGAACACTCGCCGCAGGATGGAGGACCGGCACGTGTGCCTTCCTGCCTTCAACCAGCTCTTCGGCCTGTCCGTGAGTGCTCCACCTCTTGGGCCCTAGGAGGCCTCACCAGTGTCCCCAGTCAGGACAGCCAAGGAGGGCTTGCACAAGGGATAGGAAACCACTCTGGGTGCCAAGCAGAGCTCCCAGCCAGAGCCAAGGCAGGAGTGGTGCCTGCAGCTTCTGTCTGAAGGCCAAGGTGCTAGACGTCTCTCAAAGCACTTCCAGGGAGTCTGGGAGGCCCAGTTCATCATCCCAGCGCTTCTGGGCCAGGGCAGCCACTAGCCACCTTGCTTTCTCCCAGCTAAGGGACTGAGCAGGGAATGGTTTTCCCAAGCCTGTTGTAAGGGGAGGCCCTGGGCACCAGGTCCACCCGCACTCATGATTGCCGAGCCCTGCTCTGTCCGGCACTGGGGGCCGCCTGACATGGCTCCTGGTGCCAGCAGCCTGGTGCAGAAGGGGGTCTGACACACTGGAGGGTTGTCTGGTGGCAGGGGCCAGGCTGATTCTTCCAGGCCCCTCCTGACCCTTCTGGAAGCACCCGATGAGAGCCTCTGGCTGAGTCACAGCCTCGGTCAGACGTGAGGCCAGCCGGGCAGTGACTCCCACTGTGTTCCCCACCAGGACCCTGTAGACCGCGCCTACTTTGCAGTATTCGACGGTCACGGGGGAGTGGATGCCGCGAGGTATGCTGCAGTGCACGTACACGCCAATGCGGCTCGCCAGCCGGAGCTGCGCACAGACCCCGCGGGGGCCCTCAGAGAAGCTTTCCGGCGCACCGATGAGATGTTCCTCGGGAAAGCCAAGCGCGAGGTGAGAACAGGTAGACCGACCTCCTGTGCAGTTCAGGGGCGAGGAGCCATTAGCATCAGAGAGGCCCGGCCCCTGCAGAGGGAAGGTCTTCTCCGAAGGCTGCTGGCAGTCATGCCATTTCATTCTCACAGCTATGGGAGGCTTGTTTTTCATTTGAATAGAAGCATCATGAAGCCTGGCCCTGCTGCAGCGTGGTCCTGCCCCTGCAGAGGGTGTGCCAGCCTCACAGGGGAGGACAGGCTGGCTGTGTTAAGATGTGCTCAGGATTTTGTCTTGATTAAGCAGGGTAAGATGACAGACACAGAGACAAATGCCCTGAAAGAGCAGTTTATTACTTACAGTTCCCAAAAGGAGATGCCATGCCACACAGTGCCACGTGAGAAGTACCCCATCACAGGTCAGGAGGCAGAGGGAGAGAGGAAAGAGTGGCCATAGCCTTCACTGTGGTCTCTGCTGGCACTCGTGGGCGAGGCAGGGCCAGCAAGTCACAGTGAGCTTAGCTTGGCTCGCTGGACTCAGCTCTGTAGGCTCCGGGCTACCGGGCCAGTCCCTAGCCCTCCAGGCCACGGAATCGTTAGCCCAGCATGTGACACAGGGCGGGTGGTTGAAGACGTGGGCTCCTGACCCGCTGGCTTGTGCATGACAGGCGCTCTGCGGGGAAATGTTGCTGCCTTTAGGAATCAGCTGGCCCAGTGGGTGAGGGTGGGGATTCTCTCCAGGGTTAGCAAGGCCTCTGATTTATTCAAGCATCGTAAAATACAGAAAACAAAACACACGATTAGCACAAAGCCCCAGTCCCCACTGCTCTCCGGGGCAGGGTCTCAGCAGGAGCTGGTGTCTCCAGAGTGTTCCTTCCTTGGGAGGCCGAGCCACACGGGGATGAGGCCTCTGCTGCTGGAAGAAGGGAGAAGGAGTCCGCCCCCACCGCTACCACAGAGCCTTACCTGTGTTCTCTTCAGCGGGTCGTCTTGCAGCCCTGTGGGGTAGACGCCAAGATCAGGTCCATTTTAGACACTGGGAAACTGAGGCCCAGTTGACACAGCTGAGGAGACGTGGGGTGGCGGCCTGCGTGGAAGTCAGCACAGTCGGACCTGACAGAAAACCGTGAGGCATCTAAAACGGGTTGGGGGCGGTGGGATAGTGAAACCCCGACCTGCCTCAGCCTCCTGGCCACTGTCACCCCTAGGAGGTAAGAAAAGTCAGGGCTGCCTCATGGTTGAGAAAGGATTCTCTGAAGCAGGTGTTTGGTTTAGTTTACCATTTATGAGCATCTTCATTGAGGTATAATTGACATAGTTAATTGCACATATTTGAAGTGTGAGATGTGATAGGTTTTGGCATATGTCCCCCCTGTGAAACCCTCACAGTGACCGACCCATTCAACCCAGCAGTTTCTTCCTGCCCTGTTTTCCCGCCCTCCTCCTGCCCGACTGCTCCCCACTCTTCTGCTTCCTGACACAGCAGACGTGTTTCCCGAATTTGATAGAAATGAGATCACACGGGCTGTGCCCTCCTTCCAAGCCGCATCGCCCCATGACCGTCACAGTGCCTGTCCTCCTCAGCAGCCCTCGCGTCTCTGGCCGAGCGCTCTCCCGGCAGTCCCTCCATCTGGACCTCGGGTGCCTGCAGGGCAGGTACCTGGCCCGCCCTCACCCGCTTGGCCTTCTCTTTCCGCAGCGACTGCAGAGCGGAACCACAGGTGTGTGCGCGCTCATCGCGGGAAAGACCCTGCACGTTGCCTGGCTTGGGGACTCCCAGGTTATCCTGGTACAGCAGGGGCAGGTGGTGAAGCTGATGGAGCCACATAGACCTGAGCGACAGGTAAGGGCTCCCTCCACCCACACCTGGGACATGCCTGGCCCCCTTGGCTGGGCGTGTCAGGGAGCAGATGGTCAGGGAGCCCTGGCCAAGGGTTGCTGGGACAGATTAGGAAGTAAAAGGGACCATTTTCCCAGGAAACCCCTGGCACTCCTTCACGGGGAGAGCTCCCCTGCTGGACTCCAGTAGCCAGGGTCCCCTAAAACTCGGGACACTAAGAGCCAGTGGTCCCAGTGAACCCCTCATGTCATAGTGAGATGGCGCCCAGAGCTTCAGGGCAGAGCTGGGCTATCTACCCAGCACGCGGCCCAGTAAACGGGGTCAGTGTGCAGGGTCCTAGCATGCATGCTGGCAAGGGGTGGCCCACTGGGGCTATGGGGAAGCTGGGCTTCAGGGAGGAGGTGACACTGGGCTGGAAGGAGCCAGACTTGGGGCTTTGTTTCACTGAGACCCTGAGGTCAGTCACCCACCTGTACCTCGGGATTCTCACCTGGAAATGAGGATCACATTCACAGAGGTGTCCATTCTGTCTCCTGAGGTGGGAGAGCGAGAGTTTGCACATCTGGGGGATGCCTGTAGGCCCCACATGTGCTCTGCACCGGCTTTTTCACCTCCCCGTGCACCTGGTGGGTGCTCCACGTCAGCACGTAAACTGCTCCCACCCTCTCCTAGGGCTGGTGGAGTTCCATTCATTTCCATCTCTGCACAATGGACTTTTTTCCCCCCAGTCTTTTAGTACTAGAAACAAGGCAGCAATAAATAACAGTACAGCATTTCCTTGTACCAGTGCAGATGTACCTTGTTCAGGTAGACCTTCAGGGCACGGGTTTGCCAAACTACCCACTCTGCAGGCTGTGTGGGGTCCTGAGGAGAGAAGGCCTTTGTTTAGTGTGCGTTTCTGTTAAGGAACCAGCTCGAGCATCTTTCCAGACGCTGAAAATCATTTACGTCGCCTTTCCTGGGAACATTCTGTTCCTGTCCCTCACCCGTGTTTGTCCCGAACTGTCGCCCTTTTTCTTAGCCATCTGCAGGCATCTTATAAACATTGGGGAGGTTGGCTCCCTGTCTGCGCAGTGATTTGCAAATTCTCTTGTCTTTCTTTATGGGCTTTTCCACGTGGAAGTGTTGGCTTTATGTAATTGTGTGAAACTGTCTTTTTGTGGCTTCTAGAAGGCACTGCAGGGAGTATCAGAACAGCCAGGAATCCCAGATAGGCAGCCTCCCAGATACGCTCTCTCCGTTGTACAGAGGAGAGGACTGAAGCCCAGGGAGGTTAAGTAACTTGCCCAGAGCACAGCCAGGAGGTGGCAGGTATTCTCTGTCACTTCCGGGCCTCCAGTGCCTGCTGTCCAGGGGGCCCTCCCACCCCAAGACAAGCAGTCGGGTGAACTGTGGCCCAAGTTAGTAGTAGATACAAACCTCTGCTTGGGGTGCCGGTTCTGCACCCGCTGGCTTCACCCATGTAAGCCAGAGTCCTGCACCTCCTCTGAGGCCCACTGGGGACTTTTTGCAGGTAGCACTCTCCAAACACTGCCTGAGCTCGGGGCAGGGCGTGACACCATGGCAAAGAGCAAGGACAGATGGCCAGGCTTGGCCCTGGCTCCACCCTTTCCAAGCCTCAGGCTCATCATCAAGCAGCAGACACTGTCGTTACCCTCCCTGAGGCGGCAGACTCACGTCTGAAAACCTCTGGCTGGGGGCAGTTTATAGGGCCAGAGGTTTGAGGACTCGCGGCTGGGCTGGGCCTCTGTTCTGTCCGCTCAGGCCTGGAGCGCTGCAGTCCTCTGGGAACCGGGCAGGGTCTACGGGTGCAGGAGAAGGATGAGGACCCGGGCCACAGGGCTTGTCTGGGACCTGGTTCAGGTCTCATCCAGCCCTGCCTCATGGCCACATGTGCATGTACTTGGTCTCCTCCCAGCAGCTTACAGGGAAGGTACAGTGTCCTGCATGAAAAGAGAGGCAGTTGGGGACCTGCGGTCTGACCCTGGGACTCGTGCTTCTTCTGTCGCCTCGTGAGCATGTCCCTGACCCTGAAATTATGCTCAGGGACAGGCTGCTGGTCAGTGGCCGTGAGTGGCCTGTCTGTGTTTGCACAATGACCTATTTAACCATTCCCACAACTAAAGGGCGATGGGGTTATTCAGGATTTCTCAATGTGTGACTAAAGCCCCATTTGGGCATCTTTCAAGAGCTGTGGCTCCGAGCGCTGTCTTAGAAACCGGCTCGCCTTCCCTGGGCAGCAGTACTGGACACCCTGCCCCCACTCTGGCTGTCTCCCACAGGATGAGAAGGAGCGCATTGAAGCGCTGGGGGGCTTCGTGTCTCACATGGACTGCTGGAGAGTCAACGGGACCCTGGCCGTCTCCAGAGCCATTGGTAAGGAGACGAGGGCGGGAGCGAAGGCCACCCAGGGCTCAGGCCTCTGGACCCAGCTGTTGGGGACAGCAGTGTCACGTGCTGAAAAGGTGCCTGTCATCAGTGGGGTTGTGTTGGCAATCAGACCGTGAAGGGAGTGTGGAGAGCGCAGGTGCCTTAGAAACTTCCGTCTCCCTCAGATCACTGTGGCTCAAGTTGCGTGTCCTTACCTGTTTGTTGAAAGGCTTCCTCAAACGATCTAGAAGGAAACCTTTGGTTAGCTGGGAATTTTAAATATTCCACAAGTGAGTTCTGTCTGCCACCCACATACACTGATGATTCTTTTTTTTTCTGTCTTTGACAATCTGAAGTAAAAGCAGCCCCTCACCTGCCCCACCCCATTTTCTCAGCATCCGCCACTGCCAGGCCCCAGTTCAGGGCTCAACCGCCCCATTTCTTCTTCAGACACTAAGGAATCGCCTCCTTCCTGCTAACGCCTGTCCTTGCCAAGCGTGTTGCCCTCTTTATACCCCTTCTCCCTGTGGCTTCTGCCCTCAAGTTTCTGGACACACCAGGACAGGGAGGGGGGAGCCAGGCTCCCTTCCAGGGACAGGGGACTTCTGGGCAGCTCCATGTAAGGGATGACAGGGTCTGGTCACGCACGTTGGAGCAGTGACTGTCAGGGCAAGAGCAGAAGGAGGGGGCCAGTGGGCAGCCCTGTGGGGCCTGGGTAAGGTGAGCTGTAGAAACCTGGAGGGGAGGGGAGTTTGAGCTGCATTTGAAGGTGAAGCTGGTAGGATTTGCTAACAAGTTGGATGGGGTGTAAGAGAGAATCAGAGGAAACCCCCGATATTTGGGCCTAAAGACCCGGGAATCGTGGTGCCGTTCTCCTGTAGGAGCCTGGAAGAGCAGGTGTGAGGGAGGAGAAGTGAGCTTGGTTGAGTGCCTGTTGGGTGTCTGGGGGGCACTGTCAGGAGCTCAGGGCGGCCAGGGCCGTCACCCGTGCAGTGTCCCTGGCCATGCACTCTGGGCCCTGCTCCATGGGGAGTGAGAAAGCAGTTTTATGGAGCTGAACTCCTGCCCTCCTGGGTTTTGATTCTTCCCTCAGGAATACCAGAATAAATCTGTCATGTCCCCTCCATGTGAGATTACCTTCTTGCCCTGTGTCCTTGCCTGTGAGCATGGGTGTTGGAGGAGGGGTAGGCACAGTGAGGCCAGGCTGGCAAAATGGGCAGAGCAGCCAGCAGGCCGATTCTCTGACACCCGGCGCCTCTCTCCCACGTACAGGGGATGTCTTCCAGAAGCCCTATGTGTCGGGAGAGGCAGATGCGGCCTCCCGGGAGCTGACTGGCTCTGAGGACTACCTGCTGCTGGCTTGTGATGGCTTCTTTGACGTGGTTCCCCACCAGGAGGTCGCCGACCTTGTGCAGAGCCACCTGGTCCGGCAGCAGGGCAGTGGGCTGCGTGTCGCTGAGGAGCTGGTGGCTGCAGCCCGGGAGCGGGGCTCCCATGACAACATCACAGTTATGGTGGTCTTCTTCAGGGACCCCCAAGACCTGCTGGAGAGTGGGGCCCGAGAGGCGGGGGACTGCCAGGCAGACAGGAGAAGCCAGGACGTGCCCTCTGACCTCTCAGAGTCAGAGAACAACACTCCATGGAAAAGTGAGGAGGCCCAGGCCCCCGGTGGTCCCCGCCTGTGACCTCACCCCTCAGATGTCCTGGGACCCAACAGGTAGCAGTGGCAGGTGGGCACCACCCAAGCAGTGCTTTCCCCTGGGATTCCCAAGCCCCCATGCTGCTCCCGTTGGTCTGTCCCAACCACTGCGGAGCTGCGTGGGACGGTGAGCGTCATGCCTTGCTCGTGATGGACAGTAGAACAAAGGAAGCCTCACCAAAGCGAAGGTGACCCTGGAACTGGACTGGCTCTTGCTCCCCATAGGGCAGGGGTGGAACCAGAGGCCACAGTCACTGACTGCAGCCAGACCAAAGACACCGGGCAGCGCGTGGGGCAGCGGGACACTGTGTGGGCCCTTGGGCAGACCCAAGGCGCCCGGTGCAGGTTTCTCACCCATTCCTCATCGGCCGCAGCCAGCGGGGTTCGTGTCTGCAGATAAACCAGCTCCTGGTGGGGCCTGGCTGGTGGAGCTCGCTCCCCAGACGGGAGAGGATCGGGGATCAGGTCTGCGGCGGACACCTGCCTGCATCATGGCAGCCGTGACGTGTGGCCCTGGCCTCACTGGCCCCTCTCGTACCCCACACACCCAGGGAGGGGAAGCTCAGAGATGCTACACTTGTCTGTTGTGTGCCAACGCCCCTCCCGCCCCCCCTGCCCCAGGGAAAAGTCTGGTTCGGAAAAGCAGTATTTCAGGTTTTGTCTTTGTTCCGTCAGTGCCAAGGGGACCTGTTTGTCTAATAAGCAGAGCTTAGCATTTATTTTATTCCTTAGAAAACTTAACGTATTGGTATTTTTTAGGGGAAACTTCTTTTGCAGTATTATTGTTTTTTTTTTTTTCTTAAATCAAGATTGAAACAAAACCTTTCCAGGGAGTATTAATAAGCCATTCAAGTGCCTTAAACAGTTTTAGGTAAGGCTGGACCTGCCAGGCCTGGGATGGGCTCTAATAGGCACGTTTAAGTTTCCACAAAAGCGGGATTGATTTTGTGACAGTGGATGGTTTAGGCCAGAATTCTTCCCAGGAGAGTTGTCTGACTCCGTGATGTGCCACTGGCAGCAAAGTGGTCGGTCCCTAAGAGCGTGGGCTGTGCGGTGTGGCCCAGGCCAGGCTGCAGGGCTCCGGGAGCTCAGGGTGACCGTGGTCCCTGCCTGATCCCTTAGCTCTGCCACTTGGTATCTGGCTGGACCTTGGGCTGAGAGTTTGAGCTCCATGAGCAGGCAGATCCTTGCTGCTGTTTGGAATGTTCCAGAATGTCTTGTGTGTTGGTAGTTGGATTGGTTTCATTCAGAAACACATGTAAGAGGCTCTGACAGGTCTGATGTAGCTGGCAGGTCTGTTTGGAGGCAGCGGGAGTGCAGCTGGGAGTCTGTCCCACCCACCTAGCCCTTGCCCCTCTTTCTGCCAATAGCTGGCAGCCTCTGCTGCCTTACTGTCTGCCCCCAGCCTTGCTTGGCTGTGAGAGAGCGCGCCTGGGTCCCCTACTGCCCTGGGAAGGCGAAGCTCATGTCAAGGGGGTGATACAACCGCTGTGTGAAGTAGAAAATAGTGACGGCTCCAGGTGGGACCTGGGCTTGCTATGTGGGCAGGGCTGCTGCAGGCAGAGGCTGGCAGTCTGGGAAGGGCAGTGGGTGGCTTAACCAAGGCCTCTGCAGGATGTTCCCCGGGCACTGGGCAGTGGGAGGAAGCTTGGTGCCAGGGCCCCACGCCAGGAGGTACAGAGGAAGCGTTCTGAGTCCACCCATAGCAGCAGGGCCCCAGAAAGGTCTGCGCAGGGAGCCCCCTGATCCCAGCAGCACTGAGGGGAGTCCCGGGGAAGGAACGGATGATGGAAGCCATCCCTCCTGAAGTGATTGGGCTGTCCAGAAGGAAGGGTAGGAGCCTTGGGGAGTCATTACCTGTAGGCTGACTGTACCCCTCCCCTAGAGCAGGACGAAGACGCCGAGGCCACATAGTCAATGCCTTGCTTAGGGCTTCCTGATAAAAGCATCTTAAACACAGGCACTGCCGTTCAGAGAATGTTCGGCAGCCAGCATGACCATGTGTTGCCCCATTTCACTCGAAGGCCCCGCTGCCTTCTGGGGGCCAGATGCCCCTTTGTCAGCCTCTCCCAGCACAAGGCTGGGTGTGTCCCCACCTTCACTTCCAGCCTGGCATCCTGAGGGCGTGGCCTGGCTGGAAGGAGGGGGCAGTGGGCTTGTTTTTCCTCTTTTCTTTGCTAATCTTACTCCATCGATTGCTGCCAAGAGAGAAGAGAAGCTTCACTGTATGGGGTCTGGATTACAGCACCTGATGGTCTGCTTTGTGCCCCGGCTGGAGGCTCCACCGGCACAGTTCTCCAGGCTTGTCCTCACGCCTCTCCGACCCCCAGCCAGGCTGCTTTGCTGTCTGGCCGGCCTGTCAGCCCAGGGAGTGCGTGTTCTCCTACTGCGCCCTTAGGCACAGAGTGGGTCTTTTCCATCGGGACCGGCTGCAGGGGGAGCCACTGGGAGATCTGCAGCCTCCGTGCAGCCTGCCCCACTTCCTCTTCAGGCCACAGTGCCAACAGGGCCCCTAGCCGAGATACTAGTCTGGAAACCTCGATCCCCCTCTCAAGTCCCAGCTTTGCCACTGGCTCCTTATGTGAGTCATTGCACCTCCCTGGGCCTCAGTTTCCCCTTTTTTGGGCACAGTGTTGCACTGAGTCTGTGCAGTAGCTCCTGGAATTCTGGAGGTGTAGGGAGGCCCTGGGGCAAACCCAGCACATCCTGGAGAGATGCTGCCAGTGCTGAGGGCCCCTCCCCCACCACCAGCAGGGTGATTAAGTATTACTAGTGTCTATTCTTAAAACTAAGTGGGTTGGAAAAGAATTGAGCTACTGATGCCAGGGCTTTATGTGGAATACAAAAGCTGGAGAACTCTATCTCCGCTTTTACAGATAGAGCCGATCCCAAGCCAGCAGGGGTGGGAGAGGAGGCAGCTGAGATGGGAGGGCCTGGGAGAGGGGCAGGCACAGCGGGGCTCCCCAGGGCAGCTAGTCTAGCTACCCACTGCTGAAATCCAGAGGTGAACACGTGATCTCCCCAAACCAGCCTACCCTCAGCACTCAGGGCTAGGCAATGGGCATGTTTTAGGAAGATAGCAATAGGGTGCCAGGACCCAGGGAGAAGCATGGGCTTGCTGAGGTCTGGGTCAGCTTTTGGCTGCAGTCCTGTCTCCCACCCTCCCTGAGCCCACTGTAGTCCCAGCCTCGCCCCCTCCCCAGCTACCTCAGCAGTGTTTCTAGGGCTGTGGGCACAGCTCTGACAGGCCTGGCCCGATGCCAGCCCTGCGGGAGCCAGGTGCACTTGTGCAGACTGGACTGTTTGGTTCCATCCTGCCCATAGCCCAGAGGGGCAGCCCCTGGGGCCTGGGCTCTCCTCGGGCCCCACAGCTTTGCCAAACTTGCCGTGCTTTGCCATTCACACGCTGTGCCAGCCTTGCCAGGGGTTTATCTGTGCGAGTTTTGTGAGGTTCTGTGGGGGGTGGGGGTCCTTTCTAAGGCAGGGTGGCTATTTACCCTGCCTGCGGGGACAACCCCATGGTGAGAGGCCAGAAAGGCCATCTCCTCCCAGGGCTGCTGTGCTCAAGTGTCAATAAACCACGAGTTCTGAAATGTGTCTCGAGTCCTGAGTCCTGCCTTGTCTCACCTCTGAATTCCTGGTTCCCCTGGGTGTCCAGGGTGTTTGGAAGCTCCTCGGGTGCAGGGGGACCTTCTACAAATCTCACTGCAGGGGAAACAGATGAATTCTGGAGGGAGCCCTTCTGGCCCCCAGCCTCTCCAGCCTGCCCGCCCAGCCTAGTTCACAACCCTGGGGTCCCAGCCCACCCTTACCAGCAGCAAGAAGCCACATTCATGGTGAGCATGTGCAGGGCTTGTGGCACCAAGGCCAAGCCCCTGGGAACCCACAGGAGTCCTTGGGGCCCCTGGGCCGCTGAGGATGGAGGCCCCGCCCACACGACACTCAGCCGGGAGCCAGTGGGTCCGCAGCCCCATGGGAGGTTCTTCCTCGTGCTCCTGGCTGAGTCCAGACATCAAGGGGATGTGGACAACGTCAGGATGGCCTCCTCCACGCCCTGGCCGTGGCTCCGTTGGTAGGTTGTGGGTTTGATCTCATCAGGACATAACCCTGGTCAGGGTGCCTGCAGGAGGCAACCGATCAATGTTTCCCTTCCTCTCTCTAAAATCTGCTTTTTTTAAAACCATATCCTCAGATGAGGATTAAAAACAGTGTCTCCTCCATGCAGAAGCTGCTGAGCCAGTGCCCCAAAATGCTGCCTGAACTCCCCAAAACAGGGTGGGGTAGCTTGTGCTTTCAGATTAGTTGGGGCCAGCTAGCCGGGGCTTGCTTTTTCACTCCCTCCCTGTCAGCCCCTGCCCCAACCTTTGCCTGCTCTCCTTGCCTGTGGGACCCTCTTGCCCGCTTTCAGGCCTGGTTGGCCTCATTTTCTCTAGTCCTTCCTGAATCATCACTGCGAGTTTCCAGGGCACCCTCCAGGCAGCCTGGGGCAGTGGTCTCCCACCCTCCAGACTATACCACGGCTAGGGAGGCGGCTTGATCTCTTCATCCTTTCACTGAGGGAGGGCTGGGGCTTCCACTCAGGCCCTGTCACTGCCAGCCTGGGGTAGTCACCCATCTGCCCTCCCCCACCCTCACCCCCTCTTCCTCCTTCAAAGCTCCCACAGAATCTGCCCAGCAGAATCCTCGGTCTTAAGTATATGCTGTCTCCATTGTTCCCTAATGAGTTGCCTCATGTGTCTGAATCTCATCACGGCAGCCAGATGGTGGTTCCACACTTCCTTCCACTGCCACAGAGCGTGGAGCCCAGGACAGCAGTCTCTCTGGGGCCAC
Source organism: Trachops cirrhosus (assembly GCA_028533065.1). Taxonomy (NCBI): domain Eukaryota; kingdom Metazoa; phylum Chordata; class Mammalia; order Chiroptera; family Phyllostomidae; genus Trachops; species Trachops cirrhosus. Next base: position 50,780,212 of record CM052546.1, on the reverse strand, counting down.
TGGCTGGGGGCAGGGGGCAACCTGAGGGATAGGGCACTCTAAGCGGGCAGGAGCTAAGTGGCCCCAGCCAGACCAGGCCATCATGATGGCAGGTGGGGGTGGAGGCCAGAAGCATCAACCAGGCTCTGCCAGGACACAATCTGCACCCAGAGGTCAAGTCCAGCACAGGGTCTATCTGGGGAAGGGGTAGGAGCTGGGGCCTTGGGGACTGGGTCTCAAGCAGTCAGCCAGGTTCCCTGAGGGCAGGCTTTGGGGGAGGGTGGCTGCAGGGTAGGCAGAGAGGCAAGGTGCCCCTTTGGGAAAGCTGGTGAGTAGCCCACCCCCAGAGCTGCCCTCAGAGGGCCCTGATGGCCCTCCAGCTGCCCCTTCTGGTGCCGCACTGCCCTCTTGTCCTCATCAGGCTGGTGTGGGGCAGAGGCAGGTTCTGAACCAGTCAAGGACAGCTCAGCCAAGCCCACACATAAAGCCATGCTTCATCTTGGGTCTGCTTCCTGGGAGTGGGCTGGGGGCATCCCAGACATCTGGCCAAGCAGTGAGCATGGCCTCCTCAGAGTACCTTTGAGGATTGCTCCAGGTGCTGGCTCCAGGCATGGCACAGGGGCCCACAGGGGCTGCACTGCCCACCCAGGCAGGCCCCTCCCTAGACCACTGTCTCAGTCATTCTGGCTGCGATGGGGGAGACCACTGCCTCCTTCTCTCTTACCTCCTCCCCTTCTCCTCCTCCCTGCCCCCTCCACTTCCATTCTTAAATTATAAAGCAATATGACAACGTGACAAAACTTGGACAAGAGAGAAGAAGAGAAACAAGATTTGATTTTGGGTATGGAACAAAATAACCAAGGTGTTTAGAAGTACAGTTTAAAAAATAAAACTTTTTCAAATGAAAGGCCCCTTTTTGCCCAGAGACCCTCCTAAAACAGTGTCAAACCCCAGAAGACGAAACAGACACAGAATAAGAGCTGTATGCTGGCGAAACCAGGCTGCAGTCAGGCGGGCACACAAGCGCCCGTTTGCATCGTCGTGTTTGAGAAAGAAGCCTGGCTTTACGAAGCTGGCTCTCAGCAGCCACCACGCACCCCCAGGAGGGACGGGCCTCCGCAGAACATCCCCCTTTCACAGCGGCCTCTCTTCCCTTCCAGGCTCAGCCAGCGTGACAGAGTCAGGCTGCCCTGCCCTGCCGTGCACCCGCTGTCCCTAACTTCATGCCTGATCCCCACGGCATGCATGCCTGGGCCGCTTCTTCCATTTTTAAAATATGAGTATTTGACATAAACACATTGAGAACCAATGCCATAGATTAGCTATGAAGCATAACAATTACAGACCCACCAACCAACCTGAGAACATCCTCTTGCCAACAGTGTGCACCTTTGAGCACCCACACTGCGTCATCTTTAAAGAGGATTTTTAAAATGAATTTCACCATATATATATATCTCACTATATACTTTTATTTTATTTTGCTTGTCTTTTTTTGTTTATTTTGTATTTTTTGAGGTGTCCAACTTAGTGGTTAGACAAGTATTACACAGTCGTCCCTCGCAATATCACAGTTCGCTTATTGCAGCTTCGCTGTATTGCGGGTTGTTTAAAACCCACGATATTACTTCACTGGTGAGCACCCATATAGAATTTTATATGTTGTTAAAATTACGTAGGTTTAAGAGTGCAGAAAGTGTTTAAGAGCATATGAAGTGTTTATAAGAGTGTGGGAAAAGTTTATAGGAGTGTGAGAAGGGCTTATAAAGCCTTAAAATATATAAAAATAATAAATATAACGTATCTACTTCGTGGATTTCCACCTATTGCGGGGTCTCTGCAATGTAACTCCCGTGATAGGTGAGGGATCGCTGTATACTTTACATATAGTGTTCCCCTTGATATTCCTAGTCCCCCCACTGACGCCATACTTAGTTATCGCGATATTATCACCTGTGTTCTCCGTGCTTCACTTAGTCCCCGTGACTATTCTGCAACTGCCAATTTGTACTTCTTAACCCCTTTACCTCGTTCGCCCAGCACCCCAAGCCCCCTCTCTTCAGGCAGCCTTCAGTCTGTTCTCTGTATCTATCAATCTGTTGCAATTTTGTTTTATTTGACTTTCTCTGACTGACTGATTTCATGCAACCTAATACCCTCTAGGTCCATCCATGCCGTTGCAAAAGGTAAAATTTCATACTTTTTATGGCCGAGTAACATTACATTGTACGCAAGGGCCACAGCCTTTTTACCCTCTTGACTACCTACCGATGGGCACTGGGTTGCTTCCATACCTCGGCTATTGTAAACAATGCTCATTTTGCTTGTCTTTTTATGAAAAGATAGAAAAATGATGAAAAACATAAAAAGATTTAAAAAAATTTTTTGCTGTGTGTATTCTACTTCATGTTTTCATGACTCAACATTCTGTTTCTCAAATCCATCCATGCTGTGTGGGCTTCTGGTCTCTGCAGAAGCCGAGCTGTGCGAACACCCTCAGCAGGTCTCCCGCACCCACGTGCCATGGAGCAAAGCTGCTGGGATGGACTGTCCAGGGAACCTACAGGGCCTGGTGCAGATCAGAACGCAGGGCCCTTGATAGATGACTGAGGGTTCAGGGTGGTGCCGGTGGGGCGTTGCACCAGGTGCAGGCCCCTGTGACTGCACAGGTGCCCACTGCCGCTGCGTCTTTACCCACCTGATGGGGCCATGCAAAGCGCTTGTGCCATGCAGGTGGCAGTGCATAGGGTGTCCTCTGTTCCCCATCCTCACCAGCACCTGCTTCATCAGAGTTTTAAATGTGTGTTGATGTAACGAGTGCAAAGTGGCATCTCTTTGTGGTCTCCATTTGCATTTCCATGGTTACCCGAGAGGGTGAGCAATTTATGTAAGTGTGGACCACTGGGTGACTCTTTATCAAGGAACGGGGTACAGAGTTAGACTCTCCTCCTGCTCTTGCCCCTCACTGACCACACAGGCTTTGGTAGATCACTTCCCGCCTGGAACCACATTTCTCTCATCTGATGTACTGCTTTATGGTTCTGCCACTAGGTTGCAACCGCTCTTCATTTTTGTGTCTTCAACCCAGGGCCTCTCCCAGTCATGGTGTCCACATGCCTCCATCACATCTGCTGAATGAAGGCTGTAAATCACCAGGTGGCTCTGTAAGTGCCAACGAAGGTGCACAGGCGAGGGACTTCCCTCTGGAAGCAGACTTGTGGCAGGTGAAGGGGCAGAAAGCAAAGACCTTGTTCAAAGCCGGCCTCTGCCAACCTCTGCCGCCTTGGGGAAGGAAACTTCACTTCTCTGAGCTTCCAGTTTTCATCTGTAGATGGGGAGGATGGCATCACCTCCCCATCTGCAGGGTTGCCTTGAGGATTGAATTGGATATGGAATTGTTGGTTATTCTCACTCTGAGTTCTAGGATGCATTCCATAGGTCTGACCTTGAACTTGAGGGGTTGCTCCTCTCTCTGGGCCCCAGATCTTTTCTCTATCAGTGAGGGAAGTGGGCCCATCACTGATTCCCCACTGATGGGCCCTGGGGCTGCTGGCAGAGATAGAGGCTCAAAGTTGGGACAGTTAAACCCCAATAAACTAGAGCTGTGGCTGAGACGGTCACCATGCCCCCACCTCTTTTTTTTGGACTGAGGCACAATTTACTACACTGCTTTTCATTGTTGACCATCTGAAACCTGTGTGTGTGTGATAAGCTTAGGGACAAGATGGTGATGAATTGTCAAAAACAGTGAGCCCTTCTCGCCCCCACCCCCCAGCTTGCTGGTACCCTAACACAGGTGTTGATGAAATGTGTGGACGACTTCATCCTTCCACCAAGCTGCTGAGTGATCTCAGGAAAGTAAGAGCAGGGATCGCCAGTGCTGTCCCCCCACCAACCAAGTGACCTCTGGTGGGCAAGGACTGCATCTCCAGCAGCCCCTGGATGAAGTCCCTGGAAAGTCACCTGGACGCTTCTGACTCACAGTGTCCAAAACTCGCTTCCCTCCCACCAACCTCCACCTCATCTCAGGGATTGGTGTCACCATCCTTCATCCAGATCCCCACAACAGAACCCAGGAGCCACCTCCACCTGCCTCCCCCTCTCCTGCCCACTCCTGGTCATCTCCAGGTGCCTCTGAGCCCTCTTAAGGAGGAGCCGCGTAATTGATTGTCCAAAAGGTAGCCTTTGAGAGTGAGCAAGGGCCAACAGGCAAGGACATCTGGTCCCTGTGCATAACAAAGACATAGACAACGAATGACAAACATAGTTACCCCAGCACTGCCATGACAGCCAAAAATGGAACGCAGCCTAGATCTCCACCAGCTGGAGTCCTTCGTAGGGTGGAATCTTACTCAGCATTTGAAAATGCTGTTCCTAAATAATTTTTTTAAAGATTTTATTTATTTTTAGAGAGAGGGAAGGGAGGGAGAAAGAGAGGGAGGGAAACATCAATGTGTGATTGGTTACCTCTCACATGCCCCCAGCTGGGGACCTGACTCTCAACCCAGGCATGTGCCCTGACCGGGAACTGAACCAGTGACCTTTTGGTTTGCAGGCCAGTGCTCAATCCACTGAGCCACACCAGCCATGGCTAAATAATTTTTAAAAGATTAAATAGAAAAATTAGGAAATATAAATAATTAGAAAAGTGTATATATTAGAAGAAAAACAGGATCAATGATATTAAATGACAGTGTATGAAGTGTGTGTCTAATTATGTATGTAAGTATATGAATCTACAAAAAAATGTATATATTCTACACACATAGAAAAGTTAAAAGGAATCACACTAGAATTGGAGCATAATTACCTCTGGGTGATTGGATTTTTACTTTGGTTTTTGTATTTTTGTAATTTTTGTTTTTTCTAAATGTTTGATAATGAGTATGTTTTACTTTTAAAATCAAGATTAAAAAAAAACTTTAACATTATTTTAAGACACCAGAATGGTTCATTCCTTCACAAATGCTTGCTAGCCTGCTGATCTGGACTTTGGGCTGGAGAACCCACAGATGGGAGACCCCACCTCCATGGCTGGGCTATTTGGCTACACCTTCTGATCTGAGGGAGGCAAGCCCAGGGTGACCTGGGGATGGAGTGGGGGTGGGAGGTTGCAAGCTCGGGATCAGTGGCTGGGTGACCATAGAGGGAGGCTCCAGCCAGAGCACAAGGCCTGGTGGCCTGTGATATTCTGAGTGTATCTGGAAGCTGCTGGACAGTCCAGGCCTAAGAGAGTATCCAGAGTGAGGCTTTTCCAAGCTCCCTTTGGCTACTGCTGGAGAACAGGATGGGAAGCTGTGGACCAGAAGGCCTCAGGAGTCAGAGTGGCAGGGGTCAGAGTGGCCCGCTCCCTGAGAGGGAGCCAGGGAGCCTGGACCTGGGGGTAGGATGTGGGGCAGGTGCATTTAGGAGTCCCAGGTGGACTAGAGCTGGGGAGATTTCTCTTTTATCCACACATTTAACACACTGATAAGATATGATATGACAAGATAGATAAGATATGAGACAGACAGGGTACACTACAGGACAGAACAAGGGGCCGGGCCACCATTGACGCACTTAACCATGGACAAAAAGGGTGGGCAACTCATCACTGGAAAGGGAAGGAACAGCATTCTGAGTGGAGGGAACAGCAAGCCGAGCTAAGTCTACATGGGGAGGAATTGCTTGCTGCCCTCCTGTCCTTTTGTGGTTGGGATAGCATGTCCTCTGCAGCCCATGCTCGATTCCCCAGCAGCTGCTCAGCCTCCCTCCCACCAGCCTGCGAGGGGCCGAGGGCACTCCAGGTGCCAGGCCAGACTGCAGAGAAGCCTGGAGCAATATACTGGGAGATTCCATCCATAGCAGGCTCAAGATCAGGCAGTAGTAATCTATAATCTCAGAGGCCAAGTGGCTGCTTGCCTGCAGGTGGAGGATGGGGGGAAAGGAACACCTCGGGGTGTACTGGGTGATGGACATGGTCTACATTTTGATTTGGTTCTTGGTGACATGGATATATATTTTTGTCCAAATTCATTAGGTCATACCCACCGTTAAGACTGTTAGAGTTCACTGTATGTAAGTTACACCCTGATAAAAAAAAACAAAACAGATTTAGGTCAGACTCTGACTAACCCAGGTGGTGTGGTTGGTGGAATCATGAAAACTGAGAGGGAAGGCCACCTGGGGAGGTACCCCAAAGCAGTGCCATGGGTGGACCCCAAAGGTGGCCACACATGTGGATGATCAGTAGGCCAGTGGCCCAGGCTCCAGTGGTGGTTAGAGATCACGGCCACTGACCATGGCCAGTGCTGAGGGATGATCACTGAGCCAAGAGAGCCACAAGGGAACCTGGGTGAGTCCTTGAGGAGTTGGAAAGGGAGTTAGCACTTACTGAGGGCCTACTGTATGCCAGGCCCTGGGCTTGAGAGGCTGAAGCTCACTAGGTTATAACTACAGCCCTGAAGGTTTTCATGAATGCTGGGCACAGGAGGAGGAGGAGGTTCAGGGCAGCCAGGAGGCAGCCAAACCCAGGCCGCCTTCTCCCAGAGTTAGAACTGAGCTTCCCCACATCTGGACATCACCTGCTGTAGTGGGGAAACCACAGAACAGCAGTGTGGTTGTGTGTGCATGTGTGCGTGCGCACTCGTGAGAGAGAGAGAGAACACTACAAGGCTGCCCATGTGGCTGAGTCAGAACAGAATAAATCTGTTAGAAATCAGAATTCTCTGTGTGCTGGCAATGAGTCTTAAACACGCTTTACTGAAATCTCATGATCTCAACTAACCCGTTGCTTCATTTAGAAGGTAAGTCTAGAGTCAGCAAGGGTGGGAGACGGCCGGGCCTGCTCTTCCTGGTACGGCTGGAGCAGAGGCTCTGGTGGCTGTAGACCTGTGGCAGAGCAGGGGCCTTGAATGCTGCACCTGAGGATTTCATCCCTGTTCTTCCACAGTAACGAGCCCTTGATTGTTTATGAAGGTGGCGGCCGGGCAGTAATTGCATCTGCACTTAAAGGAGCCCTCCGTGGCAGGTGGAACGGCTTGAGATGATGTGTGTGCGCACTTTGCAAACCAGACCATATAGTGCCTGCCCATGTGCAAGTGGAGGGCACAGGCAAATCAGACAGCCCAAGTTTCATAAAGGGACTCTTTACTAAAGTGTGGGAAGGGTTAGGGAAACCACAAGGCATAGTGAGAGGGGTCGGGGGCAGGGGTCTGTTGACCTCCATGGGCCCCCTGGGTGAGAGGAGGAGCTGTGTGGACAGCGACCCCTGCAAGAGCTGTGAGGGTTGTGGCCAGCCAGGTGCTACCCTGTAGAGAAGGAAGGACCTAGGGAACAAATAACCGGACTTACTCTTCTCCCTTCAAACTCTCTCCACCCTCTTCTTGCCAAGCCCAGTCAAAAGCCTTCCTGCAGATGCAGAACAGGGTTCCCAGGGGGACAGTGGCTATGAAAGGCATCTGGCACAAATGAAAGTTACCCTTAAAAGCATAGTCTGTAGGTAAAAGGTTACATTATGTACGTTCTTACAATGGATTCCCATGAGTCTCTTTAAAAAAAATTGCAGTAGATTTATTCTGCTCAGGCCTGGGGGGGGAAAGTAATGAAAACATATAAAAATATCTTATTTCAATATTTAAAATTGTATAAATATACATGAGTGTGGTTTTACAGAAGCCTGTACCTCTTGGAGGTGGGTTGTTATGCCTTGCTTTACGTGCTTGGCATTATTTAAATTTCTAAAAATGATCATGAACTATTTTTGTAATTTAAAATATCATAAAACAGAAAGAAAGGAAAGAAACCCTGTTGGAAGCCAGAAGGAGTGAATGGGCTGAGGCAGGGAGAGCTGAGAGCGCTGCATGCCACAGAAAGGCCCGGCAAGCAGCAGCCAGGACCACCTGAGGCAAGGGAAGCAGGGAAGGAGCGGAGGACTGGCTTACACAGTGTTGAGACGCTCCTCCTCCTCTTCTCTCTCTTCTCTTCCCTTCCCATTCCTTTCCTTTCCTTGGAGACGGAAGAATGGCTGGAAGCCAAGGAGGCAGCTGGTGTGGTTGGAAAATTAGTTACATGTAAGGGAGTTGGGCAAATATATTGAGCATAATGGCAGCTGGGATTTTTTTTCACTGTCGGAGAAGAGAATTGGAAAGGGGGAAGGCTAGAAAGAACCCTGAGGAACTGGAGAGATTGTGAACTATCTGTATGTGTGTGTGTGTTCTTTTACTTGTTTGTTTGTTTGTTTGTTTTTCCATCTACTGACAAGGCCCAGAAGCAACGACATCCTGTCAGGAATGAGCACACCCAGTACCCGGATCATGGACACCACACTACACAGAAAAGAACTAGAGCTTCCAGAAGAAATGACAGATTCCGGGGCTGGGGCACAAGGAACGTAGCAAAATATTCAAATAGTGATGGTGACTATAAAAGGGATATAGGAGCCAGTCAGAGTGGCTTGCACTGACCAAGTCTGGGGCAACTGGAGCATAAAAATAAAAATGATAACAGACTACAACCCACTGAATAACATAGGAATCTGTGGGTCTGTATTGATTCAGGAGAAGGGAAATCTCTTTCTTATAGTACAAAGCCAACTAATAAACATAGAAGAGGTAATGGACATAGAAATCATTATAGTGGTGGGTTGATTCAAACAAGACTTCATGGATGCTCTAAGATTTGTGGGCAGAGGTTTGATGAAGAACAGAATATTGCAAAATATAGGGTGTATTTTTCCAAAATTGGTTTTAACAAACACCCCCCTCCCCATACATTCTTCTGCCACTGGAGACTCACTGATAACCAACAGAACATGGCAAAAGTGACCTGTGACTTCAAGGCCAGGTCAGAAGACCTTGAAGCTTTTGCCTTTGCCTCTTGGAGCATTTCTTCTTGGAATGCTGCCTCTCAGAACCCTGCAGCCATGCTGTAAAAATCCCAGGCTACACGGAGAAGTCACATGTTGGTGGCTACAGTGACAATTATCCCTGCTGAGCCTATCCATGAGCCATTCCAGCCCAGGTGACATCGTGGAATTGGATCCTCCAGCCACCAGCCATTTGAGTCACTTCTGGCATTGCAAAACATTTCAGCTGAGGCCCCACCACCACATAGGAGCAGAGATAAGTCAGACCTGCTGTTCCCCGTCTGCATTCCTGACCCACAGAATCTATGAGCACAATAAAATTGGTTTGTGTAATGTCATTACATGTTAGGGTGGTTTATTCGGCAAATATAGACAAGCAGAGCATGAGCATAGTCTCAAACGTCTCCCCACAAAATACCTCCCCAACACAAAGGTGAAAATGCTAACTTTCTGAAGAAAAAGTCTGGCAGACAGTGACTGGACTGTGGAACCAAGTTTCCCATAACTAGTCAAGGTTTCTGTGACGACCAAGTCATAACCATCATACCCCGTGAACACAGCGTAGCATCATTTAGTGGTATTCCAACCAGGAATGCACAGAATTTGTCTAATCATGAGAAAACACTGAATAGATGGAAACAATCCAGCGTATCTATAATATATTTAGAGACCCATAAAAATATTTTAATCTTAATTTATTTGGAAATAAGAAGAAAAATAATGCAATAACAATGAATCCATCCTGGTTTATATTCATTTTTATACCAATGCTAACCAATGTCATTACATGTCAGGGTGGTTTATTAGGCAAATAATTTAAAAATTATTTTGCCTAATTTAAATATTAAAATATAAAATTATTTTAATTTTTTGTGGAGGAAGGAGCCCACATAATGCAAACATGCCAAGGACCTACAAAAGTCCTAATGCATCTCTGGGTTGGGATACCTTACAGAATGAAATGTTAACTCAGCCAGGCAATCAGTAGATGTCAATGCTGATGTGACAGAGATGTTGGGATTGTCTGACAAAGATTGTAAGGGCAGCTACTATAAAAATGCTCTAAAAAGTAAGGGCAAACACTATTGAAACAAGGAAAGCTAGAATATCTCAGCAAAAAAATAATAAGGAACCAAATGGAAAGTGAAACTGAAAAATACAGTAATGACAATAATCTCACTGGATGATTATAATAATGGAATGGAGATGAGAGCAAAACTTGAAATAGAACAATAAAATTATACAATCATAACCACAGAGATAAAAAAGATTTAAAAATAAATAAGCAGAGTCAGAGACCTGGGGGACAAAACTGAGAGGTCTAATATTTGTTACTAAAGTTCCACAAGGAGAAGAGAAAGCATGTAGTACAGAAAAAATCTGTATAATAGTTTGAAAAATTCCCAAATTTGGTGAAAGACATAAACCTACAGGTTCAAGAAGTTCAGTGAATGCAAAATAGAATAATCCCAAATAAACTCATGCTCAGATGTATCATAATCAGACTGCTAAAGACTGAAAACAAACAAACAATCTTGAAAACAGCTAGAGAAAAAATGCATTACTTAAAGGGAAACAATAATTCAAATGACAACAGATTTCTCATCAGAAACCATGAGGCCAGAAGAAGTGGGGCAATAGTTTTTTTTTAATGTATTTATTTATTTTTTGTTTTTGAGAGAGAGAGAGAGGAAGGGGAAGAGAGAATGTGAAAGAGAGAGAGATCAATTTATTGTTCCACTTATTTATGCATTCATTTGTTCCTGACTGAGGATCAAACCCATGACCTTGGCAAATTGAGCTACCTGGCCAGGGCATGACTGTGTGATTTTAAAAATAAATTTAAAAACAGTTTACAAAAGGCACAAAGAAAACAAAAACACATGGTTATGAAAG
>CM052546.1:50751979-50769392 GCA_028533065.1 Trachops cirrhosus | reverse complement strand
TTTTTAAAGATTTTATTTATTTATCTTCAGAGGGGAAGGGAAGGAGAGAGGGAGAGAAATATCAATGTATGGTTGCTTCCTGTGCATTCCCTGCTGGGAACTGGCCTGCAACCCAGGCATGTACCCTGACTGGGAATCGAACCGTGATCTCTTGGTTCACAGGCCCGCGCTTAATCCACTAAGCTACACCAGCCAGGGCTCCTGATTCTGATGATTGTGCTGTGGCTGTGTAGGAGACTCCTAGTTTTGGGAAACGCCTATAGGGGTATTTAGGCATGCACTATTTAACTTTCCCTCAAATGGTTCAAAAAAGAATTATGACATTGATCTTATATATTTACATATGAATATATACATGCATGTATATCATATGCACAAACATATATGGAGATATATATGTTGTTATATTATTCTTGCCACTTTGAAGTGTGATATTATTTCACGATAAATTATAAAAATCAAAACATATTACAGATACATCACCCATGCAGAAAAATTCCAAATAATTTCTGTACATACACCACCCTCAAGGTGAAGAACCATAACTCCCCACTCCTTAAGAATGAGTATTGGGTAGTGACATCCTCCCAAAGAGTACAGTATGGAAAGGGGGAAAAAGAGTACCTCTACAGGGCAAAATCTGACAGACGCTACTTTAGCCAGGTGATCAGGATCAACGTCAACAGTGAAATCACATTAATATATTAATATTAAGTAGCCTTGATGTGTTATGTGATAAAAATAGCACTTTAACTCTATGAGCTTCCTCCCCCACATCCACATACCCAGATCTTTATGACAAAACCATTAGACAAATCCCAGTTGAGGGACAGTCTGCAAAATAGTTGACCATTTCTCCCCAAAACTCATCAAAAACAGAACATCTGAGAAAAGGTTACAATGAAGAGGAGCCTAGGGGTGACTAAATGTGATGTGAGACCCTGGAACAGAAAAAGGACCCTAGGGAAAAACTAAGGAAATCTGAATAAAGTATGAACTTTGGTTAATAATGATATATCGATATTGGTTTATTAATTGTACCATACTAATTTAAGATGTTAATAATAGGGGAAACCTGGTGTGGAGTATTGAGAACTATCTATACTATCTTTGCAATTTTTCTGTAAATCTAAAAAATATTTATGCTGTTCAGTGAGCAGGATTTGGGTGTGAATTGGAAGTTGGGGTAAACTGACGTAAAGAATGAGGTTGAGGAATATGTTTACTGTTTGGCTTAGGAACAAGGGAGGTGGAGGGGCTCCTGGGTAAGACAGCGAATGGTGGGCAGGTGAGGAGTTCAGTGGAGATTTGTAACGAGGGATCGTGCACTTGAGTGTGGAGCTGACACATAAGACCAGCTGGAGAGGGAGACTTGGGCACCTGGGAGGTGAAGATGATGAGCTACCCTGGGATCAGTGGGTCATATGAGAAAAGTGGGACAGCCCTGTTGGTTGCCCGTCCATTTCTTCTTTCTTCCTGGATGTTGGAGCCCTAATTTTATTCGTGTGTCTGCCCCTCCCCCATGTGACAAAGGGAGTCAGCCTCTCCAAGGTTCCAAAGGGTAAATCTTGATTGGCCTAAGACACTATGAAGTGGTCTCACTCTTCTTGTTGATGATTAGATGGTATAGGTATGTGACCCGGCCTGCCAGTGAGTCATGAGGGGAAGTTTACTGAGTGGCTTCTGAAGAGGTTCCTCACTCCTAAGAAGACTCCCAAAGAGGCAACAATGCCTTTCTGCCTTTGAATGGTGTGGCACCATGTATGTTCTGGAACTGCTGCAGCCATCGCCCTACTTGCCAGAGTATGATGCCCAGAATAGGACAGATCCTGGAAAGGCAGAAAAGAGGAGCAAGAGCCTTACCTGTGGGGTTTTTGTTAGATAAGAAAGTATGGGTCCTAACTGTTTATACCAATTTGGTTCAGCAGGGGCAGGATTAGGGTGAGGCATCTGAGGTGCCTCAGATGCAATATTTAAGGAAGTGCTTGCTCTCAGATGTTGATGCTGCAATTACATAACCCTGAGAGTGAGTGTTTCCTTCAATGTTGCAACCTAGGTGCCTCCCTTACTGGCCTTATGCTAGTCCAGGTCCAGTTTGATTCAAGGTTTTCTGGACCTACATCTGAAAGCTTCTAACGGGCAAGTGGAAGACACAGAAATGTAAGGAATGGACAAAGAAGAGGAACCTAGACTGGGAGATGAAAAACAGCTGCTCTGTTTGGGTTAGCGCGATGTGATATGATAATTGTACCAGCAACCAGCCCAGCCCTTCACCTAATAGTAAAGAAATTGCCTTTCTAGCTTTCAGTAGTAGTCATCTTATTTTCATGATTTTCTAGGGCATGTTACTGTATTCATATTTCCTCCCTGACTGAAATGTCATTTAGAATGTTTGTTAATTTCCCACTGGTTGGGGATTTTGAAATTTAAGTCTGTGTGATTATTTGTTAAATTGCAATCAGAGGATTTGACTTAAACAACATTTGCTTATTTGGATTTATTAAAACTTTTGGTGGTCCAGTGTAGGACACTTTTTATATTTTATGTAGGTGATAGAACTCACAGTGTATTTTTATGTCTTATTAATCCTGTTAACTCATCTTTATTTTTGTTTATATATCACAGTCTGATAGTGGCAATATATTTTACTATAACTGTGTTTCTATTGGTTGTATAGTATTTCTAAAGATTTTTGTTCACTGTTTTGTGTGGCTATGTTACTTGATGCATTTGATTTCTTGCATCACATCTTTAACAAAAATACATCTTCGGAGTTGGCCCTTTGCCCTGAGATTTTCATATTTTTACATGGGAATTTAGTTATTTATAATTTCTTATTTACATTTGCCTTATTTGTTACACCTAGTCTAACTTTCCATCATCTAATATTTTGGTGGTTTGATACTGTTTTTGTGATTTTTCGCCATTTGTTTTTCATTTATACTGTGAGGAAAGTGTCCAGTACATTTCTTGGTATAGGACTTGACTTTTGCTATATGAATTACATTTTCCCCTTTATCTCTTGTCATAATTTATAAGGTAGATATAGAGATTTTTAAGCCACGAAAAATGTTTTAAACTAAAAAACCATATAAAATTATATTATTTAAAAAATAAACTTTATCTTTATTTTATGCAAAACAAGACCTAGTGTGCCTTGCTTTTTAAAACTACCTCCTTCCTCCCTCTCTGGTTTTCATTGCATTAATCTAAGGTTAAAAACCCTATTTAAAAAAATCTACTTTCTCAAACTTTCTTTTGCATTTTATTTGTTACCACAGCAACAATTATTTCAACCTATCGGCATCAAACAGTCTATACTGAGTTGTGTTTTTATTCAGTTATCTCTCTATCTTTAGCTAGTTTCAAGGCTCATTGCCAGTTCTTTCCTCTCATTTCATCATTCATGAGTTTCTGATTCATGTCTTGGTGATTTATTGTACAATTCTGAGCAATTTTTGCAGAAAAGGGAGTTAATTGGGTATGTATTAGTCAGAAACTCTGTGGTTTCAAATGACAGAAAAGTAAGTCAAGTTGACTTCAGTAAAAATAATAATAATATATTCAGCTGAGCCTGTGAATTTCAGGCTCAGCTGAATATAGTCTGAAACTATGTCATCAGAAAATTATCTCCAAATCTGGACTTTGTTTTTCCTGTATCATCTTCATTCTCAGAGACTATTTTTCACATCATGGTATGTTTGGCTCCAGACTCAGAATCACTGCCCTAGCACCCCCCAGAAAGAGAGCACCCCCTTCCCCAATTGTTTCTTAAGAAGTCTGGGATGTGTGTCATTGTCCTGGATCGGGTCACATGCCTGTCCTTTAAACTAATGCCTGTAACTCTAATTGGGGAGCCCTAGGTCACAGGCTTACAGGAGTGCAGAAAAATGGGTCACCAATAAAAAACTGAGCTGTGCTATCAGAGATAGGGAGAGTCAATGCTGTAAAGGCAAAAATAACAGATGTCCATTGCTTTCTAAGATTCTATTAATTTATGAGCTGTCACCACCCTAGAAAGACAATAAGGAAGGCATTCCGGTGTCCAGCTAGCCATCCAAGTTGGTTCTTATTCTGTCATAGTGGTTTAGTTTGGTTTCAGCATTCCAGAGCCCTGTTCTCACCTTTGTGCCTCCAGAAATTTGTCATTGTCACTGTGGCTAGATAATTTTTCCCTCCAGGCCCGGCTCATGTTAATCTGACTCAGCAGAGGCTGATGTATAACTAAAACCCTTCTAAGAATGAACAATAATTGCCGCAGGATGTGAATAGGGTCGTCCTCTGGTCAGTGTACTTTCTCTGACAGTAAATCACAAGTGAAACCAACTCTAATTATAAGGTTGTTTACTTCCCATGCAACCAGGCAAGAGAAGTTCTCTGGAGAAAATCAGTGGTCGAGTGCATCGTGCCATGATAGTGTGGGGGCTTTAAAATGTCCACAAATGCTGGGAAAGTGGAGAGAGATTGGTCTGTGCTAAGACAGAAAGACAAAAAGAGAACTGAGAATAGTCGTGTCTGGCTGGAGCATGGAAGGGCAGAGTAAAAGGAGGTGGAGTAGAGAGAGAATCAGCCACAGTCTCTCTCTGAAAGCTTTGGGAGCCACTGACTTCTTTAAGAAAGGGAATTACATGGTCAATTTTGTTATGGAAAGACTGACTGCATATAAATAAGGAGAAGTCATTGGAGACAGGCGACACTGAAAGCAGAACAGTTAAGGCTATTGTGGTAGCCTAAGTAAGAGAGCTGATGCAGCAGGCTTTAAGCAGCAGAATGACAGGGGAAATAAAGTGGGTACATTTAAAACAGCGTTTTTTAAAGTTTTATGAGAACTACCTGGATCTTGTTAAAATGCAGATCCTGATTCAGTGGGTCTGAGGTGGGGCCTAAGATGTTGCATTTCTAACAAACTCCCACATGATGCTGATGTTGCTGGTCTGGAGACCATGTTTTGAATAGCAACGATTTCAGAAATGTTAAAGAAATAGAAGTGACAGGAGCTGGTGATTGGATGGGTGAGGGAGGGGTTGGTAGGGAGGTAAAATAAGTTGTTAAGGATCATACCCCAGCTTCCGGCTGGAGTATCTGGGTGAAAAAGTGATGCTATCCACAGATAGAAGGTGAAGAACAGTTCTGGGTGGGGTAGGTTATAACAACAGATAACATATATCAGGTGCTTACTATGTGCCAGGCTCTTTACATATGTTGTCTTATTTACTCTGTACAACAAAATTATGATTCAAAGAATGAGGAAACTGAAGGCAAGGTCATACAGGCAGTGAGTGGAGCAACCAAGATTCAAACCCTCTGGCAGTGTGAGTGCAGAACACGTAGAGCTAACTGTGGACAATTTGGGTATGTTCAGTTGAAGCTCCTGTGGGATGTCACATTGAACTGTCCAGGGGTACACGTTGAACTGGATGGAGTTCAGGAGAGAGATTCTGAGCCATGATTAAGAATCTGGGAAGAATTAAGGCATTGGAGGGAATGCAACCATCTGAGATTACAACCTCACCCCTTGGAGTTCTATCTTGTTCTATATTCCTTTGGGCATTTAATTATTACAGAGGAGGAAGCTGAAAAAAGTTTTTAGCTTTATAACTTTTTTCTGATTGGATAATGTTAGTGTTTTTTCTTTATCCCTGAAATTTAAGAATTTTTCCAAGAATTTATGCCTTGGTCTATAATTATTAATTTTTCTGGATCCCAGTGAAGTCACTCAATGTTCCACCTCCACCTCACATCTTTTTAGACCCAAGAAAAGTTTTCTTTTTATTATAATTTCAATTATTGCCTCTGATTTATTTGCTCTATCTCCTTTTGGGGATGCCTATAGTTTCAATCTCCACAATGTTCTCCTGCCCATTTTCTTCTCTCTTAAAGAATTCCATCACTCAATTGTTTATCTTTCATATTGCTGACTTGCTGTTCTTGTCAAATCTGCATTTTACCGCTTTGATCAATGAATTTTACTTTGGTTATTGTGGTTTTAATTTCATAGCACTCTCCATTTACCTTGGCCTGTTTTTAAAAGATGCAATGTCCTCTTATAACCAAGAATAAGAATGAGGTGTTTTCTAAAACTGGATTCTGCTTCATGGACTAAATATATTTCAAAGGAGTAATTTTTGGCTCTAGCACTTTCTCTTCTCATGTGCCACATGTTTTCCCCACAGGGCTTTTAAAAAAGTTGTTTATTCATCTTTGAAATTGACTAGTTGATCTTTGTAGATGGCTGCAAGTCCAGAGTTGACTGCTTTCAAGCTCACCGTGTTGCACAATCAGGATGCAGGGTTTTCCATTCTCACTCCTTTCTAAAGATGGCGTGTGAAATGGCTCAGAAGCAGTGACTGGATCATTTCTGTCTCGTGTTAGCTATTCTTGGCATTAATCTGCTTCAGATTCCAATTTTTATTTTTCAACCCGATGCTTTGGTTTAGCATTTCCATCTTGGTGTTTTTGTTTTTGTATTTTTAATTTTATTTATTTACTTTTTAGAGAGGGGGAAGGGAGGAAGAAAGAGGAGAGAAACATCGATGTGTGAGAAATACATCCATCAGTTGCCCCTCACAGGCCCCAAATGGGGACCTGGTCTGCAACCCAGGCCTGTGCCTGGCTGGGAATCGACCCACTGAACTTTCGGTTCACAGGCCAGCGCTCAATCCACCGAGTCACACCAGCCACACCAGCCAGGGCACCATCTTAGTGTTTACAAGTCAGTATATCCTCTAAGTTTCTATTCATCTGTATCACTGTAGGTCTCCATCTCTGAATCCCATTGTCTTTCTCTAGTGTCTCAACGTACTTCAGCAGGTTCTCAAATAAGGTGGATTGGTTATAATGACTGATGAGATGCTCCAGGAACTTACTTCTTGTTTAATATCAATTAGCCTGTGGTAACACTGGTATCCTTATACCCCTTTCACTTGAGGGCTCACTGTACTTGCTAATCTCTTACTCAGCTTTATAGTTCTTCGCAGTATTTATCACAACTTGAGCATTACACATATTGATTTGCCCATCTCCTCACTCTATAACGCAACTTCTATGAGGTGTATGTCCAGGAACTTGGTAGGTGCTCAACACATTTGTTGAAGGAACCTCTCTGATTAGACGATCCTCCCACCTTTTGTGTTTCACACTTTCTCAGTATGTAAATATTTTTCTCGATCTCGGTCAGGCCTTTTGGTTTTAGTTCTGGTGTCAGGAGCTCTTAAGTTTGTGTGGTGAGCCACAGGCTCTCCAGGCCTGCCCCAGGTCCGCAGCTCGTGTGCGGAGCTCCGCAGTCCCTCTCGCGCTGTACCGGTTCGCTCTCTGGCTCAGTCATGACCACACTTCGGGAACTTCCCTGCCCCTGGCCGTCCCTCGACATCAGCACTGGCAGTTCCTTCCCGACGCCATGGAGACCTCTCGCGTCTCAACAGCCACCCCCAGGCAGACTCCGCCGCCAACACACGTGACCGCGTAGGGCGGTGCCGCCGCCGCCGCAGCCGCCCCGCTCCGCCCAGAGATCTCCGCTTCCGCCGGCCAGCACAGCCACGCCCCCAAGTCGCGGAGAGCCAATCCTCACGCACGTTTCTTGGCCCCGCCCAAGCGCCCTCCTCAGCTTGTGTCCCTCCCTCCGCCCGCCGGCCCGCCCGTCAGTCAGTCAGGCAGGCAGTCAGTCCGAGCTGCCTTTGGTCTCTGCAGCATTCTTGAGCGCGCCCCCCCTTGCTCCTTCTCGGTCAACGGCGGCGGCTGCACCGGCGGCGGCGCGGTCCCTCCGGGAGGCGCGGCGTGAGCCGAGGGACGGTCGCAGAGCGTCAAGCCCAGCGCGGCGGAGGCGGAGGCAGCGGCGGCTGGGCAGCCAACATGGCGGCGGCGGCGGCGGCGGGCGCGGGCCCGGAGATGGTCCGCGGGCAGGTGTTCGACGTGGGGCCGCGCTACACCAACCTCTCTTACATTGGCGAGGGCGCTTACGGCATGGTGTGGTGAGTGTCCACATCCGCCCACCCCACCTCTCGGGGCCGCAGTGGACGCAGCTGCGGCCTCGTCCGCGCCTGGGCCTCCCGCGCTACCGCGCCCCCGACCCCGAGCTTCGTCGTGGTCCGCGCCCTGGGGCTTCGGGCGGTGCCTTGGGGTCAGTCGAGGTTTGAGTGTTGCTTGCGGCACTTCGCGGGCGGGCCCTCGCTCGGCTCTGAGAAAGGCGCCGGGGGCGGAGGCCAGGACCTCGAGTCCTCCGGACCCTGTTGCAATCGCGGATTTTAGAGCCAGGATCTCAGGAAGGGAACGGGACCCAACCCCAAACTTCCAATTTGCCAGCATAGTGGTCTTCTTTTTGACATCCGGATTGTAAAGCCGGGAATTCCTCCAGATGCTTGTCTGTTTGCCTCGGCCTGTGTGCAGAACATCGAGATGATAATCTGTTTTCTTGTTCGCTTGTGAACGGTTTTCATTAAATATCTTCAGTGGTGCTAATGGTGCTCTCCTGCGCATGCTTTCTAAAAAGCATTAGTGGCACCAGGGTTAGTTGTGGAATATTTCAATCTTGAAGTTTTTAAATGGATTTTAGTGTCCTACTGTTGACGTTTCGGGAAAGGTAAGTCAGCATCGCTCTCTTGACTTATTAAAGAGTCGTTTGGAGTTGGGCCTAATAGGACTCTTTTTCTTGACCGGCAAGTGAGCTCTCTTACCAGCATTAACGCATCCACACGTTATAGCACAATTACTGTGGACTTTTACTGTTAATGTTTTAATGGCAAATATATATGCAGCCTTAATGGAGTTCTTGCAGAGTCACATGCAGGCTCCCTCATCTTAATCCAGATCCCTCAGAAAGGGTGGAATAAGGGTGACGGTATTGTTTTTAATAGAACGAACTAACTGTAGTGTTTTATGCTGATGAAGGCTTGTGGAAGTGTAGACTCCCTGACACCTAAGACTTCTTATGACTGTGTTTTGTGTTGAAGAAAGGAAGCAAGCTAATATTTATTGAAAATTTCATGTCACGTTACCGTACATTATCATTTTATTGGAACAGCCACCTCGAAGGAGGGAAAGGTGGTTAATATTTCTCTATCAGGTGAGAAAGTATTTTGATGTGAAGCCAATTCTTAAGGTCATGCAACCAAAGAGACTTGAGATTGTAGACTGAGATCCTGTTTCAAATGTTGCAGCTCTTTCCATTATACCCTGCTATTCTTAAGTAGTATTACTAATAATTTTAGAATTTCAGCATATTTTACTGTTATAAGCAAATCTATTTCATTCAAATTTGAATGATCATAATTTTAGAAATGTCACAGAGGGCATGTTTTACCAAGTATGTTAGCTAGACAGATTAGTTAAAATAGAACCAGTGACCCTTTGATCCACAGGCCAGCACTCAATCCTCTGATTGAGGATTTAGCCAGCCAGGTCTAAAATTCTTCCCCCCCCCCAAAAAAAAAAAAAAAGATTTTAATTCAGTACTGAATATTCTCATTCTCTTCAGGAGCAAAATTCTTCACAGTATACAACTGTGGAAATTAACATGAACTCAGAGGCTTAGGAATGAAAAGGGAAATTAAATTAGGTCAGGCTTAAGAGAAATAAGGCACTAGAAAGTAACAGCAAGTACTGCGTGCAGCATCACTTCTCTGTCATAGATCTGATTGCTGTTGCACCTGCTAGTAAGTATGCCAGTAAACATCTCATTATGAGAGGCTCAGAATTGCCTATCATGTCATTTGGCCCTTTTTTAAAAAATCAGTTTCTAAAATAAGGGCTGAAAAAAATCTTTAGGGTATTTATTTGTTTACTTTAGAGAGAAAGGAGAGGGAAGAGAAACATCAATTTGTTGTTTCACTTAGTTATGCATTCATTGGTTGATTCTTGTATGCTCCCTAACAGGGGATTGAACCTTTAACCTTGGTGTATCAGAACAATGTTCTAACCAGCTGAGCTCTGTGGCCAGGGCTAAGTTTAGGACATTTTAATTGAAAGGGTTATTCTCCCTGGCCTCCCCCCGCCCTCCTCTAATAGGATTTTTATTAGTCTGAAAATGATTTAGGTCTATTAACTGTTCTCTCACTGCTGTAGAGACTTCAAAGTCTCTATCAGGTGAAATGCCAAGTCTTCTTACTGTAATTTTGCTTTGCTAAGTAAAACATAAATGCAAATAAAATTGAAATTAAAATCCTGCATCCAGAACGTAGTTTTTTACCTTCAGGTTGATGATAGACACTCGTAAGACTTTTTAATCTGTGTTGCACATTATTAGCATTTAATAAATGTTGATTAGCAGTGCTGAGTTTACGGAGGGCTTCTTGATTGAAATGTTAATACTTAAATAGTGATTTTTTAAAGTAATGGTTCCAGAAAGTTATAAGGATTTTCAAGCATTTTTTTTTAAATTTCCTGAATCAGTTCATTAGGAATTTTACCTTTTCTATGCAGAGCTCTTTCCTAATCATTACGTGGAGAATACAAAGATGAAGAGTGAACAGAGTTTGAATTGGGCCTTTTAAGAGTGGGTGTGGTTTTGATAGATAATAGGCACAAGCAGCGGTGTGAGCAGTGGAGTCTAATCCTGGATCAGTACTAAGGTGGCAACTTGTAGAGGACTCCAAAGGTAAAACTGAATTTGTATATTTGAGCAATGGAGAAGCATCAGTGTTTTTGAAAAGAGGCAGTCACATCATCAGTTTTAGAATTTTAGAGGAAAATGAGCAGTGGTGGAAATAATAAGAAAAAAAACTGAGGTGGGGGAATCATTTAGGGTATTGTAACTATCTAGAGGTAAAATAATGTAATGCCTTGGAAGGTAGCAGATGGAGATAAGTG
Source organism: Trachops cirrhosus (assembly GCA_028533065.1). Lineage (NCBI taxonomy): Eukaryota > Metazoa > Chordata > Mammalia > Chiroptera > Phyllostomidae > Trachops > Trachops cirrhosus. Next base: position 50,758,592 of record CM052546.1, on the reverse strand, counting down.
ATCTTACAAAGATTGAATTAGTAACAGGGGCTCTTTTTAGAAGAGTGGTAGAAAGACTTAATCATGGCAAGTATGGGAAGAAGCACGTGATGTTGAGATTTTAACGGGTAAGAGCATAAGAGAGGTAGGATTCGGATTTGAGAGGGATTTCTGAGACAAATGGTGATTAACTGGGTTTGGGCATGGTTGTTAATTCCTGGGTATAGGGTGGGGGGGGGTGGTGCTGTTATCCAAGAAGGAATACCATAGGTAGAGCAGATTTGTTAAGAAATAATGAGCTCTGGTTTGGATTAAGTTTGTGATGCCTGTTGGCCATTTAGGCTGTATTCATAAAGGCATCTTGAAATTTATAACGGGAAGTAGAACCTGAAGATGAAAATTTGTATAAAGTTTAATTTTGCGTGGATGGGCACAGATTTTTACTTGAGGTCATGGGTTAGGTGAAATTGCACGCAGATGTTGGGTATGCTCATAAACAATCTATAGCATTCAATAGATTTTCAGAGGGGTCCATTATCCCTGAAACGTTAAGAGCCAGTGAGGTAGAATAGAAAGACTAAAGAGGTAACTCCAGTAAACACTTTAAGAGGAGGTAGGCAAAGGAAGAGGAACCTGAGGACTGGTAAGATGTATAAGAATCAGGAAAAAAAGAAAGAAGGATATGAGAAGAAAAATCGAAGCTATATTTTTGACCATCTAATTAAGATAAGATAAGAAATATCTACTTTGGATAAGTTAAATTTGAAACACTTTCTGAATATGACTGAGAGGTTATGGGGTCATCTCCATAGAGAGACTAATTGAGTGGACAAGATGAAGAAAAATATGAGAATGGAGCCTGAGGGCAAGTTACGGAAGAGGACAGAGGAAGCGTGGTTGGAGAGGCCAGAGCCTGAGTGTGCATTATCAAAGGAGCCAAAGAAGATAGTGGTCATAAGGGATTGGTATAGAATACGCTTATAGGACAAACAAAACAGCCTGAAGACAAAGCTGTTGGATTTGCTGACTTTCAACTCTCCCCCAAAACACAGACAATTCCAACATAATTTCATTATGGTCACATTCCTGATGGTATTGGGTTGGCCAAAAAATCGTTACATTTTTTTCTGTATGGTGCTTAGTTGTGTTTGGTTGTCTTTAACTTCATTCAAAACAACTTTGTTAGATTGTGTTACGACAGTTTTTATATCAGTGTGCATTTATTTATTTATTTATTTTTTTAAAGATTTTATTTATTTATCTTCAGAGGGGAAGGGAAGGAGAGAGGGAGAGAAATATCAATGTATGGTTGCTTCCTGTGCATTCCCTGCTGGGAACTGGCCTGCAACCCAGGCATGTGCCCTGACTGGGAATCAAACCGTGATCTCATGGTTCACAGGTCCGCGCTTAATCCACTAAGCTACACCAGCCAGGGCTATTTTTTTTTTTTAAGACTTTATTTATTTTTAGAGAGGGGGGAAGGGAGGGAAAAAGAGGGAGAGAAACGTCAATGTGTGGTTGCCTCTCGTGCACTCCCAACTGGCCTGCAATCTGGGCATGTGCCCTGATTGGGAATCCAACCAGTGACCCTTTGCTTTGCAGTCCAGCGCTCAATCCACTGAGCCACACCAGCCAGGGCTATCAGCATGCATTTAAAAAAAAAAAACTTAACAAAATTGGTGCATTTTTGTGCAGCCATTTTAATATTGAAGATGGAAGAAGATAGGCAACATTTTCAGCATAGTATGCTTTATTATTTCAAAAAAGGTAAAAAGGCATGTGAAACACAAATGATTTGTGCAGTGTATGGAGAAGGTGCTGTGACTGATTTAATAAGTCAAAGTGGTTTGTGAAGTTTCTTGGTACTATTGACATTTTGGCCAAATTATTCTTTGCTGAGGGGCTGTCTTATGCACTGGAAGATGTTTAGCAGCACCCCTGGCCTCTACCCACTAGAAGCCAATAAAGGGAAATAGCCAACATACTCAAAATGTCCAAATCAATAAAGTTATTGGTGAAAATGAAAAATGTGTCTTTTATTTTTTGGAAAAAAACTAAATGGACTTCTAGGCCAGTCTAATACAATATCCTCTTCTAGTAAGGTTTTTGTGATTGTGACAGAGTAGTAGAACTACCATTTATCACTTTCTGTCATTGTTGATTTTTTTTAAGGTTTTATTTATTTATTTTTAGAGAGGGGGAAGGGAGGGAGAAAGAGAGGGAAACATCGATTTGAGAGAGAGACACTGATCCATTGCTGCTCACATGGGCCCTGACCAGAGACCAAATCCGCAACCCAGGCATGTGTCCTGACCAGGAATCGAACTGGTGACCTTTCACTTTGTGGGGTAATGTCCAACTCACGGAGCCACACAGGTCAGGGCTGTTGTTTTGTTTTTTTTAAAACATACATTAATTAACCCTCATAACCACACTGCAAAGGCGGTTACTTTGTAAGTGAGATAATGGGGCACTGAAAGGTTAACTTGCCCAAGGACACCCAGTTAGGAAGTGATAGATCATCCCAGTCTGTCCGTACCTAAGTGACACTGACCAAAGATCAAAGTTGCCAAAATTCATGCTTTCAGTGACAATATAGTTATTGTCTGCTTTTGCTTGCATCACTTTTTAGTCTTTTTAAAAACCTTTCATGCAAGGTCATTCACTCAAAACATTTATTGAGTACCTTTTTATGTGCCAGGATTCACATGGTCCCTGCCCTTTAGTAGCTCTTACTCCAAACAGTGGGGTGGAGTTGGGCAATAACACAGACTATACCGGAAGGTATAGAGAAGGAATGTGTGGAGTTGCGTGACAGAAAAAGAAGGCCTGCCTGGCATGGGGCTGTCTTTGTATGGCTTCACAGACTTGAGCTGGGTGTGTTGACTTACTACTAGGAGTTTGCTTTGAGAAGTGCATTCTAGGTAGAGGAAATGTACATGCAAAGGCCTAGAAGTTTTTGACAACAGCACATCAGGTAAGGAAAACCACAAGTTGTTTGGGATGGCAGGAATATAGGATGCCTCAGGGAGAAAGCTGGAGTTGAGATAGCTGGGATGGGCAGGGCCAAATCCTGAAGGACATTGTGTACTAAGGAGTTTGGACTTGATTTTATAGATAAGAGTCACTAAAGGATAGCTCTCTTTCTCATCAGATTTTGTGATTGTGTTCCCCTTTGTCTGTCTGACATTTTCTGCTCATTATGCTATTCTTTTTTTCCTGCTCATCCAGGGGTACTCAGAGGGTGTGTCTTTACCCCTGTCCAGGAGTATTTTAAAATGTAAATGGACATGGTTGTAACATTGATTGTGGGGTGTTAATGGCCTTTGGGGGTGGGTATGGTGGAGGTAGGCAGACTATACAACTTGCAATGCATGGTACAGTCCCACCACTAGAGAATCATCCTGTCAAGATACTAGTAGTATACCCCTCCAGTCCACCTCTGACAGTGAGCCCTATTCAAGTCCTGTCTTCCTTCCTCTAGGGCCCATCTGCTCTATAAATTTGACCTTATTACTCCCTGCCACACCACTCTCTCCCTCCCTTCCTGGAATTCAGCCCGAATTTGTACCACCTGTTTGAAAAGCAGGTTCAGCAGTAGTATGTATCATCTATAAAAGCTCAAGACTTGGAAACACATCTGGATTCAGATTCTTAGTTTTCCTTGTTAACTGTTAATTTTTAATAAAGTACTCTCTTGTATGCTTTTTGGAGCTCAAAGATATGAGACCAACTTATGTGAGCAACAGAAAATCCAGTGTTTCCGAACAGTTACACGTGCAAATAAAACTCAACAAAATTAATTTTGATATTTATAATATCCCTGATAATGTGCTGTGTGGCTAGCTATAACGGATACACCATTTCCATGAGTTTAATTGGTGTGTTCTCAGTTCTCAAGTATTTATAAAAAATACTTTAATGAAAAATATCCAAGTTGGGTTTTCCCAGAACTATATATAAAATGCATTTGTCCCTTACATTAATGTACTTACTGAATTAAAACCCAACTGATACGTCAGCAAACATCCAGAGCTACTCCACTGTACATCTAGGATACTCACCCACTGACCTGCCTGACCCTGAGGTGCTGGCCATCCGTTTTTGCTTTTCTTTTCTCGGTTGTTTTCTCAGTTGCTTCCTAGGGCTCCTGCATAATCTGGAAAGCCAATAGAATAAATGTTTTCCAAGGTCCCTCTGAAATTCTCAGTCTTAGGGCAGGCTCTGGGTTCTAACCCTATGGCCCATAGGATCTAGGAAGTGGTGTGTAAGGGTGGAGATCTCCATGAGGTATTCTATGACCAGCTAACATTTGTCACAAGCCTGCCTTGCTTTAGGTGTCATGGTGTGAAATTCATTCTCATCCTCATCTTTCAGGGTTTTTTTTTTTTTTCACTTTATAGATAAGGAAACCAGATCTTCAGTAACTTGTCCAAGATTCACAGCCGATAAATACATAACAGAGCTGAAATTTGTTTAAACCCTCAAATGTGTGATTTTTTTTAACTACTGTAGGTTTTCCTCTGTTACACCAAATTACCTGGAAACATGCTTCCTACGTATAGCCCTTGTTCCTCCATTGGTACCAAATTATAAAATGATGATTGTCATAGTTGACTTGAGCCTGTTGAGGGGGGAGAAGGAAAAACTGGATAACCGGAAGGGCTGTTGGGTCAAAGCAGCTTAGCTTTTTATCAGGAAGGTAGTGTTGATTTCTTCTCACTCCTCCTACTTATCTCTACGAGTTTTTTTGATTTTCAGTCATTTACTAACATTATTAAGCATGTACCTGATTTATGTGCTAGGTGGTAGGATGAAAGTGGTGAACAGAAGTGGTTTTTACTCTGGTACTTAGAGTCCAATAGGAAAGTAATAACATTTACTGAATATGATGAGGTGCAGAGAGTATAAAAGGTGGACTAAGGTAGTTTGAGGAATAGTCTGGGAGGATTTCCTGGAGGAAGTAGTTTTAAGCTGGGACCTGGAAATGCTGGAGTGTTTCAAGTACTACCTTGTAGATTTGAGTGTATGATAAAGATCCAGGGGTTTTTCTCATGGTACCTAAGGGGAAAAAAGTGTAGTTAAAGCTTCCAGTAAGATTGCAACCAGGAACTAGAAAACAGATCAACGCATCTACCTCTCTTTCTCTTTACATTTACAAAATATTCCTGTATCCTGCATCTCTGCGCAACTGTTTCTTTTTTTTCCACTTCTGCATATGTTTATCATAAGAGAGCTAACCTAAGCTTCCCATAGTATGTGTTTTCAGTTTTCTGAATCCGATGCCTAGGGGGAGAGATTCTGATCCAGCTTGGGATAGTGTCCACTTGCAGTCAGCTGAGGCCCAAAGTGGGGTCATTTGATAAAACTGAACATTTTTAAGGCATGAGTAGTGGAGGTTGGGCGGTCAGAAGTGTCTCCCATTGATTACTGGCTTGACAGATTAAAATTCTTGGTGCTGCTGCCCCTGCTTTTCTCCAGGCTGGAACCATTCCCTGCTGATGGAACCTATAGGGAAGTGGAGAAGAGTGAGTAATTAAGGCATGAGAAGGGTTTTGGGGGACTTCCGGCCAAGATGGAGGCATAGGTAGACGCACTGTGCCTCCTCGCGCAACCAAGACAGGGACAATAACAATATAGAAACAAAATAACCAGAACTGATGGAAATTTGAAGTGTATGGAAGTCGGACACCCAAGGATTTAAAAATAGACACGTTCATCCAGACCTGTAGAAGGGGCTGAGTCGGGCCCCATGGAGGGATGCTGAGCGGAGAGCTGAGCAACTGGGGCTGAACAACGGGGGCGACCTGCAAGTCCGCAGCAGGCAGACCCTAGGCGCACAAGCGGCGGTGGCTGGTGGGCCCGGCCAGGGGGGTGGCGACCTGCAGACCCAGCGAGGCGGCCATTGTGGAGCTGGGCACTGCATGCATCTCAGGGTCCCAGCACCAGGAAATAGAGCTTTGGGTCACTGACTTAAAAGGAAGGTCCCGAGGGGTACACAGGCCCACCCACACTGGAATTGGTGCCAGAAGGGCCCAGTTAGCTTGCAGAATGCTGCACAAGGGTCTGAGGTCCTACAGAGAGCAGGGCAAGCACCATTGTTCCTTCTCGGACCCGCCCCCACATACAGCCTCACAACCCAGCAACTGGGGTGCCCCGCCTTGGGGAACTCCTAAGGCCCTGCCCCTCACTACAGGAGCTCAACAAGACAAAAAAAAACAAAAACCAGCAAAAAGATGGCTCAAACAGAAGAAGAACTGAAAGCCCCAGAACCCATCCTTTTAAGCAACCAAGAGATGGCCAACCTATCAGATGCACAGTTCAAAGCAGTGGTGATTAGGATACTCACAGAATTGGTTGATTTTGGTCGCAAATTAGATGAAAAAATGCAGGCTACAATAAGTTTAATGAAGAAAAATGCACAGGGAACCAATAGTGATGGAATGAAAGATGGGTCTCACATCATTGGAGTGGACCAGAAGGAAGAAAAAAATATACAACCAGAAAAGAATGAAGAAATAAGAATTCAAAAAAATGAGGAGAGGCTTAGGAACTTCTGGGACAGATATCTTTAAATGTTCCAACATCCGAATTATAGGGGTACCAGAAGGAGAAGAGGAAGAGCAACAAGTGG
>CM052546.1:50735154-50751479 GCA_028533065.1 Trachops cirrhosus | reverse complement strand
GAGTTCCCATCAGACTGTCAGCTGATTTCTCAAAAGAGACGTTACAGGCAAGAAGGGGCTGGAAAGAAGTATTCCAAGTCATGAAAGACAGGGATCTACATCCCAGATTGCTCTATCCAGTAAAGCTTTCATTTAGAATGGAAGGGCAGATCAAGTGTTCCTCAGATAAGGTCAAGTTAAAGGAGTTCATCATCACCAAACCCTTATTTTATGAAATGTTAAAGGGACTTATCTAAGAAAAAGAAGACAAAAAACGTGTACAGTGAAATGACAGCCAACTCACAATTATTAACAACCACACCTAAAACAAAAACAAGAAGAAACTAAGCAAACAACTAGAACAGGAAACGGAACCACAGAAATGGAGATCACATGGAGGGTTAGCAACAGGGGAGTGGGAGGAGGAGAGAGGGGGGAAAGGTACAGAGAATAAGTAGCAATGAAGGTAGATAGAAAATAGACAGGGGGAGGGCAAGAATAGTAGGGGAAATGTAGAAGCTAAAGAACTTATGACACATGGACATGAACTAAAGGGGGGAAATGTGGGTGGGAGAGGGTGTTCAGGGTGGAGGGGAATGAAGGGATAATAGGACAACTGTAATAGCATAATCAGTAAAATACATTAAAGAAAAAAAGGGTTTTGGGTTGCTTTTACAGCTCTTCTGCCTTCCTGTCTCTGGCAATATGGGGGTGGCATCTTTAAAATTTATTTTATATGTATGTACATACATAACGTGATATATATATATATATATATATTATGCAACCTAACAATAAATGCTTAAGACCTCACCATCCAGCGAGTAACTTCTTGACTAGATTGACTGACGCCAGCATTCTGAAACCTGGCCATAGTCCTTACTGCACAGTTCTATCTTTCTTGGAATCTGTATAGTGGAGTGGGTGTAAGCATGGGCTTTGACTATGTATATGTGACTTGAACCTTGTTTTCCTCACCTGTAGTACGGGGATAGTGATACATACCTCTGTGTTGTGAGGATTAAGTGAGATGTGTAGGTAAAGTGCTGACCACACAATCTCTGGTTAATGCTCTTGTTATTCCCTTGAAGTAAATGGGCTTGGCAAGACCTGATCCTCCCTCCCCTCAGTGTCTCAGCGTATCCTCTTGGAGTGTAAAGTAGAATGTGCAGGAATAAAAATAATAGACTTGGGATCACACAGGTTGTGTGTGGAGTTCCAGTTGTGTGACCTTGGGCAACTCACTTTCATTCTTCAATCTGACAGTCAGAGAGCATCTTCTATGCCAGGCAGATAGAGAGAATATGAAGACAGCAGCTCCTACCAATTATCAGGGTCCTACAATTTGCAGTTTGGACCTTGATTTGGATTAACAAGAGCAATTTTAAAATGCTCATCCCCCTTACAGGGTGAAGCCTCATTAACCCCTTTATACTAGACTGATTTTTTAAAAAATTAACCAGACAGCAAGCAAAGTGAGGTTGTCTGTGGCTTTCTACTTTTTATTTTAAAGCAGCTATATGGGCATACTATAAAATTTACAAAGTTTTAAGTGTTCAGTTCAATCATTTTTTTTAGTAAATTTACATAATTGTGCAACCATCACCACAATCCAGTTTTAGAATGTTTCCATCATTCCAAAAAGTTTCCTCTTGTCATTTGTAGTCACTCCCACTCCCACCCCCAGGCAGCCCTGATCTGCTCTCTGTTTTGCCAGTTCTAGAAATTTCATGAAAATGGAATCATGCAAGATACAGGGGGTTTTTTGTATATGGTGTTTTCTTCACTTTCAGTGTTTTGAGGTTCATCTGTGTTGTTGCTAGGATTAGTAGCTTGTATCTTTTTGTCATCAAATAGTGATTAATTTGGATGGCTATACCAGATTATGGGCATTTGGGATGTTTCCAGTTTTTTCTCTATTGTGAATAGTGCTGCTATGAACATTCATTTGTAAGTTCTTTTGTGGACATGTTTTCATTTCTCTTGGGTACTTGGGAGTGAAGTTGCTGGGTCATAAGTGGTGTGTGTGTGTGTGTGTGTGTTTTAGAGGGGGTGGGGATGGTAAAATGATTTTACTTTTAACCGTAATAAAGCTAGATTAATTTATTGAACAAATATAAATACCTTATGTGTGGGCTACTCCTTTAGGCACTGAGAATAGAGAGGTGAACAAACATAGTTCCTGCCTTAGAGAAGGCTTATTTTTCAGTGAAGATAAACTGTCACAGGTATTCAATGTTTCACTTGCTGATAAGTGCTATGAAGAAAGTTAAAATGGCCCTGGCTGGTGTGGCTCGATGGATTGAGCACTGGCCTGTGAACAAAAGGGTCGCTGGTTCAATTCCCAGTCAGAGCACACGCAAGAATCAATGAGTGAATACATGAATAAGTGGAACAGCAAATCAATGTTTCTTTTTCTCTCTCTTTCTCCCCTTCCCCCTCCCTTCGTCCCTCCCTCTCTTTAAAATTAATAAATTAAAAAAACTTTTAAAATAGAACTGATTAAAAGTAATTCTGAAAAAGATAACTTGGTACACTTATTTATAGAAGAAATAGTTTTAGCTGCACAGCTAAAGAAAATAAACAATACAATTACCCAATTAATATCTAAGTTGCACTAAATACAGGTCAGGCTCGAATAACAGAAAGTAAAACCTACAGAATTTACCTTGGTCACAAAAGTATATCTTGAGTCAGTAACTAAGTTCAGGATACTGTTATTTATTGCTTCAATAAAAATGTGAAAATGTTTAGTGTGAGAGCTTATTGGAAAAATTTCTTCCCATTTTCAGTCTAGCAATGCTGAATCTATTCTCAAATAAACTTATATTTCCCCATTAAATCATCTTTGTTTCCATGGTTGAAGCAGATGCTTTTTTTTTTTCGCTCTTTTTTTAAGGATCAATATAATCTTTTCCCATAAGTTAATTTTTACTGCAGGACAATATAGGCATATAAAAATATTTGATGTTATCTTTCAGACCAGTGAAAAACCAGTCAATAGTAGTGCTAGATTAATCTAAGACTGTTAACAGGAACCTCCATCTCCTTATTGAGCCATTCTGCCTGTCATGTATTTTGTTAATGTTTTGAAGAATCCTTTCAGGGCCACTCTGATCCCTTACCATTCAAGTGATAATAAAAGTGCTATTCTTTAGGGGTGTTGTAAATTCTTTCTTTAGTCCAAAGGGAGACAGAAAGAAAAGACATTTGTGATTATCTGTCCACTCTGATACAACTGCTAAGGAGAGCCATTTACGCATATTTCCTGCCACCAAGGAAGTGTAAGACAGAAATAGTCATGAGAAGGCCAAAGTTTTTAGAGACTTTAAGACTGCTTTTGGTTGCCCTGGCCCGTGTGGCCCAGTTGGTCAGAGCGTCATTCTGTAAACCCAAAAGGCCTTGGGTTTGATTCCCTGCCAGGGTACATGCTTTGGTCCCCAGCTGGGGGGTATACGGGAGGCAACCGATTGATGTTTCTCTCATGTGGATGTTTCTCTCCCTCTTTTTCTCCCTTCCTCCCTTCCCTTCTCTCTAAAATCAATAAGCATGTCCTCAGTTGAGGAATTAAAAAAATTTTTTTTAATTAAAAAAAAAAAAGAAGGCTCCTGGTTATCCCAGCAGGCCAGATGTACCATTTAAGAACTGGTAAATGACTCGACTGGTGTGGCTCAGTGAATTGAATGTCTCAGTGGATTGAGTGCCAGTCTGTAAACCAAAGGGTCATTGGTTTGATTCCCAGTCAGGGCACATCCCTGGGTTGTGGCCCAGGTCCCTGGCTGGGGGCGTGTGAGGAGGAAAACCAGTAGATGTTTCTCTCTCACATCAGTGTTTCTCTCCTTCTCCTCCCTTCTCTCTAGAAATAAATAAATTAAATATTTTTTTAAAAAAGAACTGGTAAATGTGTGTCCACTGCCGTAGAATGTAATGCTTACCTGTAAATTGGAAAATATTTTGGACTTACATGGTTTCTGACTTCACCAGGAGAGGCTCTAGTATTTTCCTATTAAGATTCTAGCTAGCATTGGGCTGAGGTGTATTTTATTTACTCAAGGAAGGATCCATCACTTCTATTTTGGTTGTTTTAACATAAAAGAGTGAATTTGTCAAATGTTATTTTCTACCTCCATGGAGGCTATTGTATGATTTTTATCTCTTTAGCATTATTAATATGAGGATCATATTAATGGATTTCCGTATATTGAACCTCCTTTACATTCTTGGAATAAATTCTGCTTGGTTATGTTGTATTCTTTTTGGTAATGTGCCCTTGGATTCTGTTTGAAGGGTTTGTGTTGATATACACAAGTGATGTTAGTTTGTAGTATTTTTTTTCTCTGTAACCTTTGTCAGGTTTGGGGTTTACTGTTAAACTTGATAAAATGAATTCGGAAATTTTCTTTCTTTTTCTGTGTTCTGAGATAGCATTGGGACTACCCTATCTTTTAAGTGATAGAATTTCCCTGTGACACCATTGACCTGGTGCTTTTTTATGTTTCCTTCCGTTTTGGTTTCTGTCTGATCTCTGCCGTCATTCTCTTTCCTCTCCAGGTGATTCTCCACAACCACCACTGTGACTACTGTTTACCATTAAGCATCTTCATGTGTTATTCTCCTTACATGTGATTATTCTTAAACAGTATGGTACTTAATGTTTCCTGTTTTTTCTTTTTTTTTAATTTTATTTTAATTGTTGTTTAAGTACAGTTTTCTGTCTTTTACTCCCATCCCAGGCCACCCTCCCAGCCCTCACCACCTCTCTCCCATTTCCACACCACCCCCCCTCGGTTTTTGTCCATGTGTCCTTTATACTTGTTCCTGCAAACCTTTCCCCTTTCCCCCTGAAATTCCCTCCCCTCTCCCCTCTGGTCACTGTCAGCCTGTTTTCTATTTCACTGTCTTTGGTTATATTTTGCTTGTTTCTTTGTTTTGTTGTTTAGGTTCCTGTTAAAGGTGAGATCATATGGTATTTGTCTTTCACCACCTGGCTTATTTCATTTAGCATAATGCTTTCCAGTTCCATCCATGCTGTCGCAAAGGGTAGGGGCTCCTTCTTTCTTTCTGCTGTATAGAATTCCATTGTGTAAATGTACAATAGTTTTTTGATCCATTCATTTACTGATGGGCACCTAGGTTGCTTCCAACACTTGACTATTGTAAATTGTGAATTTTATGTAAGTGAAATCATACTGTACTTATTCTTCAATTTTTTACCCATTTTTTGAATATAGTTACACATTTTCACTGCTTTATAAATATCATGTATAAGTATATCACAATTTATCCATTCTAGTATTAATGGACATTTTATTGTTTCTTGTTACTACAATGATTCTGAGAATAACTTTGTACATCTCTCCTGATATACAAGAGTTTCTTTAGACACATCCCCAAAAGTAGAATTGCTGGGTGGCAGGACACATGCATGTTCACTAGGCAGTGCCTTGTTATTTCCTAAGTAGTTTTGCCAGTAAAGTTTTGTGCTATTATTCTTGTACACGTTTTGGTAAATTCATTTCTTAGTACCTTACATTTGGTGTTGCTGTTGTAGTTTGAATATGTTTGTAGCTGGTTTATGGAAATGCATTAGACTTTTATTGATTTTTATGTCCCACAACGTAGCTAAAGCCTTATTCCATTATTTTGTGTTTAAATTCTTTTTGGACAGGTATATCATCTGAAAATTTTGACAATTTTATTTTTTTGCACTACTTAGATTTCTTCTGTCTTAAGAGCAGTGGTGATAGTGAGCATCACTGACTTGTTAAAAGAAAAGCTCTAATTGAATGAAAGGGCTGTCAGTTTTAATGCAGTTTTCCTTATTAGGTTTTCTTTTTCAAGTTTTTTCAGAGTTGTCAAAAAAAAATAATAATAGTAATTGGAGCCACTTTAAAATGGAGTCAGAGCTGCCATGCCAGCGGAATTGCCTTGCAAGTTTTATGCCTCAAATCCTTGGAATGTTAAAACAGGGCAAAATAACCTTTGGACTGGGACTAAAGCAACCTTATACCCTGAAAGAAAACTATTTGCAGTGATAAGAAAGAAGTAGATATTATGACTCCTGGAAGGATGGATGACTTTGCAAACTGAAAATTAAAAACAAACATTTAGAGTTAGCATCACTGTGTTATCAGCACCAATAGAAATGCTTCCATTGATGTAATTGTTTCCCTTCCCTTTTTCATAAATAACCATTGCTTGTGTCTCCTAATTGGAACACTGTTTGGGCTACTGCCTGAATCTATGCCTTAGAATATTCTTATTGATCTCATAAATGCTCGTTGCCTTTCACTTTTTTTAAAGGGCCTTTTATTTTTAGGTTACACAAGTTTGTTTTTCTTTTTCTTTTTATCCTGAATGATTGTTGAATTTCCACAGCTGTTTTTTTAACTGTATCTGTAGACTTTTTGTGTGCTTTTTCTCCTTTAATTTGTTACAAATTTTAAATTACAATAATTTTTCTAATACTGAAGCAGTTTTTCATTCCTCAGTTAAGCCCAGGTTGGTCATGATGTATTTATTATCAGCATCACATACTGCTGGAAATAATGCAGAGTGATAAAATTGTCATACTTTGGTTTGCTGATAACTAATCAGGGTTTTATCATCATGTTTGTAAGTGAAATTGGCCTGGCCCTGGCTGATGTGGATTGATGCTCAGTGGATTGAGTGCCAGCCTGTGAATCTAAAGGTCGCTGGTTTGGTTCCTGGTCAGGGCACTTTCCTGGGTTGTGGGCCAGGTCCCCAGTTGGGGTGTCTGAATGGCAACCAATTGGTGGTTCTCTCCCTCTCTTCCCTCTCTCTTGAAAAAATAAATGAAATCTTTAAATGAAATTGGCCTGTAATTTTTTCTTCATCATGTTCTCCTCTGGTTTTGGTATCAAAATTAGACCACTGTTATAAAATTATTTGGGAAGTGTTTCTTCCTTTTCTATTTTGCTTGTAGTTCTGTAAAATTAGAATGATTAATTCTTTTAAAGTTTAGTAGAACTTGCCTGTAAAGCAATCTGGACCAGAGTTGTTTTATGTTTTGCTTTGTTTTGGTGTTTGTTTATATTGGGAACATGTTAAACTACTAATTTAGATTCTTTTAAAAATGGTTATATGATTTTCCATTTTCTAATTCTTTTTGATAATTTATATTTTTCTAGTAATTTGTTTCTTATTTCTACATTTATGGGAGCATCATTTTCTTGCCCCTTTTAATTTTATTTTGAAGAATTCAGATGTGTAAACACATGTATTATTTAATGTTAACTGCATGTAATTTATAAATTATAAAATAGAACATTGTCACAACCTTACAGATTTGCTTTTTAGCCCCTTCTCTTTTTTTAAAGGTTTTATTTATTTACCTTTAGAGAGAGGAGAAGGGAGGTGGAAAGAGAGGGAAACACCAATGTGTGGCTGTCTCTCTAGCTTACCCCATGGGGACCTGCCCCACAACCCAGGCATGTGCCCCAACCAGGAATCAAACTGGTGACCCTTTGGTTTGCAGGCTGGCACTCAGTCTACTGAGCCACACCAGCCAGGGCCCTCTCCTCACTTTATTTTTTACTTTCATTAAATATAACATGCTTACAGAAAAGTACGTACCATGAGATTACAGCTTGATAAATTTTTGCAAACTAAGACACCCACTGTCAAGATCCACAATCGGAACCCCAGCACCTCAGAGTCTCCCTTTGTACTCCCAGTCATCATTCTCCAGAGGTAACTTCTATCCTGACATCTAACAGCACAGATTCATTTTGTTTTGTACTTCACATAAATAGAACCATGTTTGTTCTCTTGCATTTGGCTTCTCGTATTCAACATCATGCTTGTGTGGTTGTGGATTGTTCACTCTTACTGTGCTGTTAGTATTTTATGGTGTGATTATACCACTAATTATCCACCCTGCTGTTAATACACATTTGGATTGTTCCCACTTTTGGACCATTATGAATATTCTAGTGCATGTGTTTTGGTGAACGTGTGTACACATTTCTGTTGTGTATACAGGTGTGGTCAAAAGTAGGTTTACAGTTGTGAGTATATGGAACACAGTTTATTCTTGTATCATTACTTATTAATTATTGTATTACTTATTTGTATTACAACTGTAAATCTACTTTTACCCACTCTGTATATGTAGGAGCAGAATGGCTACATCATGGTATTAGGTCCCACTTCAGTGGATGTTACCAAACAGCTTTCCAAAGTGGTTAAATCATTCACACCCAGTAGCTGTGTGGAGTTCAGACTGCTCCATATTTGCAGCACTTGGTATTTTCCTGTCTTTGTTTTTAGCCATTCTGGTGGGTATGAATTGATATATACATTGTGGGTTTTGTTTGCATTTCCCTGAAGTATTTAGGATTTTGCAGATTTTTTTTCTATTAGATTTCTGTCTTTTATTAAGTAATGGGAATCATGTATAGATCCTGGACATGAGTGTGTTTTTAGATTCACCATATTTTTTGCACTATAAGACACACTTTCCCCCCCCAAATTTGGGAGGAAAATTGGGCTGTGCCTTATAGTCTGAATGTAGCTTTACATTTACATTGGTGAAATATTATATTATTCATGTTATTAAATATTTTACCACATTTTTTGCTTCAAACTTTCCCTATTTTCCTCTAAAACCTAGGTGCTTCTTATGGTCCGAAAAAATACGGTATGTATTGGAAATATCTTCTCCATTCTAAGAGTTGCCTTTTTATGCTCTTAATGGAACCTCTTTGATTTTATTTTATAATTTAGTGAAGTTCTTCCTGTCATCTATTTTCTGCTGTCTAGACTGGCGGTGTTAGAAGAAGGGATATTCATGAGAGGAAACCCCAGTAAAGGAAAAAGGAGGCCTTTAGCTGTATTGCATGCACCTCTAGTGTCTCTGGTGCCGTTGTACATGTGGTGAGATTACAGATGGGAAGGATAGAGGAGGTCTGTCTTCCCCCTGACTCAAGAGAAGAAAGTAAGGGTGCTGTAGAAAGATGCTGTGAAACCGTGCCAAACTGAATGGATGTGAGGGGTTTTTTTGCCTGCTGGCCTTAGCTTCTGAGTCAAGGAAGAGGTAAGATCAGGCATCTATCAAGAGTGTATTGCATGAAGGAACAGAGGCTTGGAAAGTTTGGAACAGCTGTTGTGTGCTTGAAAGTTAACTAGAGATGAATCAAAGGACTGCTCCTACTTCTTGAAAGTAAGGACTTTGTTTTCTGCTGTATCCCCACCACCTAGTACACATTTCACACAGTAGGTGCTCAGCAAATATTTATTGGATCAGCCAAATACAGTATCAGTACATTTGGCTGGCTAGCTCTGTGCTGTCCTCATAGTTTTCACCTTCTTGTCATATTTGCATTCACTTCCCTATAATATTTGAATACTTGAAGGAAGGAAGAAATAAGTTCCGCACATGTCTCATTTATCAATTTAAAAACTGCATTTAAAATCTCAGCTCTGGCACTGATAGCTTGGTAACTTAGAGCATGTCATTTAACTTCCCAGAGTTGTTTTTTTTGTTTGTTTGTTTATTTTGTTTGTTTTTTTAAGAAAGATTTTGTTTATTTTTAGAGTGAAAGGAAGGGAGAAAGAGAGGGAGAGAAACATCAATGTGTGGTTGCCTCTCGTGCACCCCCTACTGGGGACCTTTGGTTCACGGTCTGTCACTCAGTCCACTAAGCCACATCTGCCAGGGCTAACTTCGCAGAGTATTATTTCACTTTTTGAAACAGGGATCCTGTCTTTTGAGTGTTGAAATGACTACATCAGCTAAACTACTATGTAATTCTGAGAGCAATTTTTCTTACACCCCAATATAGGGCTACAGAATAAAGCATTTAAATGAATGACTCAGGAGTATAGGCTGGACACCTATAATTCGTTCCCCTTATTTGTGCATTCATTGGTTGCTTCTTGTATGTGCTGTGACCAGAAATTGAACCCACAACCGTGGCATATTGAGATGACGCGCTAACCAACTACCTGGCCATGACCTTAACCATCTTTGAGTGTACAGTTATGTAAAGTATATTCACGTTATTATACAACAGACCTGTAGAACTTTTTAATTCTGTAAAACTGAAACTCTGTCTCCCTTAAACTCTCCATTCTCCCTTCCTCTCAGCCCCTGGCAACAACCATTTTACTTTCTGTCTATGAATTAGACAACTCTGCGTACCTCGTATCAAATAAGTATAATGTCCTCAAGGTTTGTCCATTTTGTTGCAAATATAGGAATTCCTTCTTTGTGATAAATGGACATTTGGATTGCTTCTACCTCTTCGTTATTTTAAATAATGTTATTATAAACATAGATGTACAAATATCTCTTTAAGGCCCTACTTTCTTTCTTTCTATCTTTTTAAGATTTTATTTATTTATTTTAGAATGGGGAAGGGAGGGAGAAAGAGAGGGAAAGAAACATTAGTGTGCAGTTGCCTCTCATGTGCCCCTGTTGGGAACCTGGCCTATAACCCAGGCATGTGCCCTGGCTGGGAATCGAGCCGGCAACCCTTAGGTTTGAAGACTGGCACTCAATCCACTGAACCACACCAGCCAGGTCCCTGCTTTCATTATTTTCAGGTAGATACCCAGAATCAGAATTGCCAGATCATATGGTAATTCTATGTTTAATTTTTTGAAGAAACACCATACTGTTGCTTTTTTTTTTTTTAACATTTGTAATGATTTATTTATCTTTAGAGAGGGGAAGGGAGGGAGAAAGAGAGGGAGAGAAACATCAGTTTCTCACACACATCAGCCTCTCACACACCCCCACTGGGGATCTGGCCTGCAACCCAGGCATGTGACCTGACTGGGAATCAAACTGGTAACCCTTGGGTTCGCAGCCTGTGCTCATCCCACTGAGCCACACCAGCCAGCACTGGTTTTTTTTTTGTTTTTTTTTTTTAAGCAGCTGCACCATTTTACATTCCCAAAAGTGCACAAGGGTTCCAATTTTTTCCAGATCTGTTTGTGTGTGCATGTAGAAAGAATACTTTTGCATTCTTTTCTTCTTTATGTTTCCACATGCATTTTACTATTTTAAGTTATCAGGATTTACTTTTCAGAGTCATTGTTTACTGTTTGGCATTGACTCATAAAATCAATTTAGAAAATAATCATCTTTACTTATTTTTAATTTTTTTAGTGTGGCCTATGTGTGTGTTGTCTTCTAGTTCTCTTCTCAGTTCTTTCTGTTTTCCTCCCTGTTATTTAACTTTGTTATTCTTCCCTATTCTGAGCCTCTCGGGTTTCTAACTGATTGGTAGGCACACTGCTCTTTCATTCTTGTCAGTGATGTCCTTTGTTTTTGTTTTATTTGAAATTCAGAAAATATTATTTGATTATTTTCTTCTCTTTTTTTTTATTTTATTTATTTATTTAGAGAGGGGGAGGGAGGGAGAAAGAGAGGGAGATAAACATCAATGCGTCGTTGTCTCTTGAGCACCCCTACCAGGGACCCAACCCACAACCCAGGAATGTGCCCTGGCTGGGAATCAAACCAGTGACCCTTTAGTTCACAGGCCTGTGCTCAATCCACTGAGCCACCCCAACCATGGCCTCTTAGTGATTTCTAAATAGTTAATCTTAATTCTTTCTGTGGACCTCTATCATTGTAGATTTTTTTTTTATGTTTTCCAGCTCTGATGGTTTCACCTGCATTGTCTTCTATTTAACTGCCTGATTTCTGTCACTATTTCATTATAAATTATTATCTTATAATTTACATTCTGCTTGGCTTATTCTTTTTTTCTTTTTTTAATTCTGTTTTTGCTGTTCACAGATATCTTTTGTGTTTTAAATTCTTTTGTAATATGTTAGGGTCCTACAACATATGTTCTCACCAGCATTCCCTTTACATAGAACACTTTAAATGTTGTTAGCGAGCTTTGTCCTGTCTTTATTTCCATTCTTGCAGACTTGACTCTGTGTGCTAAGCCTGCTTTTTTTTTCGTGGGCCTTAGTTACCACTCCCAGCTCCTGGGTTGCCCTTTAAAATTTGCTTGCTGTGTTCCTTCAGTTGAGTTTATCTTTGTTCTTTGTTTATAACATGTTTCTTTATTTTGTTGAGTTTTGAAAGAGGGGCATTCTGTATCATTTCTTACCGAAAGCTTCCCAAAGTTCTGTTGAATAAGACTTTCTGAGCACATTTTTGTGTAATGGAAAGAATACAGATTTCAGAGAAAAGACCAAGAGTTGATCCAAACCCTCTCATTGAGTGGCTTTGGCTAAGTCACTTAGACTCTATGGCAGGATGTGAACTCTTTAAAATTTTATATAGTTTTGGTATTCTTAAAAGTTAGCATAATCTTTATATATAATAAAAGTATAAGCATTAAAATAATGCATTTACAGCGATCAGTAGAAAATTGATAAAAGTTTTTAAAATGATTTGATGGTTATTTTTAAATGATAAAGTAAAACATGAGATTGTCAGGGCTGAGGCCCTGGTAAAATTATTTTCTTCCAGGTAGCAATGACACTGTTTGCATTTGTATTAGATTTATGATGTGAGTTTGCACATATTTATTCTTCCAAATAACCCTGTATGTGAGAGATAGTCTTTCCATTTTACAGAGGAAGATACTGAGCTTCAGCAAGATTAAGAGAATTGCCTAAGGTTATAAGCACAGAGTTGTGACAATATGTAAGAACTTGAATTCAGATATCAAGGACTTTCAAGATTAGAACTTTGTCACTTGACCCAAAATAAGTTTTAAGGTTATTTTTTCATTATGTGTCACTCTATCACTTCAATAGGTTTTCTGGAATGAGTAAAAGGCATGAGTTTCGGCACTGGTTCTGGAAATCATGTAATTCTGAATGTGCTTTTTAGTGGTCAGTGTTGTGAGTTACCTGGGGGCAGCAATGGTCTCGGGCAGTACTTCTCTGTCTAGGTGTTTGATTTGGTAACAAAGCTATTTATTGCTCAAGGGTAAAAGTGAGGGAAAAAGAAAAGGAATTGATTTGAGATAAGATTTCCACAGTAGCTTGAGCCAAAAAAATTTGAGTAATTTCACAAAAAATCATCATTCTGCTGGCCAGTATCCCACGGAATTCTTGTAGATCTCTGAAGTCCTTTGGAGACTCTTTGTGTACAGTCAGATAATTGAAACACAGACCATGACCTGTGGGATGAATTGGGAAGTCATCAAGAATCAAGGCAGTGCCTCCGTTGTGCTCTCTGGAGCAGCAGACCCAGTTTCTGAAGCTGTGTGTATTTCATATTCCTGTGCAAATTAACTCTGGGTATGTGGCCCATCCTAGCATTCTCAGCCCTCCAAACATTCCTGTACTAGCTTGGACCTTCGAGTGTCCTAGTGTCTCTGTGTCCCAGCTCCATGTTCTCTGAGAAGAGAAGCTAGTTGGCTCAGCTTAGTCTTTGGGTGGGTGCTCGCTGTGCTGGGTGTTAACTCATCAGCCATGGTCAGGAGCAGTAGTCTTAAGGGGCACAGACAAGGCGAAGGAGCAGATTTCTCTGAGTAAATGTGATGTAGGCTGGACAGGCACCCAAAAGGTGTCTGTCACAGAAAGTCACCTGGGGAACTTTGTAAAAAGAGTTCCAGGCTCTGTTCCCCAGAGGTTTTGTGTGTGTGTGGTTTTTTTTTTTTTTTTTAAAGAAAGGGAGAGGAACATCAGTGTGTGGTTGCCTCTCACATGCCTCCTACTGAGGCCTGGCCCACAACCCAGGCATGTGCCCCAACCAGGAACCGAACTAGTGCCCATGGTTTGCAGGCCCATGCTCCATCCACTGAGCCACACCAGCCAGGACTTCCCAGAGGTTTTGTTCATTTTATTGGTATGGAACAGAAACTGGGTGCTCACACTTTTTTCCCCTCCCCTCCCCCTGACACTTTTTTAAAAAAATTAATTTATTTTTAGAGAGAGGGAGAGAAACATCAATGTGTGACTGCCTCTCATGTGCTCGAAACCCAGGCACGTGCCCTGACTGGGAATCGAACCAGCAACCCTTTGTTACACAGGCTGGTGCTCAGTCCACTGAGCTACACCAACCAGGGCTGGGTGCTTGCACTTTTAAAAGCTCTCACAATGATTCTGATGCCTGCTCAGATTTGGAAATCACTTTACTCCAATACATGTAAGTAAATCAATCTGTATCCACATAAGAAAATAGTGGAAGGGTAAATAAGAAACTAATAAAATGCATATGGGATAGGGATGGATGAATACAGGGATGGGAGCAAGATACCTCTCTTTGAAATATTTTTTAGTCCTCTTAAAAATGTAAAAAAATTGATTTGGCCTAACAGAAAACAACACCCTCATTTAAAAATAATTGAAGATAACTGAGGTGTCACCCTGCTTCTGTTGTTAATTTTTGGTATTAATTTTTCAAATGTAATTTATTTTTCCTTATCAGCATAATTCTGTAGAAGTCAGCATTTGTAGGCCTGAGAAGAAGAGGATAGACTGCAAAGGGAAAGTGAAAATTTCGTGTTCTCTCTGTTGTTTTTGTGTTCTCTCTTCTCTGTTGAGAAGAGGGTAGTGCCCTCCTTAGGGAGGGCTCTTCTGCAGTAGACCTAAAACCATGGGATACACGCCCAGGACAAAGTGGGCTGTGAAGGTTTAGAACAATGATTCTCATTAGTTATACATTAGAATCACCTGGGGTCCTTGGGCGGGGGTATTCCAGTGCCCAGACTGTATCCTAGACTGACTCAGTCAATTCTGGATGTGACTAGGCAATTTTTAAAAGCTTCAAATGTCATTCCAGTGTGTTGTAGCCAAGTACTTTAAGACTGGGCATATATATCCTGTTTCTTCTCAGATTTTCACTCACTAATTTAGGCAGGCATCCATGGATCTTGTCTAAAAAAAATTATTCTGGTATTTGCTGAAGGATGATTTTCCTACTTCCCTCATTCCTTCCATATTTACTAATTGCAGTGCTTTTGTAAGAGAGCTGCCCCCTCTCCCCCATCTATTTATTCAGTTATTTATATCAGTATGAACTCATGGGTATTTGTTTTATTCTATAGGTATTTCAGCTCCTCAACAGTTAAGGAGTAGTTACATTTATACAGTCCTAAAATTACATTTGGCTGTTTGAAGGCAGCTGTGAGGCTGATGTGGCCCCTGGTAAAAATGAGTTTGACACCCCTAAAATAGAGCTAGGAAAATAGATGTGTGTGTACCAGCCCACACTTACACACAGATCTTTATTTCTGTCTCTATCTGTTTATGTTAAAAATGAGTTTATACTGATAATCTCTGATTCTAACCCAACACCATGTGGTTTATTTTAGCCTTCCTTCCTTTTTTTTTTTTTAAGATTTTATTTATTAATTTTTAGAGAGATGAGAAAGGAGGGAGAAAGAGAGGGAAAATCACATGACATGTGATAGATACAGCGCTCCGTTGCCTCTCTCATGCCCCCAACTGAGGACCTGGCAGGCAAGCCAGGTATATGCCCTGACTGGGAATCCAGCTGGCAACCTTTTGGTCTGCAGGCTGGCACTCAGTCCACTGAGCCACACCAGCCAGGGCTAGCCTTCTTACTTGTAATTCTTTCACTAACCTGGCTGTTATCTTCCATTTGTTTACATATTTATTCAGTCCCATTCCGTACATAAAGTAGTTTCAGAATTGCTAACCAAATATCCTTGTGAGAAACGAATTTACCAACTACATTACAGGATTTATCTGCAGTTCTTTGTGATGTTAGCTTTACAGTATCCAGTTAAAATACTGTTTTCTTTCAATTTTTTAAATTTATTTATTTTTAGAGAGGGGAAGGGAGGGAGAAAGAGAGGGAGAGAAACATCAATGTGTGGTTGCCTCTTGTGTGCCTTGCACTGGGGACCCAGCCTGCAACCCAGGCATGTGCCCCAGACTGGGAGTTGAACCTGCAACCCTCAGGTTCGAAGACCGGCACTCAATCCACTAAAGCCACACCAGCCAGGGCAAAATACTGTTTTCTAAAGTTACTTAGGCTGGTTATGTTACTCATTTGATGTTAGGTTCGTTTGTTAGTGTTTGTGTTGCATTTTATAGTCTTCCCACATCCTGGTTGTTTTTTTTTTTTTTTTAATATATTTTATTGATTATGCTATTACAGTTGTCCTATTATCCCCCCTTCATTCCCCTCCACCCTGATCACCCTCCCCCATCTACATTCCCCCCCTTTAGTTCATGTCCATGTGTCATAAGTTCTTTAGCTTCTACATTTCCCCTACTATTCTTGCCCTCCCCCTGTCTATTTTCTATCTACCTTCATTGCTACTTATTCTTCGTATCTTTCCCCCACTCTCCTCCTCCCACTACTCTGTTGCTAACCCTCCATGTGTTTTCCATTTCTGTGGTTCTGTTCCTGTTCTAGTTGTTTGCTTAGTTTC
>CM052546.1:50707545-50734654 GCA_028533065.1 Trachops cirrhosus | reverse complement strand
CTCCATTGATGTGAGACCCATCTTTCATTCCATCACCATTGGTTCCCTGTGCATCTTTCTTCATTAAATTTACTGTAGCCTGCATTTTTTCAGCTAATTTGTAACCAAAATCAGCCAATTCTGTGAGTATCTTGATAACCAGTGCTTTGAACTGTGCATCTGATAGGTTGGCTATCTCTTGGTCGCTTAAAAAGATGACTTCTGGGGCTTTCAATTCTTCTTCTGTTTGAGCCATCTTTTTGCTGTTTTTTGTTTTGTTTTGTTTTGTTTTTTGGTCTTGTGGAGCTCCTGTAGTGAGGGGCGGGGCCTTAGGAGTTCACCTGGGCGGGGCACCCCAGTCACAGAGTTATGACGTTGTATATGGGGGCGGGGTCCAAGAAGGAACAATGGCGCTTGCTCTGCTCTCTGTAGGACCCCAGACCCTTCCGCCACTTTCCGCGAGCCGACTGGGCCCCTCTGGCACCAATTCCGGTGTGGGTGGGCCCGTGCCTGGTTGTTTTTAATTATTCATTTATTTGGGGGGTATGTGATACACATTAATGTGAGCTATACATAAGGGGTACTCAGAGAAGTATCACTTGCTCCTCATCCCTACCTTATTGTTCCCATTCTACCCTTAACCCCTTCACTGCCTACACCCTACAGGTAGCCAGTTTCTTTAGTTTCTGTCTTTATATTTCCTATATTTCTCTTGTACATGTAAGCAGATACATGTATATGTTCTTATTACCCTTTCTATTGGAAGAATACCAGTATAAATAATTGTATTTTGGAAATCACTCCATAGTGGTTCTTAGAGATTTTTCTCATTTATTTTTACAGCTGCATAGTACTCCATCATATGGATGTACCATAGCTTATTCAGCCTCCCTCCAAGGTATGGGCATTTATGTCGTTTTCAGTATTTTTCAATTACAGATAATCCTACAGTGAATAACCTTGTGCATATGTATTTTCATGTTGGTGTTTTCTTCAAAGTAGATTCCTAGGGGGTGGGATTGCTGGATCAAAAGACAGGTGCACAGATACGTAGTTTCATTAGGTGTTGCCAGATTGCCCTCTAGAAGGATTGTATAATATGCACTCCCACCAGCAATATATGAAGGTTACTTGCATATGTTTTGAAACTTCACATAGATGTGAACGATTCTCAAATTTTGTTCTTTTCCTTGCTTACTTTCTCTTCTGTAATGATGGTTTGCAAAAGAAAAAACTTTCACTGCAGAAACTTTTTAATGGGAAGAAGTAAAAATAGTTTTTCAGAGCTGACTGGAGATTTTCTTCCTGGCATTTTAGAGTTATAATTATATGTTACATCTTTCTATTTCACCTAGTTTAGCATTTGTTATGTAATATCTTACCACCTGCTTAATTGTGCAGGCAGCTCTTCTGAGTTTAGGTAATAATGTGTGCCTCAAGTTTAACCATTTTCCTCATGTTATTAGGGGGTCATTTTCCACATGTCTGAGGCAGGTGTTTAGTATTTCTAACAATGAGGCAGTTCATAAAAGACAAATTTCTTGACTACATTTCAGTAATGAGGACAGTCATCTGAGCCTCTCCCCCTTGACCTGTTTGCATATAGCTTCAAAGGTGTGCTATGAAGTAGACTATCCTCTTCTCAGACTGTAACTCCCTATCCTCCTGCCCTTTCTCCCCTGCACCTCCTGACTTAAGACCTCACCTTTATGGTTTTCCCAGTGTACTGGTCCTGTCTGTTCTAGATTTTGTCTGACGACCTCTCCTGGGACCAGATTCTCTCTCGCTTTCTCTTGATCTCTCCACTCATTTTCTACAAGAACCAAACTTTATTTTTTCTAATGTTGCTCACAGTCTGAAGATATATGCCGGAGAAAATCACTTAATTGTCATGATTGGCATCACTAAAAACACGTGGATACTAATTTCCACTGGTGTTCAACATGATCTTTGTTACTTGTTCTCATTCAGGTCCCTTTCTTAACCTCCCTTGTGTATGGTTTGCCTTTACATCTTCTGCCTTCAAATCTGCTTCCCCATACTTCTTTGACAGCACATATTTGCCTCTAGTTTCAGGGGAGACAGATTTTGGCTCATGTTGAGGAAGAAGATTGACATAGCCTTGTGAAGCACAACATTTTCTGTGTCATGATCATTATGGTTATTTTTTTTTTTGTCATCACTCTCTGCCTTCTTCAACTTCTTTTCAACTATCCTTTCAGAATCTGGCTCAATTATGAGCCTAACCTTGATTCATCACCACCAAGAGAGCATGGCCAGTGAAGGTCCATTGTTCCTTGTATGGTGTAGTGGCTGAAAATATGGGTTTTGGAGCTCACAACCTGGGTTTGAATCCTAGTTCTGTTAACTACTAGTTATGTAATCATAGACAAGTTAATTGATTCCTGCCCTCTGTCTCAGTTTGTTCATCTATAAAACAGGGATTTATGGTTCATAGGGTTCTGGTGAAGACAATATATAAGAATTTTTCTAAAGCTCTGTGCTAAGTGCTCAGTAAACTATGTCCTTATGATTAATGAGCTCCTTTCTCATGTTTTACTCTACTTCAGTTCCAGAGGCACATGGAGCTGCCTGTGCTGGTACTCGTGAATACTTGGCAGCAGTGGAGACTTGATGCTCTTAATCTTTGTTGATTAACTCTAGCTGTTATCGTAGCTTACTATTAGCCAGCCTGACCTCGACCTTTCCAAAATTCTTGCCCAGTGAAGGTGAGAGGGAATAACTGAGGAGGAAGGAAATGTAGCGGAATGATCAAAAAGTGATTAACCCATCTCCTCCATCAAGGTCTCTTATGACAAGTTCAGAGCACAGTTGAATTACAAAGGTTACTTCTAAGTGAACTGCTTTGGATTCGAGAATATCCGTGGCAGAGAATACTA
Source organism: Trachops cirrhosus (assembly GCA_028533065.1). Classification (NCBI taxonomy): domain Eukaryota; kingdom Metazoa; phylum Chordata; class Mammalia; order Chiroptera; family Phyllostomidae; genus Trachops; species Trachops cirrhosus. The sequence continues at coordinate 50,731,775 of CM052546.1, read as the reverse complement.
ACTCTGACTTTGTGCTACCCTAGCTAGCATGCTTCGGATAAAACAGACTTTCTTGGTTGTGGGTTTTTAGGATAGTGATGGTCACAGTGCTAAATCCTGATAAGGAATCTTACATCTAGCACAATAGACTAATTTTTCCTATTTGTAAGGAGAGAAATGTTAAGTTTTTTATACTTCAAAAATAATGATTCATGTACTTCATTCCACCAAAAACTTTGTGGAACCTTTACTGAGTCACTCGCTCCAGGTCTTCATTTTTCTATGTTTATATCTGTGCATACGTATTCGAACACATAACTAGGTGTGGGTTTTTTCCCCATTCTCTTATATAAATATTACATTCTGTTTGCTTGTTTTATTTTGTACTTCTAATGTTTGGAAGAAGCCTGACACAGAATAACAAAGCCTCCTCTTTTTTGTACGTTGGCCAACACTATCTGAGCAGACATGTAGGGCAGAGCCAAGTTCGGACTAAAACATAGACCTCCTGATTCGAGGTCTGATGTTATTTCCTTTTTAGGGTATCATGTGATAAATGTAATTAATAATAATATATTAATAAAAATGTCTATACCACTTTTTTTTGGAAGGCCTAATGCCTTTCAGTCTTTACATCTGCTATTTCTGTACTCTTCACAACCCTTGAGCTTTTCTTTTTCCCTCCCTCTCTCTCTCTCTCTCTTTTTTTTTTTTTTTTTTTTGTTGCCTCTCTCATTGTTGAGCCAAGCAAATGGTTGCTCAGAGATGTTAGATAACTCAGCAGTGTCTCAGCTAGTAAGGGATAAGGGCCAGAGCTGCAAATCATCTGACTGCTTGGCCCTGTTTTATTACTGAAGAGATTAAAGAATGCTTATGTAGATAAACTTGTTCAAGCTCTGAGGTGTCTGCACCTTTTCTGGAGAGGTTTTATGTGCATTAATAACATCAGATTTTAAGCTATGATATTTATAGTTCGTTGGAGCATTGATTTTTTAAAATACTTTAAAATTATGATGGTTTTAGAGCTAAAATGACTTTAGACTAGCTTTTATTTACTCACATAATTTTTGCACCTCTTAAAAAAACCTTTGCACTGGCTTTCTTGGTTAGTAAATGATGAGAGAATCAAACTCAAGGAAGGAATGTATTTTCTTTTAAAGCAGTCATCTGTATTATCTACCTACTTATTTTTGGAACATTAATTTGGATCAGTCTAACTTACTTAGCATCTGAAGACAAGTTAATTTTTATCTGTGAAACGAAGTACTGTAGTTTTGTGTTCAGATAATTAAAGTTCACCCAAATGGGTAGCTTAGAGAACAGCTTAATAGCTTTCTCTAAAAATAACCCATTCACAGTTGATAGGTGGCATTTTAGTTGCTTAACACTGGGTATGGTATGTGGTGCTTATGCATATCGACTTTATTTAGACAGACTTTATTTTCCACAAATACTATTGGATCTTGGCTATGAAATGACTAGAATAGAGGAGGTGGGGGACGGGGGCTGGGGGAAAATCTGAACATACCAAAATTTTTATATTTATATCAAAGCTTAGAAAATGACTGTGGAAGGCTGGGCATTTATTCTAATAATACTGATTGCTCAAAACTGATTTGGAACATTTCCCTTGCAATTGCCTTCAATATGAGCATACAGGATGGGGCAAAAGTAGGTTTACAGTTGTTTGTATGGAAAATAATATAGTAATTAATAAATAATACTGTATGAATCATAAAAGAAAATCAACCTCATAATTTCATAGCATAGCTTAGGTTTTTAAAATCACCTTTTGAGGCATTATTGTTTTATTTTTTTAAGATTTTATTTATTTGTTTATTTATAGAGAAAGGGGAAAGGGAAGGGAGGGAGGGAGAGAGGGGGAGAGAGAAACATCGATGTGTGAGAGATACATCAGTCGGCCTACAACCCAGGCATGTGTCCTGACCAGGAATTGAAACATTGACCTTTTGGTTTGCAGGCCAACACTCAATCCACTGAGCCACACCAGCCAGGGCAATTATTCTTATTTTTTTTTAATATTTTATTTATTTATTTTCAGAGAGAGGGAAGGGGATGGAAAAAGAAAGGGAGAGAAATGTTGATGTGCAAGAGAAACATCAATTGGTTGCCTCTCAGCACACCCCTAACTAGGGACCCGGCCTGCAACCCAGGCATGTTCCCTCACTGGGAATCAAACCTGTGACCTTTTGTTTTGCAGGCCAATGCTCAATCCACTGAGCCACACCAGTCAAGGCGAGGCATTGCTACATATAATAAAATAACACCTTTTCTACCTGCATAGTTCAATAAATCTTGGCAAATGTATATACTTGTGTAACTGCTACCACAATGAAGATACTTACATAATGCCAGAAAGTTCTCTTGTGTCCCTTTGCCTTCAGTCTTCACCTGAGGTAACCATAGATCAGCTGTCACTGTAGAGCAGCTTCAACTTCTCTAGAATTTCATATAAATGGAATTAAAAAGTCTGTACTCTTTTTGTGTCTGGCTTCTTCCACTTACCATGGCAGTTTTTCAGAATCATCCTCGTTGTTACGTATATCATTAGTTGTTTTCCTTTTTGTTGCTGAGTACTCTTCCATTGTATTGATGGCACAGAGTTTGTTTACCCTTCCCTTGTGGATAGATATTTGGGTTGTTCCAAGTTTGTGGCTATTATGAATAAAGCTTCTACAAACATTTGTATGCAAGTCTCTGTGGATAATGTATTTTCTTTTCTTGAGTAGATACTTAGGAGTGGAATTGCCAGGTTATGTGGTAAGTTTATGTATACCCTTTCAGACACTGCCAAACTTTTCCATAGCAGTTCTGCTCTTTTGCAGTTCCCACTGTGAAGTATGTGAGTTCAAGCTTTTCTACATCCTCAGCAGTAAGTATGGTAGCTCTTTTTTATTTTAACTGTTCTCTAATGGGTATGTGATTTCAATTAGTATTTCCCTTATGACTCACCAGTCTTCTTTTCATGTGTTTATTATCTCACAGAAGTGTCTGTAATCTTTGGCTTACTTTAAATATTGTGGTGTTGTCTTATTTTGAAGGTTGTAAGAGTTCTTTATATACTCTAAATACGAGTCCTACATATTGCAGTTTTTCCCTCCAGTCTGAACAGCTCATTTTGGGCCTCAATGGCATTATCTGGCCCGTTCATATGTCTCATTCACAAGAGCCTTCTCAGCACCTTTCATTTTCAGTCCTGCTAATTTCTCTATCACTCTTGTATACTCCAGGGGCTTTACTACTCACCTCAAAGTTGTGTTTGTTTTTATTTCTTCAGTTATTTTACTGAGAGTGCTGGTTCATGGTGCCCTTTGGCATAGGATGTTAAAGGTCCTGCAGTGGGCGGCATGGTTTCACACAGTAAACTGACCTGCTTGAACTGCCAGTTACGTGCTTGTTGCTTAGTCTAAGCCACTGCCATCTCTCACTATTGCAGTGCTTCAAATGGTTTCCTTTTTTTATTTTTTCCTTTTTATAATTCATTCTTCATATCACAGCTGGAGAGATTATTTAAAAATATAAATTGGATACTTCTAGTGCCCAGCTTAAAGTGGAAGTGCACTTAAGAGAAATCTTAAATTCTTAGTACAAATGCCGGGTTACTGCCTATTTCTTCAGCCTCATCCTGAGCCATTCTCCCTCTGCTTGGTACACTTCAGCCATAAGGGCCTTCTTTTGAGTCCACAGAGACTGCGGCCTAACCCCTCCCTGCTCGATAGAATACTTACCTTCTCTGCCATCCCTCAACCTGGCTAATTCTTGCCCATCCTTCAGGTCTCTGTTTTAAATGACATTTCCTTAGAGAGAAAAAGCCTTCCCTAAGCCCCTAATTAAAACAAGTACTCTAGTTATCCATGATGACATTAATTACATAATTTGCATTGTTTCTTAGCATCCACTATAATTTATATATTTGTAAAGAAACTATTTCTTCATATTTTTCCCATGTTGTATAAAGTTTATGAGAGCAGTAAGCTTTCTATTTTTATACTGTTATATTTATAGCACTCAATACAATGTAGATGATTAATAAATAACTTGATAAATAAAATTGATTTTAACATTTAAATGTTTTTAAAGTCATTCAGTATGCCTTCTTCAAGATCCCAAACTGACATTTCTTTCTCTTGGATAAAAACATCTGTACCAATTTTCTGTCCATTTCCACTGAATCTGTAAACTAATAACAAAAGTTCTTTTTTTAAAAATTGATTATTCTTTTTTTAATTGATTATGCTACTACAGTTGTCCTAATTTTTCCTCCTTAGCCCCCTTCCACCCAGCATCCCCCACTCCCTCAGACAATCCTCCCACCACTGTTCATGTGCATGGGTCATGCATATAAGTTCTTTGGTGATTCCATTTCCTATACTGATGTTGGAAGCACAGGGCCTTCATTTCTTCCATCTGAATCATCCACAAGCATCCTTAGATCACTAATTGGGAAGTTCAAAACTGTCCTTGTCCCCAGCTCCCCGTCTTCATTTGTACCTCCCAAACCCAGGCTTGCCCCTAATGTTTGCAGGGCCTGGATCAAGACTACAGTGGAGTTCCACAAATCAAACTAAGAAACATTAAATATATATTCTTCCTTCCTACTGTGACCAGTAAACCTTAAAGACCAAGAAGGTCAGGTTCAAATAGAAAATTTTTGGCCTATTTAGTTTGTTGCCAGCAGTTTAAGAAGAGCAAGCCTCTAGCATAGCCCTCTTCTCTTCCCAGCCCCAGTGATCCCTGTCGTGAGCTTGAACTCGTGTACATACACCCAGCCTGATATTGCAGGTGCAATATACACCCTGCAAATGCTGCCCCTACTGCACACACTGGAGGAGCATTCTGCTCTCAGCAGAGCCACTGTGCGGGAGACACAGTGTTAGAAGCAGACTCAGGAGATGGGGATTCTGGAGCTCCTGGTTGTCTTCCCTGGACTCCATAAACTTTAGGAGGAGGAGCATGGCTGGATGAGGGCCAGTTGTTCCCATAACATTCTGCTTATTTTCTTTCTTTCCTTTTTTTTTTAATCCTCACTTGAGAATATATTTACTGATTTTTAGAGAGAGGGGAAGGAGGGGCAGAGAGAGGGAAAAACATCAATCAGTTGCACAGCTCCCATATGCATGCACCATGACCGAGGGATTTAACCCACAACCTTTCGGTGTGTGGGATGTTGCTCCAGCCAACTGAGCCACCTGACTCCAGCCAACTGAGCCAGCTAGGGCTGTTCTGCTCATTTTCCTCTCCACGTGTTAGCTCTCGCCTTTCTTGGTAGCCTTGCCCCTCTTTTGAAAGCCTGCTCATCCTTCTGGATGTGGTTTCTATAGGCCTCATCTTTTAATCCTATCCTTAAAACCCTTATTGAGACTTAATCTCCCCAGCTTCTCCTTGTGTTTCAGATGTGCTTTACTATGATAAAGACAGTTTCTGAAGAGTGGGATCATTATTTGTTTTTGCCACCAGTCCTAACATGAAGTCTCACAAATGGGAAGTGCTTGACAATGAGGTTTGAGTTCACCACAGCTCTGGCATCACTCTCATGCTGTTGTGGTAACCCTATCAAAACAGGAAATGAAGTTAATTTAGCATGACTTGTTCATAATTGACTCATTCTGGTTCCTCTTTCTTCATAAATGATCACAAAACATCTGTTAAATAATCTACTCCAGAATTTTGTGGGCTTCTAAGAACTTCCACATTTACTGGTCAAATACATTTCTGGAATTAGTCTGTTCCCAACCACCCAGGCCCAGGAATAAACCACGCATCCAAGGAACCCTGGTTCCTTTTTTTTAACTGCTCTCTGAAAAAGTAATTGAAATACTTTAAGTACATGCAGTCTCTTCTATACGTATACTGTTTAATATGTTTGACATACATTCCCATGAAACTATTGACACAGTCAAGATAATGAACATACTCATCACCTCTGAAAGTTATCTAGTTTCCATTTATGTAGTCCCTCTCACCAGCCCTAGGCAACCCTACTGATCTGCATTCTGACCTTGTAGATTAGTTTGCATTTTATATGAATGGAAGTGCTTTGCTTTGCTTTTGGTCTGGCTTCACTCAGTATAATTATTTTAGGGTTCATCTGTGTTGTTTATATTAATTGTTCATTCTGTTTTGTTGACAGATAGAAGGAATCTGTTTTGAAAATTGAGTATACTCTCCTTGACCCCTTCCCATTCCCCTCAATTTATGGGTCTCAGTATAGAATTCACCTGGGGCTTGAGGCTGCGTATATGTAAGGTAACTGGATGATCTCAATAGCTTAAGCTCGTCAAAGGGCAGAGTATTGTTTATAACGTTTCTATCGTGTCAGAATACTCCTCAGTGCATAGAAGATACTAACCCAAATCTGGGTAAAAGCTTCCCCTTTTATTCATGTATGTGTATGTGTTTGTTGTAAAGAATATACCCAGTTCCACTTTGAAAGATTATTCTCTCAGTTAGGAATGAGATTAAGATATTTTGTACCTTTACTCAATAAATCTTTATTTTTCTAATATTTTTGTATCAGTCAGGAACTCTAAAATAATTGTGTTTTCTCCTTTAAAGGGTATCCAAGTACACTAGTATTTATTTTCCTGTGTTTCTTTTTCTGATTAAAAAAATTTCAGTATGTTTTAAACACATTCACATGGCTCCTTAATCCAAAACAATGTAGCCCTAACTGGTGTGGCTCAGTGGGTTAGACGTCGTCCTACAATCCACAAGGTTGCCAGTTCAATTCCAGGTCCCCAGTTGGGAGGTGTGCAAGCAGCAACTGCTCATTGTTTCTCTCCCTTCTCCTTTCTCCAAAAATAAATAAATAAGATCTTTTTTTAAAAAAAGCAATGTAAAGAGGAATACAGTGAAATGTTTTCTTCCCTTATTTGTCCCACTCCAGCCTGGTATTCTGTCCCTCCCTCTACCACCACTCATATTACTTCCTTTTGTAACCTTCTAGACTTCCTTTATACAAACACAAGCAAATGTTAATATATATTTTATTTTCATTCTTTATTAGAAAAAAAATAGAATAGTATCTACTGCTAAACCTTGCTTTTTTTCCCCACTGAATAGATCTTGAAGGGCTTTTCATGGCATTCCTTTGTCAGCTGCATAGTACTCCACTGTATGGATACCCACTTCCTTTTGATAGACCTCTTTCTAAATTAAATGTGTTATTTTGAGATAATTGTAGAGTCACATGTAGTTGTGAGAAATAATACAGAGATACCTCAGTTTCCCCCATTGGTAACATCTTGCATAATTATAACGCCATAGCTGGGAGATTGACACTGATAAATTTTACAGAGCTCATTCATGTGTCACTAGTCTCACAAGCACTCATTTGATGTGTGTTTAGTTGTGTGCAGTTTTATCATGTGTGTAAGTTCATGAAACCACTGCCATTCTTTTTTGACCTCTATTGAAATGTTTAGTCTCTCCCTTTTTAAAACTTTTTAAATTTTTTGGTGTAAAAAAAAAGATGTAATATGAAATTTACCATTTTAACCATTTAAGACTATACAGTTCAGCAGTTCTCAGTATATTCACATTATTGTGCAACAAATTTGTAGAACTTTTCCATCTTGAGAGACTAAAACTGTACCCTTGAACACTATCTCCTCATTTTCCCATCCCCTGAGTCCTTGGTAATTACCATTCTGCTTTCTGATTCTGTGAGTTTGACAGCTTCAGATGCCACATATGAGTGGGCTCATACAATATTTTCTTTTTGAGACTGGTTTATTTCACTTAGCATGTCCTCAGATTCATCCATGATATAGCATGTGATAGAATTTCCTTCTTTTTTAGGGCTGAACAATGTTCCTGTGTGTATATATACCATATTTTCTTCTTTTATCCATCCATCAATGGGCATTTGACTTGCTTCACTTCTTGGCTTTTGTGAATAATGTTGTAGAGAACATCAGTGCGCTAATGTCCTTCAGAATCCTATTTTGATTTCTTTTGGGTATATACCCATAAGTGGGGTTGCTGGATTATATGATAATTTTATGTTTAATTTTTTGAGGAACTTCCATCCTGTTTTTCATAGTGGCTGGGCTGTTTTATATTACCAACAGTGCACAAGGATTCCAGCTTCCTCCACATCCTACCACTTTTTTTTAAGTGGCAGTCCTTATGGGTGTGCAGTGATTGCTTGTTATGCTTCTAGTTTGCATTTCTCTAATTAATGATGTTAAGCAACTTTTTATATGCTTGTTGGCCATTTGTGTGTCGTCTTTGGAGGAATATCTATATGACATGTCTTATTTTTAATGTTTCTTTTTAATCGAACCATTCTTGAGTTCCTAAGATTAACTGTTACTTAGACTTAATTGATTATTTTAATGTTATCAAATTATATTTACTTTTTGTGCTTGTAAATGAGATTGTTCTTTAGTTTTGATTTTTGTTCTTTGTCATCAATTACTTATTCTTTATTTTTTAATTTCTTTTTATTATAATTGACATACAGTATTATATTAGTTTCAGTATATTGATTCAACACTTATATACCTTACAAAGTGGTTATCATAATAAATTTAGTAACCATTTAGCTCACCACCATACATAGTTATTACAACATTATTGACTCTGTGACCTATGCTATACATTACATTTCTTGACTTATTTTATAACAGTTTATTCTCTGTATCTATGAATTTGTTTCTGATTCATTTTGTTCATTTGTTTGTTTTGTGGTTTCCATAGATAAAGCAAAATCATACAGTAGTTATCCTTCTCTGTCCAGCTTTTTTCACTTAACACAATACTCTCTGGGACTATTCATGTTGTTGCCAATGGCAAGATTTCACTCTTTTTTATGGCTGAGTAAATTCCACTATATATATGTGTCACAATTTCATCTATCTGTTGATGGATACCTAGGTTGCTTCTATATCTTGGCTGTTGTAAACAGTGCTGTGCTGCAGTGAACATAGGGGTGCATATATCTTCTCAAAATATTGTTTTCATTGTTTTTGGATAAATACCCAGATGTGTATAGTAGTTGTATTATTAATTTTTTTTTTCATTTATTTTTAGAGAGAAGGGAAGGGAGGGAGAGAAACATCAATCAGTTGCCTCTTGTACACATCCTGACCGGGGATCAAACCTGTAGCCTAGGCATGTGCCCTGACCAGAATCAAACCAGTGGCCTTTTGCTTTGCGGTCAGGACATATTTTTAATTTTTTTTTAAGATTTTTGTTTATTTATTTTTTTTTTAGAGAGAGAGGGGAAAGGAGGGAGAGAGGGAGAGAAACATCAATGTGTGGTTGCCTCTCAAGTGGTCCCCACTGGGGACCTAGTCAGCAACCCAGGCATGTGCCCTGACTGGGGATCGAACCAGTGACCTTTTGGTTCGCAGCCCGCGCTCAATCCACTGAGCTACACCAGCCAGAGCCATATTTTTAATTTTTTGAAAAAAATCTCCATACTGTTCTTTAGAGTGGCTGCATTTAATTTACTGTCTCACCAACAGTGCATGAGGTTTCCCTTTATTCCCACATGCTTACCAATACTTATTTGTTGTCTTTTGGTTAATACCCATTCTGACAGGTATGAGATGATATCCCATTGTGGTTTTGATTTGTATTACTCTAATGATTAGTGATATTGAACATCTTTTCATGCGTCTGTTGGCCAATCTCTGTTTAGGTCCTTCACCTTTTTTTTTTTAATAGGATCTGTGTTTATTTGATGTTGAGTTGTATCAGTTCTTTATGTTTTTGGGTATTAATCCTAATCATATATATCATTTGCAAATATATCCCATTCAATAAGTTGCCTTTTCATATTTTTGGATGGTCTTGTTTTGCTATGCAAAAACTTTACAGTTTGATGTAGTTTCATGACTTTTGTTGCTTTTGTTGCCTTTGCCCAAGGAGATATATCTAAAAAAAGTATTGTTAAGATCAATGTCAAAAGGGTTTACTGCCTTTTTTCTCCTAGAGGTTTTATGGTTTCAGGTCTTATATATAAGTCTTTAAACACATTTTGAGTTTATTTTTGTACATATGTGGTATAAGAAAGTGGTCCAGCAGTTCCCCTCCCATTTGGCAAATACTCTAGGGTTAGTAACTGGATGTCCTTCTGGTATAGTCTGAATGCCCTTTAAACCAGCATTTATTCATTGTACACCAGGGCAGGCAAGTCTGTGCATAGGCCCTTTAGTGATTCCTCCCTACTGCAGGTCATTGCTTTGGGAATGTGGTTCCCATGGTACTATGTCTCCATCTCTCCTGCCTGTTTCTATATGGTCTCTCTGGTCCATTGTACAGAAGCTGTTCAGTCTGCCCTCATTTATTCTTCAGGGCTCATTGGTCTGTCTGTAAGTGTAAATTTGATGTGTGTGGGAAGAGGTGAGTTCAGGGTCTTCCTATGCTGCCATTTTGAACTGGAAGTCTTTTTATTTACAATGATTATTTATATTACAGGGATGAGTTAGGAAACTCCTCATTCTCCTAACCTTGAACAGTTTATTTAACCTGGAATTTTTATTTTTGAAAAGAGCAAGTTCATCAGCTAAAAGAAAAATACGATTATCTAAAATTAATCCACCCAAAGACAGTATAGTCACAGACTGGATTAAGATCCCAAACTGCAACCATATGTTGTTTACAGGACTCAAATTTAAAGCAAAAGCTGTAGCATGGCAATAGTTGGGAGATGGGAGATCAGCAGATTAAGTTCTCAGAGAAAAAAAAGAAAATGGGGTTGGTAACACCAAAGAGACTTTAAAACAAACACTGCATTGTCCTGACCAGTGTGGCTCAGTCACTTGGGCATTGTCCCACAAAGTGAAAGGTCACTGGTTTGATTCCTGGTCAGGACACATGCCTGGGTTGCAGTTCTGTCTCCTGTTTGGGGCATGAAGAAGGTGATCGATGTTTCTTTCTCACTTCCATGTTTCTCTCCTCTTTTTCCCTCTTTAAAACAGTATTAAGAGATGCCAAATAATCTGTTGTGAAAGATATACCCAATAAAATACATTTGCCATGTATCGGAACAATAAAAATATAAAACAAAACTGAGAAATTCAAGGAGAAATGAGCAAATACAGAGTTGTTAGGGAAGAGTATAAACTCTTTGTGATCAGTTCTGCAGCAGATAGTGTGAACCAAAAAGTCAGCAGAATGGAGTAGTAGAACAGACAAAAACAGACCCAGCTCCATAGACAGGGTCATACCTTCTATCACTGAGTGTTGATACAATTGAAGGGGCGCGCTGACCATAAACCCTTCCCTCAACAATCTTTTAAGATTTCTTTCATTCATTCATTTATAGAGAGAGAGGAAGAAAGGGAGAGAAACATCCACGTGAGAGAGAAACATCAGTTGGTTGTACACCCCCAAACAGGGACCTGGTCCACAGCCCAGGCTTGTGCTCTGACCAGAACCGAAGTGGTGACCTTTCAGTTTCCGGGACAATACCCAACCCACTGAGCCACACCAGTCAGGGCCACCTGAACAGTCTTGTTCTTGAAAGCAAATTTATGGTCACGTCCATGTCTGACTACCATGTCTCAGTAAAACCAGAATTTTATAGTGTTGCGTTTAAACCAATCTTTTACTACTGTATTAACCATTGTTCCCTTTTATTGAACTCATGCCCTATGATTTGAATTACCCAAAGAGAGTTTTCAATTCCCAATATTGAATAAGCTTGTCTTATCCTTTTGTCTACCTACCTGCAAATCAGTGGTTTGGGTGTTTATTCAGCAAATCAAGGCAAAATAAGATTCGAGTAATGATTCTTGTATTTAAGGAAATACATTTCATTTTAAAGTATTGGGGTTATCTATGTGCGCTATATTAATGGTATTGATGGGAGAATTGAAGCTGAGTAAGATGAGGTTCCTATAGCATAGGAACCTCTGTAGCATAGTTTATGATGGTCAAATACATCAAATAATTTTCAGAATAAGTAGACTGATAAATATCATTAAGGAAGCACAAACTAGAAGTAAACTTATTTTCTGTTTTATACTTCTAGCACTTACCCTAAGGAAACAAGAAATAATGTCTTAATTGCCTGTCAGTGTTATTTCATTGCTTCCATTAATGGACCAAATATTGATATTTATTAATACAAAAAGCATCCAACAGAATACTGACCATAAAGATAGAAGTAACATTCAAGGTTCAAATTTATCATAAAATTAAAGATATAGTATAATTATTGTTAATAATTATATTGTTAATAATTATATTATATTGTTAATAATAATCCTGCTTGGATTTCAATTATATCAGACCTTTCAGACCTTAATGACAACTTGGAAAGAACTGGGCCTTTGTCGGGGCTGTGAATGTATTTTTTGAAGAGTACATTATAGGTTTTGTTATAAGACTACCCAGACATCTTGCTTAAATTTCTTCAGGGGGTTTGGGAGGAAAGAGTGGTGTCATTTTGCAAGTAAGACAAACAATTGATATAAGCATTCAAGGCGTGTCCTCTTGGGTCCACTTTTGTTAGGAATGAAGATATGATTGATGGTCATTTAAATGTTTCTCCTGAGTCAGGGGAATCTAATACAACAGTAGAAAGTTGTTTTGGAGGCAGAAGTGATTACTCTCACCAGAATGCAGCTGTTGTTAAAAACAGTAGAAAAACGTTTTTGTGTGTGTGTGTGGCATAAATCCATGTTGCTTGGTTTGTTAAAATGGGCACTCACAGTTACCAGGGCCAGGCCCTCTGCTACATTGTTCCAGCTGCATCTTCCCTAGTCTGAGGCCTTTTTGTGGATAATATACATGCTGCCTTCACATGTATTACACAAGTATTTAACCAGAGTGCTAAACACTTAATACTTTACCAGTTTGCATTCTTTCTACCAAGATAATTTTGAGGACTGTTTTTAATGCAATCTCTTCCTTCCTTCTTTTCCTTTTTTTAGCTCTGCTTATGACAATGTCAACAAAGTTCGAGTAGCTATCAAGAAAATCAGTCCTTTTGAGCACCAGACCTACTGCCAGAGAACCCTGAGGGAGATAAAAATCTTACTGCGCTTCAGACACGAGAACATCATTGGTATCAATGATATCATTCGAGCGCCAACCATTGAGCAAATGAAAGATGTGTATCCTTTGCAAACAGCGGACTCCACTGCTTGGTCACCTTGTTGACTAAATGTTATTTGAAATGTTGTGGATTTACCAGAGTAAAGAAGAAGTATATAAAGCACATTTAAGGGGATATTGTAACATGTTTGCCATTTATTGTCATACCCACATTATGTAAAATTTTCTCTAATTCATTTTGTCAGTTCTATTTTTAGCGTCTTTTTAACAAATCCAGTGTTCTATCTTGTCAGTTTCAGTAAAGATTTCCTTTAAATGTGGTAATGCATTTTCCAGCCATGCTTTCTCCAGATACAGCTTCAAGATACGGTTTGTTTTTATGGTGAAAAGGAAAAGAAAGAACCACAGACTAAGATGGACAGGGTATAAGGAAGAAAGAGTACCCTGGATATCACCTGATCAAATCCAGGCTGTTCTAATCTTAGACAAAGTCATTTTACCTTTAGGTCTCAGCTTTCTCATCTTTAAAATTAAGGTACTCTAGCCCTCATGATCTTTAAGGTAATTCACCTCTAAATTATGTTACTAACTATGACCAATGTTTAGAAATCTGGACTAAGCAGGTCCAGAGGATGCTGCCTGAGTAAAGACTACATTTGAAAGATAAAGATACTAAATATACTGAAGAGGATCTGCCAGAAAAAAACTTAGTTTTGGTTAGTGCAGCATTCCTACCAGTTCACTTAATTTCCATTCTGCCTTTCCAGGGAGAGGTAGTTCACTATCTCTAGGCAGCCCTTTCCATTTTTAAATACATCTGTTACTAAGTTGTAGTGATATTTTAAGTGAAATGCCTTCTGCCCCTGCCACCTGTTGTCCTGCTTTATCTTTTAAAAATCAAATCTTGATTTCAAATGTTAAATCTCATACTGTGTCTCATCCACCATGAATATAAAGGAGGCATACGATAATATTAACACAAATGAATAAAATCAAAAAGCATTGCTAATGAAATGATATATGGTGAAGTTAAAAGCTAAAGGCTTTTATAATTTAATATCTGTAAGAAAAAAGTTAGCCATAGCTAAAATTTTAGATGCTTAGATAATATGGCAAGAAAGCAAGAGGAGCAAAACTAGCAAAAGATCCTTCTTGGTATGACTTCCTCATAGTTATTTATTTAAGATCTTAACATTAATTGAAGAGTCAAGTAGATAGACTGAGGGTTGACTTTAATAGCAGTGTGCTTTAGGCCTGTATTTCCAAAACTTTTATGGTTGATTTTTAAAAAGACGATAACAAGAAGGGAGGAGGAGGTAAAAGAATAGTGACATTACAAGTTATTGCTGGGCCAACGAAAGGAGGGAGTACATGATACTTGCTGGTACCACCCTCACCCAGCGCCTTGGAGGGGCTTTTTGATGGTGGACAACTTGGAGAACAAAAAGGTTAGGGTTTCAAGATTGGCCTATGTTTTCATAACAGCCTATTTCAGGTCTCAGTCTAGACCAGTAATGGGTCATATCAAGCAGGTATAATACCTGTTTGTCTCACAGGACCTAATAAGTAGTTAACTACTTCAGATTCCTTCCATTAAAAAATACCAAGTTTTCATCAGTTTCTCATTTCTCTCATGGTCCTCATGATATAATAATGAACCATTTGGGGAGGGGGTTCATTTGTTTTCAGTGCTTTACTAAGTGTGAACAGCTATTTGTTGTGCTTCCTTAACCTGTCCAAACAGATATATAGTACAGGACCTCATGGAAACAGATCTCTACAAGCTCTTGAAGACACAACACCTCAGCAACGACCATATCTGCTATTTTCTTTACCAGATCCTCAGAGGGTTGAAATATATCCATTCAGCAAACGTACTGCACCGTGACCTCAAACCTTCCAACCTGCTGCTCAACACCACCTGCGATCTCAAGGTCAGCCAGGTTATTTACTTTTAGGGTGATATGTATTGAAAAGACTTTTACTGGGGCATATGTATACGTATTGTTACTCACATTAAAATTACACCAGAAACACATGAAAACATTTTTATGGCAAAAAAAAAATTTTTCAAGTAAAAAGTACTAGTTCTTTTTTCCATCCTATTGCTTCCTCCTCTTCAGAGGTAACCACTATAACAAATTGGTATATTTTCTTCCAATGTTTTTTCTGTGCTATTACATAATGTGTACTTTATACTTATATATAAAAATAGAATCATGCACATTACATGTAAGTTAAAACAATCATCTGTCTCATTGGTGGCCTTTTTCTTCAATACATTTTAGAAAAAGAACACTCAGAAAACCTCAGTGATTTTAATACCCAAATAAGGCATTCCCAGTAAACAGGTAGAACTACAGAAGTCTTCCATAAGATGAAAGGATGTACATGTGAGTTCAGAAAGACCTAGCTGTACTCACCAGCCCCCTGGGCTCCTTGCTCCTGGCAGTGGGGGCAGTCATGAACCTTTTCCCCAGGCAGCTGGTGTCAGACCTGAGTCCTGATTGTGTGCTTCAGGACCGGCAGCTGTGTGGCAGGTGCAGTGTCAGGCATGACAACACGTGAGATCTGTCAGCACACCTGTTATTCAGCCAGGTGTAGTTAGGTGGGCCATGGGCCCTTCTTCCCAAGACCTGCTGGTGGCCCACCAGGTGGCGCTGCTGCACCTGAGCTAAAGTGAGCTCTTCGTGCTGAAATTGTCCTAGGCTACGCTGCACCTGCAGGCAGCGCAGCTGCTGGCCATTACTGGTCTGCATGCTGCGCCCATGGCTGCTGTGGTCTTCATGGACTGGACATGCACCTTCCAGGAGCACAAGCTGGGGCCCCTGCAGGTAGACCCAACCAAGTACCCTTGCCTCAAGGCCATCAGGCTGTTCATACTCGATGCCTGTGGCCTCTCTGGATTCGGTACATGTGGAGAGCCTGCAGGAGAAGGTGCAGATGGCCCTCAATCAGTACATGTGGGCCTAGGAGCTGTCCCACAAGAGTATTTCCAGCACCTGTTTCTGTGACTTCCCTCCCTGCACACTGCCCTAGTGTCTCTCATCTCCCCCTGTTCTTCATGTGCCTGGTGGGCAAGATACCCATCACATCACTGATCCAAAACATGCTGCTTTTTGGAAGAAAGAACTTCAACTGGTCCTACAGCTCGGGCCAGTGGCTGGACAGGACACCCGGAACACTGCAGCTTGGTCTACAGAACTCAATGGGCATGGCTGCTTAGTCCTCAAGGGGGATTCCCCGGATGAAGGACCACAGCCTCTCTCCCCAGACTCCTGTTTGTTTGTTTGTTTTTAATAGAATGCTTGTCTTTTCTGGTTTTTAAATGATCGTGAAACAAAAAAGTAACTGATCATCCAGGGTCCCTGCCTTGTTCTCTCCAGAAACACTGGCCAAGATGGTAGAGACTGAGGTTCTAACCCTGGGACAGTCTTGACCCTTAGTGCCCCAGAACTCCTGGGACGGTAGGGTTGGCTTCCTTGGTGTGATGGACAGAGGCCTGGTGTCTGGACTGCAGGGGCAGCCACAGCTGGGAAAGAGTTGAGTGTGCCAGATGGCTCCTCTGGACATGAGATTCACATTGGACACTACGTGATGAATGAATCAAGGCCATTAATAAAGGTGTTTCCTACCGGCAAAAAAAAAAAGAGAAAGGAGAAGAAAAATAGAAAGATATTTCGTGTTCTTTGGAACATGATAGATTAGAAGACAGTATTGTTAAGATGGTAGTACTCCCAAATTGGTCTACAAATTTAATGCAATCCCTATTAAAGCCCATGTGGCTTTTTACAGAAATGGACAGGCTGTTCCTGAAATGCATGTAGAAATTCAAGAGACCCAGAATAGCCAAAAACAATCTTAGAAAAGAATAAAGTTAGAGGACACTTCCTGATTTCAAAACTTGCTGCAAAGCTATAGTAATCAAGACTGTGATATTGATGTAAGAGTAGGCTTATAGATCAGCGGAATAGAATTGAGAGTCATTAAATCCATGTGTTTATGATCAACTGATTTTCAATAAAAATGCCAAGGTAATTAATTGTTCTAGGACCATTTATTTCATAGTATTTTCAACAAATGGTCCTAGAACAATTGGATAGCCATACACAAAAGAATGAGATTGGGTCCCTCCTCACATCATGTGCAAAAATTAATTCAAAATGGATTAAAGTTCTAAATTTAAGAGCTAAAACTAGAATACTCTTCAAAAATATAGAAGTAAATCTTTGCAGTCTTGTGCTAGGCAGAGCTTCTTAGACATGACACCAAAAGCACAAGCAGCAAAAGAGAAAAAATTGGATTTCATTAAGATTAGGAACTTGTGCTACAAAGTAAACCATCAAAAAAGTGAAAAGAAAACCCACAGAATGAGAGAAATGTTTGTAAATCAAATATCTTACAAGACATACATGAACTATATAAAAAACTCTTAAAACTCAACAATTAAAAGATAAATAACCTAATTTAAGAATGGGGAAAAGATATGAGTAGACATCTCTATGAAGATGATATATAAATGTCCAACAAGTACATTACTCAGTAGGGAAATGCAAATAAAAACCACAATGAGATACCACTTTGTACAAAGTAGGATAGCTGTAATCAGAAAGTCAGGTGATAAGCATTGGTGAGGATTTCTTTCCTAAGTGTATGCCTAAGTGACATGAAACATGACCACACAAAAAATATACAAATACTCATAGTAGTAAAAGAGCCTAAAGGTGGGAACAGTTTAAACGTCCAAATGTTGATGGATAAGTAAAATGTGATTAGACTCATACAATGGAATAAAAAGGAATGAAGTACTGATACATGCTACAACACGGTTGAATCTTGCAACATATTATGTAAGTGAAAGGAACCATCATAAAAGACTACATGTTGTATATTTCCATTTATATGAAGGTCTATAACAGACAAATCTATAGAGACAGAGAGGTTAGTGGTTGCCTAGGACCAGTGCAGTAGGAAAGAGACTGCTAATGAGTACCAGGTTTCTTTTTGCAGTTATAAAAATGTTCTAAAATTGGATGGTGGTAATGGTTGTATAACTTGTGATTATAATCCAAAATCATAGAATTGCATATTTTAAATGGGTAGGTTATAATAAAGCTGTTTAAAAAGTACCTTTAGATGTATAGCAATGGTAATTTCTTATACTTCAGTTCAACAGACATTTCCTGTGAACAGTCTTGTAAAGTGTACCTGGCAAGGGGATGAGTGTCTGCCCCAGAAATCTGAAACAATATATGATTGTAATAATATCTGCTGTAACCAATATAGCGAAAAGAATGGTATACAAACAAATATACAGAAGAGAGATGGGTTGGTTTTAGCTGGGGCTATGAGAGGCATCATGAAGAAGGTGCTATTCCTATAAGGATGGACATGCTTTTACTAAACCAATGGTGGGTTGGGCATAGGTATTGTCGATAGAAGGGACAACAGAAATAAAAGAAAGAAGAATAAGGGACCTAGTGCATAAACACTTGAGACCTGTTCTATGTGGCTGCAGCTTTGGGTGAGTAATAACAGAGTCATTGACACTAAGCTAAAGAGGTTGGTTGGTAGTAAATCATGGGGAGCCTCTGTAACTATAAAAACGACACTGGGTTCTGTCATTAGGTGGTCAGCTTATTTGCAGTCACTGAAAGTTTAATACAGGATGGCTGACATCCATGTGGTGTTGTGGAAGACAGCTTCCGACATCAGAAACTGTTGGGTTGGACTCCATCATCTTTGAGGATTCTTCTGAGTTAGATTCATGTACTTTTCACATGGGATGTAACCAGATCCTTTCCCGTGAGTCTGTACAATTAAAAGCCAGGTGGGCACAAAAGGAATGAACCTTCTTTTAGGAATGGCCACACTTTGTTGGCTCCTGGTATTTTTTAAAAAATTACAATGGATATTTTTATGTCCTCTAGTGCTTTTGTTTGTTTGTTTCTTATCACAGCCCTATTATGACAGATTGCTTCTATTTGTTTCTGGAGAAACATTCTCAGGCAATATTTTTTACGTATGTAATATTTCTGGGAAGAGGTGACTTTTACTTTTGCTTGAAAATGTTCTTCCTTAACAAGACAGACAGAACCACTTGTCTCTTTACTGTTTGTGGACTTGTCTTTACGTATAGCCATTTTATTTACTACTCCATCTACATAATCCAAGCATTGTTTCCAAAGTTCAATTTAACACAGAGACCCAGAAACACAATAGAATGTTTTAAATATTTATAGCAATAGAATTCACCCACATTTTAAAAAATGTACATACGGGCAGTACTTCATTTACATTGCATAAGTACTCAGGGGAGAATCTCATTCTAAAGATGAATATGGTTATGTCACTAAGTCACTGATTTGTTGTAGTCTGTGTCCAAAAGGCAGGTCACAGAATAGTGGCAATTCAGGTACATACATGAGGGATGACAGCACTGATGAGAAGAGTCTTCTGCTTGAGCTCTGGAGTCACCGTACACCCATCACATCCTCAGTACCTTGGAGCAATCTTGCTGCTTGTCCCACAGGCCTCTGTGTTTAGAAAGTTTATAGCCTGTGGCCTTCCTTATGAAATTTTCAAGTAGGTAATTATATCATTTCTTCCTTTTCAGTTGGCTTCTGTATTACTACAGTGTTTCCTACTCTTGAGCCCTTAAGATATCACTTCTCAGTATCTTGGACTTTTGACTGTACCAGTCAAGGCCAACAGCAATAAGCTTTCCTTTTGGTTTCCGTAAACATGCTTTGCACTTGTTATCTGAAGGCCTGAGACCCAACAGATGTTGGCCTCCTGGGACCCTTCTGGGTTTTTCTCTTGTAGACTTTCTCTTTATTTCTCAGGGCCACAGAAATAAGGGATATAAACTCTAATTGGAGATTTATTTGGCTGGCATATTTTTAGTGGAACTATGGGTAGGGTATGGTTTCTAGTCTGTGTCCTCAACTGTTTGCTAGACTGAACCCATAGAAATGCTGGGATACTAGGGTCACAGAACATGTGGATCTGGGTATGCCTGGGAAAGAAGACTCTGAAAATTTGAATTTATACAGACCCAAAAGCAGTCAGCTAGAGTGCTATAGGTCATTTAATGTTCCTTATACTGTATCCTAGTTGTCTTACCTTCTTTCATAAGGAATTACAATAAATGGTATTGCCTTTTTTTATTTTGTGCCCTTAATAGTTTTATGGCTAATGCCATATAAATTTGGTTAGACTTCTGTGTTGTAATGTTAAGGGAACTTTTGTTTTAAAAAATCACACGAGCTTTCCACTGATGACCATACATGGAGTTGTGAAATCTTTTAAAGATCTAAACTTCTATCTTCCTCTTTATTTTTTAAATTCTAACTAATAAATTTTTTGTGTATTTATTTTATTCCATTTTTTATTGTTGTTCAAGTACAGTTGTCTCTACCTTCTCCCCACCACTCCCCCCATCCTCTAAATTTTGAGAACCTACTGATTCTATTCTCTGTACTAGGTGTGGGGTATAAAATAATAACACAGATACCACTTCTATCAACTCACTGTTGTAAAAATTGATAACTTAAGGGAAAGAATTAAACATTTTTCCTGTCTTTCTGGTAGAATCTGTGTATCAGTATAAACAAATTGCTCTTATTGATAAACAACAGCTGACCTGCTATTTATTTTTCTTTATTTTTAAAAATTTTTAAATTTATTTTGAGAGAGGGAGGGAGAAAGAAAGGGAAACATCGATGTAAGGAAAAGAGAGAAACATCGATTTGTTGTTCAATCCATCTATGCATCCATTGGTTGATCTTGCATGTGCCCTGACCAGGGATCAAATCCACAACCATGGGATATCAAGATGACATTCTAACCAACTGAGCTCCCCAGCCAGGACAGCTCTTCTTTAAAAAGAATGCCAGTCAATAAATGCAAAAGGAATAATGAAATTAGAAAATTACCATTTTGCAACCTCCAATGAAAGAATTGATTTGTGCAGTGCAATCCATGGACCCTGTTAGCCCTGCTCAGACTCTAATGCCCTGGTCGGCAGCTGCTGCATCCCCACATGGATTTCCTCTTCATCTCACACCTAGACCATATCTTGATCTGGAGCCTGCTCTCAACTCTACTTGGATGCTACATACTCCACTGGGCTGCTATGGTTCTCCCCACCCCACAGAGACCTGTAGGTTACACGATCCCAGCTAATAGCTTTTAGACTAGGTTTCCTGGAAGGAGAGGATGAAGAAGAGCAACTGTACCCTTGGTTTTAACTCTAAAGAAACAGATATATTGCAGCATTTAGACTGATAGGTGCAGTTGTCTTTCCTGGGAAGGAATGCTACTAATTCCAATTTTTAATTTTTCTTTCCTCCTTAATATTGCCTCTTTGAACAATGTAATTTTATTAACATGATTATTGTCATATTTTAGCTTGGTAACTTCTATCTTGATTATTTTTAAGAGCTTATCAATACTTCAGATATTGTGAAAATATAGTAAATCCTAACTTAACAGCATTGATAAGTTCTTCAACGTTATGCAAAATGGCATAATGAAACCTGTTTTACATAGGCTAATTTATATAAGCAAAAGTTAAGTTTCTTATCAACATTATAACAAAATGCCAATGGATGAAACGATGTTATTCAAGGACCTGCTGATCTAGAATGTCTGCCAGTTAATTCATACCACTTGTCAAGCTTCCTAAAACATCTAAAGTAAGGCATTTGTTCACCAAATGTTGAGTGCTCACTATGTATTAGGACACTTAGGAATAAAGTAAGTTATGTATTGCCTTTTTCTAGCAACTTACATTCTAGCATGGGAGAAGATCTAGCTTGATCTTCTTTTTCTTAAATAAGTCCCTTTTAACATTTCATATGTACAAGTATCATAGATTGTGGTTGTGTACTGTTTTCCAAACTAGTCTTCGCTTTCCAAGCTGCCTTCTATACTCTGGCCTTTCTTTGTTGACATACTTCTCTTTTTCTCAGGTTAGTTCACCAGAGACCGAGGAATTAAAACATCCTGCAGTTGCATTGGGACTGACTATATTATAGTTATATTTTATGCACATGAATCTGGAGTAGCATCAAAGTATGGGATGGCCAAAGTATGATGGAAGGCCAGTAGTACTTTTTGTGAGTCAGTAGAAATTAGAAGCTGGGGGTTAAAGGAAAAGAGATTTGTCTTCAGTATATGAAACATCTTTTAAAGCTCTAGGAGTGAATTTGACTACAAGGAGGGAAGAAGAAAGTGGAAAGAATCTTTGCAAATAACTGCATTCATGGAACAGTTGGAAGAACAGCAGGAAGTGAAGTGTAAGCAGTAGAAGTGTGGGTTGAGGAGCTGATCCTGGCAGTGATGATACTGGGAGTGCCAGCAGGTGGGGTTGCTAGAAAGGATCCCGGGTGGTTTTTGGTAGCTTTATTTTTGTAAAGAACAGTTTAGTTGCAGCTACATATTACCATCATTATTGCTATTGCCTTTTTTTTTTATTATATTGATAATGCTGTTACAGGTTGTCCTGATTTTCCCCCCTGACCCTCTTCCGCCCAGCACCTTACACTCCCTCAGGCAATCCCCCCACCATTGTTCATGTCCATGGCTCTTGTGTATAAGTTCTTTGGCTTCTCCATTTCCTATACTGTACTTTACATCCCCACAGCTATTCTGTAACTACCTATTTATACTTCCTGATCCCTTCACCTCTTCACCCATTCCCCATATGCCCCTCCCATCTGACAACCATCAAAATGCTCTTTGTATTCATGATTCTGTCTCTTATTGTTTGCTTAGTTTGCTTTTTAGATTCAGTTGTTGATAGATAGGTATTTTTGCCATAATATTGCTCCTAGTTTTGATCTTCTTTTTCTTAAATAAGACCCTTTTAACATATCATATGATAATGGTTTGGTGATGATGAACTCCTTTACTTTTTTCTTATCTGGGAAACTCTTTATCTGCCCTTTGATTCTAAATGATAGCTTTTCTGGGTAGAACAATCTTGGCTGTAGGCCTCTGCTTTTCATGACTTTGAATATTTCTTGCCAATCCCTTCTAGCCTGCAAAGTTTCTTTTGAGAAATCAGCTGACAGTATTATGGGAACTCCCCTGTAGGGAACTTCTTTTCACTTTGTGCTTTTTAGATTTTCTCTTTATTTTTGACCTTTAGTATTTTAATTACAATGTGTCTTGTAGTGGGCCTATTTGCATCTATCTTGTTTGGGACTCTCTCTGCTTCCTGGACTTACTTGTCTATTTCCTTCACCAAATTGGGGGAGATTTCTTTCACTACTTTTTCAAATACGGTTCCAATTTCTTGCTCTTTCTCTTTTTCTGGTACCCCAATGATGCAAATGTTGGACTTCTTGGAGTTGTCCCAGAGGCTGCTTATACTAACCTAATTTTCTTGCATCCTTTTTTTGCTTGTTATTCTGATTGGTTGATTTTTTCTTCCTTATGTTCTGTATCATTGACTTGATTCGCAGGTTCATCCATTCTGCTGTTGTTTCCCTGTAAATTGTTCTTTATTTCAATTAGTGTATCCTTCATATCTTTTTTTGATGTATTTTATTGATTATGCTATTACAGTTGTCCCATTTTCCTCCTTTCACTCACCTCCACCCTGCATACCCCCTCCCACCTACATTTCCCCCCCTTTTGTTTATATCCATGGGTCATATATATAAGTTCTTTGGCTTCTACATTTCCTATACTATTCTTACCCTCCCCCTGTCTATTTTCTACCTACCATCTATGCTACTTAATCTCTGTACCTTTTCCGCCTCTCTCCCACTCCCCTGTTGCTAACCCTCCATGTGATCTCCATTTCTGTGGTTCTGTTCCTGTTCTAGTTGATTGCTCAGTTTTTGTTTTTGTTTTAGGTGTGGTTGTTCATAATTGTGAGTTGGCTGTCATTTTACTATACATGTTTTTTGTCTTCTTTTTCTTAGATAAGTCCCTTTAACATTTCATAAAATAAGGGCTTGGTGATGATGAACTCCTTTAACTTGACCTTATCTGAGGAGCACTTGATCTGCCCTTCCATTCTAAATGAAAGCTTTGCTGGATAGAGCAATCTGGGATGTAGGTCCTTGCCTTTCATGACTTGGAATACTTCTTTCCAGCCCTTTCTTGCTTGTAAGGTCTCTTTTGAGAAATCAGCTGACAGTCTGATGGGAACTCCTTTGTAGATAACTGTCTTCTGTTTTTAGGATTCTCTCCTTATCTTT
>CM052546.1:50669795-50707045 GCA_028533065.1 Trachops cirrhosus | reverse complement strand
ACCAATAAAATATATTTAAAAAAAAAAAAAAAAGAAACTTGTGTTGAGGCTGAAAGTGACAGACTGCAGCCTTGATCTAGGATCAGTTTTGCAGGATAGGTGAGATGGACCCAAAGCCTTGCAGTAGAGAGCCAGTCAGGTGACCTGCCATTGGGTCTGGGCTATGAGGGGAAGAAAAAATCCTGATGGGCCAGAAGGGTGGGGTTATGTTGCTAAGCCAGGAAAGGTGTGGGTTCTGAGGGCACCTGGGACGGTCAGAGATCATCATGGTCAGCCTTGGAGGGACTTAGGTCTTTCAAGAGAAATAAAACCTGTATCCAAGGACATACACGCACAGGCAGCGTGATTCATGCCCTCTGAGTGGTGCCAGGGGATGGCTGTGTGGCGTGGGAGAAGGGAGGCTGGGCACTCTAACTGGCATTGGCACCTGCCAGCTGCTTTCCATTTGTCTCCTTTTCCCCTTCTGCAGTTGTGAATAATTCAGAAATGGTTCTTGGAGTAAAAGGAGGCTACAGATTGTTATTTTTCTAGTAGCAAAAAAAAGTTATCTTTTGAAATTGTACCTGGAAGATTAAGGGCCTAGAGTTCTTTAACTTAATGAAACTAACAGCCCTGGCTGGTGTGGCTTGGTGGATTGAGTGCTGGCTAACAAACCAAAGGGTTGCTGGTTCAATTCTCAGTTAGGTCACATGCCTGGGTTGTGGGCCAGATCCCCAGTGGGGGGCATTAGAGAGGCAACCACACATTGAAAAGAAACTTAAGATCTGTTTTAGAAATACTTAAATTGCAATTATCTAGGTATCTTCAAGTGGGAAAGTACTCCCTCGGCCCCACCACCACCATTTAGAAATAATGATGTTAGAATTGAACTGTGGCCAGGACCACCTGGACTTTTCCTAACACAGATGGTGTCTAATTGGGCATAAGGGCAAATGACTTCTAATCTCAAGCCAGTGCTTGGGGAAATGTCTGTGAGCTCTTTTGGGGAAGGGGTGATTGGGCAAAGGAAACAAGGTTAGATTTTATTACTGTGTTACAGATAAGACTCTAAAACTTACTCAGCAAAGGGTGTGTCATGTGTCCACGTAGCTGCCTGATATTCCATGGAACTCAAATCTGAGCAAGAGATGCCTGAGTTCTTGACTATTGTGCTACACTGTCCTGACCCTCGATAGAGCCTTCTTGGAAATGGAGGCTGGTTGGGGGCCCAAGACCCCATGTCACAGCTGCAGTAATGAACACCTCTTCTGCTGCTGCCCAGACAGTGTTTCAGTCAAAGCCCAAAATATGTAGATTCCAAAGAGCCTCCTCTGCTCTGAAAAGTCTTCTAGCCTGTAGAGCAAAATGTTGTTGTTGCCTGATTTCCTAAGGTACACTTGTGTGTGTGTTCAAAAGATTATCAGTAGAGGCAAAAATTCATTTTATGTGCTTTTAAAAAAAACCTTCAAGTTTACTTTATGAACATGAGGAAAACTTTGTTATGTGGAATTTCTTATGTCCAACATGTGGTTTACAACATTATTATTTATTTAATTGTCTTGAAGATCAAGAAGGGTGGCACGCAACAAGGGAAGTCACAAGTCACAGTCAGAAGTGAGCATGCAGAAGTGTGCATGTGCGTGCACACACACACACACACACACACACACACACCCCTTAGAGTGAACTCCGGCAGTTGGGTGCCTCTTCAGCCCTCCACCTGCTCTCTTGAGATTGTCTTACTGGCACATAAGCAGCCACTTCAAAAGGTGTACTGGCCTGCTGCTCTCAAGGATTGAATTTTTTTTTTAAGATTTTTACTTATTTATTTATTTCTAGAGAGATGGGATGGGAGGGACAAAGAGAAGGAGAGAAACATTGATGGGTTGCCTCTTGCACACCCCCAACCAAATACCCAGCTTGCAGCCTATGCATGTGCCCTGACTTGGAATCAAACCAGCAGACCTTTGATTCATAGGCAGGCGCTCAATCTACTGAGTCACACCAGCCAGGGCTGAAAATATTTTTTAGTGATTGAATAAGTAAAATGATTTTCCTTTACCATTCTACTTTTAGAACTCATTGGCATGTGCTGATTTGCACATGGATGCAGTTGATAACCTAATTATCACTGTTTGATTAGTTGATGCATTTCACTGTTTTGTTGTTGTTCTCGTTGTCACTGCATTTTCTAAAAATATATATACTCTTTTTCAAGTTTGCAATAGATTTTCAGTCTTGATCCTTGGGGCCTTTGGATTTTTCAGGGGTGTCTCAGGGCTGTGAGCTAGGATTTAAGAGAGGCTTAGGTAACTTTTTGTCACTCCCTGTCTTGAGGCTCCTTTTAGGATTTAAAGAAAGGACCTGCTGCTTAAATTGAAACCACTGGTCTGAGCATCATTAAATAAAAGACATTTTAAAAAGAAGCCCCCTTTTGCTACCTGTTTACCAGAACAATAAGTGTTTCTCATTGAAGTCTACTCCTGATACTAAATACAGGGAGCATTCTATCACATTTCCTGTAACCCTTGTCCCAGCCACAGTTAGCCATGCCCTTTGGCTATCCTCATGGCTTGTGGTGGTCCCTGGACACTATGTATGGAGTCCACGAGGATAAACTCTTCATTAGCCACCCACCCCTTGTCTCATTCCTGTTGCCACACTTGCTTCCTACTGCTACACTCTGAACATGAAAGAAATGTTCAGCTACTGACTATGGTCCAGTCAAGAGAATGCATCTAGTTTGGGACCCTGGAGAAAGATGCCAAGCTATAGAGTAGACTGGGGCCTGTGCTTCACACATGACTCTCACTCAGTAGGAGGACAAGTGACTATTTGCTTCTATAACCTTGGAGGTCTTCTCTGTACGTTGAAACATAAATTGACCATTGCAGAAATCACTTTGGAGTTGACTTAAAAGAAGTACATACATAAAATTGTTGCTTTTGACACCTACAAAGCAGAGTAATGATTTAGGAAAAAGTCCAGGTGTAGTAGGCAGACTTGGGTTTGAATTTTTTTCCTTCTACTTTCAGTCCTTGGCTGATCACGTCACCTTTCTGAGTCTGGGTCTGCAACTGTCAGATGGTCACGTACTCAAGAAGCTCAGAAATATAATAGGCACCCAGTGTGCTGACTCTTCTCCCTAAGGCAATGCTTAGTTCAACTGTTTTGGGGGTCATTTTACTTAAACAGGAAATGGAAAGTATTTCGGTTTTTATTCCTTTGGCTTCTCACAACTGCAAAATCTTTATCTTTGTAGCTCTGGATTTACTGGACAAAATGTTGACCTTCAACCCTCACAAGAGGATTGAAGTGGAACAGGCACTGGCCCACCCATATCTGGAGCAGTATTATGACCCAAGTGATGAGGTAAGAGCCTGTCTCCTAGCTGCTTCTGCAGGGACATGTCTGGCCAGCAGCAAGCCCAGTCAGGAGGGGCCCAGGTGTCATGCTTAAATTGTTTTGAGAGGTACTATGTGGTGCCTTATCTGGTCCTCCCACCACTCGCACATCCTCAGCCTGGAGGCCTACTTGTGTGAGCACAGCTTAAAACTTCTCCCCATCCCCTTAAGGCCCTTTTACTTTCGAAAACTTCTTCCAGGACCCCTGTAGCAGAGGTGGTGTAGGGATGGATAAAGGGGAACACAGGTAAGGGAGGGGTTCAGTAATGGAGACTAATCTGTGGCAGGAAGAAACACCTGAACCAAAGTGCCTGCCCTGAGGAGAGGATGTCACAGAGTGAGGGGGTGGGAGGTCAGCCTGGGCAGTTCCCACTGTAGCTTGGTGACTTCCTGTCTGGTGTGCCTCCCTGAAGATGGGGACATGAGACCTATTGTGGTAAGAAACGATGGGTTGAGAGGTCAGTGTGACAGCTCTCCAGAGCATTCTGGACATCCAGCTAAAGATAGCAGAGAAAAATGCAATTACAAACCAAAGTTGAGATGTTTCTAGTGGAGGCTCATATGTGCAGGAAACAAGCCTTCACACTCCTATTTTAAAGAGAGAGCCAAAAGGAACTTATTAAAAATAAAGGAAAATGGAAGCAGAGAGGAAAAACTATAAAAGACAACACTGATAAATAAAAGAGAAAGAAATCAAAAAGAGGAAGTATTAATTAATCAGGTTCCCCTTTCACCTTTATCCCCTCCAGAAACAATTAAGGCATTTTGCAAACATTCCTGCAACATAGTAAATAATAGTGAACCAGCTGAGAGTATACCTTTTGGAGCCCTTGCTAGCCCTGTGAGCTAGAGATTTCCAAAGGCCCTGTGTTCTAATCACAAGCTAGAGTGCTACCCCATACCCAGGGTGGGTGGGAGGGTTAGAAGGATGGCGTAGGTAAGACACCTAGTGTGATCCCACAGAGTCATCCATTAGGGAGGGCTAGCCATTTGATTTTCCCTAATGGACATTGAATCTTTTTCCCCCTTTTCAAGAGGCCAAAGCTTAGTACAATTTGGAGTACACATTTCTGTCCCCTAATGGTCTGGTGTGAGAAATACATGAATAACTACTAGACATCAGTGATCAACAACTGGTATCATCATTAGGTTAGTTCTATAACATAGAATTAGAGGTTAATTAAAAATCAAAATATACATAATATTGACTAACTTCATTTTTTATAAGTGATTATGTATGGGGGTTCTTTGACATAAATAGTTCAAATCTGTACTTAAAAAGTTTTCTGATAGCACTTTCACAGGTCCTCCCCCAGGCAGTGGGGCTAGGATTTGGTAGCTAGTGCTAAAAGAAAAACCCTTGGGTGCATCCTTGCCCTAGGACTGTGCCAGTGGCAGCTGTCACTCAGTGGCACAGAGAGGGGAAAAAAAAGTTTTCTGGTTATTTAGAGACCACTAAAATAAAACTTGTAGGAAAAATACAAGGAAGATCACTTTCTAGTTTTGTTAAAGTTGTTATTGTTATTAAAATTTTAGAGTTTGTCCCACCCAGTCTTATAAAATAAAATAGGGTTCATCCTGCTTAACACAGACATGGGCATTTTTCTGTGATATTAATCATTCTTTCAGTGTATTTTTAACAGTTCCATAATATTTCTACTTATAAAGATACTGTGATGTATTTAATCAAATGCATCTATCTGATTAGCGTGGGTTTTGATTATATACATATACCATCACCACCACCCATATAACATCAAGTTTCTGTGATTTTTGACTTTCAGTGCCTTAAAACATTTGAAAATTATTCTGGGACAACATTAGATGAATACTCTATTCAGTTGCTCCTGGTCCATTTATTAAGTATTCATAGGAAGTGCACCATCAGGCATCTGGGGCACAAGTACCTGCTTACCGTGGTTCTCAGTCTTTAGTACATCAGTCTTGTATAAATTTCTAAGCCATAGTCATTTTAAGAATCAATAAACAAATTCCTTAACTATAACAAGTGTTGTCTACTAAATATTTTGTTTTCTCTTAAAGCCCATCGCTGAAGCACCATTCAAGTTTGACATGGAATTGGATGACTTGCCTAAGGAGAAGCTCAAAGAACTCATTTTTGAAGAGACTGCTAGATTCCAGCCAGGATACAGATCTTAAATTTGTCAGGTACCTATAGTTCTGACTGTATAATAAATGCTAGTGGAGGTGAAAGGATACAAATTAAAAGTTATTTAAAAGAAAGAGGGATTTCCATGGGCCTTCATGGAAGCTTCTTAAGGTTAGATTGTAAGATATGATGGACAATACAGTGATATTAGTAGATTTTTTAAAAAATAAGTTCTCAAAAAAATTAAATGCAATCTTGATTTTAGAGAATATATGGAAGAGGAAAGTGAATAGAGCTTATGTTAGAACTCTTTAGAAGAGAACAGTGAAGTAAAGAATTACAACCCAGAGTTGAAACATTTGCTGGGGAAATGCTACAGACAAGCTGGCATGGAGGGACTGGAGGTGTCCTGTGACAGGCAGTGGCATCTTCTACAGAGTGCAGACAGGTGGCCCAGGGGTTCTATGCTTATATTGGAATGGGAAGCCACCACCCTGGTGACATGATGTAACAGCGGATTCTGCAGAGGTGCGCATTTGGGAGTTTCTTAGCTGGATCTCTTTTTTCTCATGCCCAGTCATTTTCATTGTTATATGACAAAGCCAGGGGGCAATGGCTCAGGCTGAGGGTCTGTCCCTGGTTGACTCTGTTGGGCAGCATCCAGGCTCGAAAGCAGAAGCTGCTTGAGGTGTTTTATTTATTTTTTAATTTTTATTTATTTATTTTTAGAGAGACGGAAAAGGAGGGAGAAAGAAAGAAACATCAGTGTGTGGTTGCCTCTCATGTACCCCCTACTGGGGACCTGGCCCACAACCCAGGCATGTGCTGCCCTGACTGGAAATCAATCTGGTGACCCTTTGGTTTGCAGGCCAGCACTCAATCCACTGAGCCACACCAACCAGGCTTGAGGTGTTTTACATAAAGGGCATGGGACTGGTCAGAAGGCATTTGAAAGGTTGAAGAGCAAAAAGAGGGAGGTAGGGTGACCTGCAGATTGGTAACTGCTGGACGCTGTCCCTGGTCTTCAGCGAAAGGAGCAAGAAGGAAAATGGTGTTAGCCAGGGGCTTGGATCACCGCATAAGGCAGTTGCTAGGTGCCTACTATCACTGCATCTGCTAGAGCATTGCTATCATTGAAGAGGGGTCAGGAGCCTGTAGTACCACTGCCTTGAGGGATCCTGAGGGCCTGAAACCACCATCACTAGCCAGTGCTTCTAAAACCCAGAAGCCGCTCCTCCTAAAAAGCCATGTGTCATTGGGAGCAGAAAGGGGAAGGAAGTATGGCTTTTTTTCTTTCATTGCCTTCATTGGCAGAATCTCCCCGGAGATCAGCCACCAAGGAATTCCAGCAGTGCAGTTGACAGGTTTCCAGCCTTGTCATTAAGGACAGGACAAGCAAGGGAAGGGTAGAAAAGAGCTGAGAACAAACATGGCCAGCTCAACCTCAGAGAGCCTTGTGGAGTAAGAGGCCTGGGAACAGGGTGGGCATGGACTCTACTAGTTTGGGGAGTGGAAAATGGTACTTTCAGAAGTCTGACACCAAAGCAGGAAGGGTTGGAGGATAAGTCTGGGTAGGAGATGAGCTCAAAACAGACCAAATAACTAGGCTTGGACTAGGACTGTGTGGAGAGAAGCAGTGAATTTGGGAGAATGGAGGAAAGGTCTGAAAGACTCCGAATTTTCTGAACCTAGCAACTGGGGGCCGGAGGTGGTGATGCTGGCACTGTTAGGCCCTTAGCCTGTGTTATCACTGGACACACCCTAAAAGACACACTTTGAAGCACGTTGAGGGTAGAGGAAACCCATGCTTACCTAAGGACATCAGGTGTGCTCTAATAAACTCGCCCTTGGAAAGAGTCTGAATGAGAAGGAAGAAGAGGTTAGCAGGGTGCTGAGGACAACAGGGTCTAGTGAGAGCTGAATTCATTTACGTTTGCACAGCTCACAGGTATGGCAGTCTGTTGAAGTATTTGTTACATATAACGATCTACACAGTCACTTGCTGATAGAAAGTCAGTCCCCAGGACCCACCCATGTTCACACCTTAACTTGAGTCCCCATGGGGCTTTCTTCCTCGCCCCTCTGCTTGGTGCTCACAGTAGGATGAACAGTCTCTCAAGACTTCCCAAGAGCCTGCTCTTCCCTCCCTATGTCCGCACAAGGTCAGGCTGCCTGCACTCTGATCTACTACCACGGGGTTTTGTAAGTAACGTTTTATCTGGCCCTTTACAGAGCAGGTTCACTGACCTCCCGCCTAGAAGATTGAGCTGGGCAGTGTCTGTTGATTTTCTTCCTTCACAGTACTTTTCACGGGTCATTTCACCGAAGCCAGCTGGTGGCTCCGTTTTTACCCAACAGCTTGTTTCAGTGCACACATACAGCGGCATACTGTAAGCCAGGTTGTTGGACACCTGACTGCGCAGAACAAGTAAGACTTGAACATGACCTCAAAAGTTCACAGTCTAGTAGGGGGCAGAACTGTCACGCATGTTTTAGTGTAAAAGAGCACTTGGGGGTTGACATAGTTACAGTTCGTCTTCGTTCAATCACCATTGAGCACTTTCTGGTGCCAGCCAGGTCAGGGAAACAAAAGAGGAGTACAAGTAAGACCCAGGCTTTGCTTTCTCAAAGTTTGATGCCTGGACATGGGAGACAACAAGAAGCTGAGTGCTGTATCATGGGTGGGTATGGGCTACAAAGATTGAGGGGGGCCAACATCATAGTGCTGCAAAGGGGTCACTCTGCTGGTGGAACATGCAATATGAAGCCAGAGAGACAGGCCCGCATGGGAGCCCCACAAGAGCCAGGCTATGAAGAGGCTGAAGCCCAGGCTTTCCAGGGGGCCCACCTTTCCCCTAAATGTGATTTCAGGTCCTGAAGCATTGGGCAGGTGACTCAGGGCAATAAGGTGTTGGGGAACCAGGGAGAGCAAGAACCCATGGGGCAGCTGGCTGGGCTGCTGGAGGAGAAGCAGTGCAGTGAACGCAGGGAGCAAGGCAAAGGCAAGGGTGCCTCTGGGGCCACAGGCTGCGGCTGCTGGCTTGTTGCCTCCTGAAGTCCCAGTTAACAGACAAGGACCATGGCCCCGCTCAGGGTCCACCCCAATTCTGAAGACAGTCACTCTGTGTTTAGGTCACTTCCTCCAGAGTCACAGAAGGCACAGTATATGCCTATAGCCTGATTTTTCTTCCAGTATTTTTTAAATGACAGTTTTCAACTATTCTGAGAAGTTGAAAGTTGTACTGTAAATACCCATATTTCTACCACCTAGATTCTATAATTAATGTTTTACTTTGCTTATTTTCTCATATACATCTGTTCAACCCATCTTATTTTTTTCATTTATTTCAAAGGAAGTTTCTAAGATCTCAACTGACTTATAGTCATTGTGTTTGGCTGCAGTTCCAAATGGCGTACATCTAGGTGGAGATCTTTTCCCATATCTAAGTCCGTCTCCTCATCACACAATTGGGCCATAACATCCACCCTTCCTGTCTTGAACCTTGAGTCATAGACAAAAGCCATCCATCTGAAAGCGCTTGTGAAATACCATAGTGACATTTTGCTACATCATCATACTAACCAACTTTTCACACCAGTAAGGGTCTCCAAGTAGATCTGTTTGCATTTTGACCGATTTGGTTACCTTTCTGGCCGCCTTAACCATGCTTCCTCATCAGAACCAATACCATACAACATGTTTTGAGTGTCAGTGTTTTCATTTCTCCCAAGGATGATGCAAAACTGAGAGAAACCCAGGGGTGAAATTAATTCATTACATACAATTGAGTGCCTTAGGCATTGGTTCCCAAAAGTGTGGTCTATCTACACTCCACCCCCCAGCAGTCTGTGTCTTAACAAGCACTCCAAGGGATTCTGATGCTCACAGTTGAGAACCATGAGCCTACTACATAGTTAGAGTAGATCTGACTTGGAATGTAATTTCTCCAAGTCAAATAGAGACATTAGGATAATGAAGGGGGAAGTGTGCTTCTTACACTTTAATATAGTGACACTCCTCATGGACCTCTTGGAGGTGGCCCATTTGCAGACATCTGGAGGGCCAGGTGAACCCTGTGTAGACAATGAGCGAAGTCTGCCAGCAAGTTACCGCCTGCTACCCTTCAGGATCCTGTCTTGGAGGTCAGATCACCTCTGACCCGGATGATCAGAACCTCCCCTGCCGATGGGAACCATTGCACAGTTCCCTGCCTTTCTGGAATCTGGGCCAGCCGCCCTTACTCTTTCAACCAGCACTTGGTTTTGCTGTTCTGTATCACAGTCAGAGAAAACTTGAGCTTTCTGCCACCGTGTAGTTGATTTTACCCTACCTGGTCATTCAGAGAGAAAGAGACTTACTAAGAATAGGAGGAGGGAGAAGAGTTTTTTGCTTAGTATTGTATTATAAAGACCCTCAGACTCTGATTCGGACATTAGCATGGTGGGTCGGTGGTTAATAAAAGGTGTTTGGGGCATAGTGAAGCCAGCCAGCCTGTGAGCAAGTGTCTGTGTGTCCTCTGAGTGTTAAGGAAACGTGCTCTAAGAAATGTCTGAGAAGTGCCTCCAAAGTGAAGACAGCCCTTCCTCTTCTGAACTGCCATGTTACACCTGAAGTGGTTTCAAGTAAAATGACCTTGTTGCAGGGTTATTTATTTATTTATTCGCTTTTTGCTTTTTGTTTTTCACGATGTTGTTGGTGATGCTTTAATATGGTTTGTTCTTTACATTTCAACATTTTCCTAGTCCTGCTGCTGATGTTTTAATGTGATTCATTCTTAACTCATAGGTTTGTTTATTTTTCAATAGGACAAGGGCTCAGAGGACTGGACGTGCTCAGACATCGGTGTTCTTCCCAGTTCTTGACCCTGGTCCTGTCTCCAGCCTGTCTCAGCTTACCCACCTTGACTCCTTTGAGCCATTCGGAGGAGCAGTTTCTGGTAGTTGTGGCTTTTATGCTTTCAAAGAATTCCTTCAGTCCAGAAAACTGTTCCTGGCACCCCTGTGTGTGTCACCCACTGGTGACCTGTGGCAGTATGTACTTTCAGTGCACCTACTGCTTACCGTTGCTTTAGTCACTAATCGCTTTCTGGTTTGAAAGATGCAGTGGTTCCTCTCTCTCCCAAATCCTTGCTTACATGACGCCCTGCTGACCCATGCAGTCAGTCACACCAGAGATCGTGTTTTCACGTTGGCTCTCGTCACTGGCATCTCACTTTATGATAGGGAAGGCTACTACCTTGGGCACTTTAAGTCAGTGACAGCCCCTTATTTGCACTTCACCTTTTCACCATAATTGTTTCCCCAGAGCAGGAACTCGTGGAAACACCTGGGATGACGTTGCAGCCTGCAGCAAGTGCTCCCATCCTGGGAACCTTGGGGGCACTTGTCAGCGTCTTTTCTCATACCATGTTAGTCACTAACATTTAAGGTATGTGCTGTTTGCCCAGCTTTTAGAAAACTCAATCATTTTTCTAAATAAAAGAAAGATGTACCGCACTCAGCGACTTCACTCTGTAAATTTACTTTGGTTATTTGTACCATTTATAGAGGTTTAACACTTGCCAAAATGTGTTATATGCAGAACAGAGTGTTTGCAGGACTTATGCAAAAAGCTTTAAAGTGGCAGCTTCACTGGAGATTTAGTGAGAAACAAAGCTTACAGCAGGGCGCTGAGGAAAGTATCTGGAGAAGTAGCCAGTAGGCTGCCTGATACCACTGGGCGGAGCTCCGTCCCAGGGGTTCCCATACCCCAAGCTACTTCACACGGTGTGCCACATTCAGTGTAACCACATTCGATGCCTGGGGATTTAGCAGAGGGTAAACACTGCGTCTTTAAATGAGAAAGTGTACAATTCTTTTCCTCCTACAGCATGTCAGCATCTCAAGTTCATTTTTCAACCTACGATATAACAGTTTGTAATAAAGCCTTCATGAGCTCATGACATGAAGCACTCTTCTGTCATCAAGTGCTCTCAAATGTTTCTGGTACTGCTGAGCTAAGCCCATCAGAAGAGGCTAGCACTAAGTCATGTTTGGAGCTCAGTCCCTTACTTTCCTGATCTCTTTAAGTATTTGTTCCTGCCACTGTACACTGTGGCGTTGACTCGGTGTTCTGTCCCAGTGCGGTGCCTCCTCTTGACTCCCCCACTGCTCTCTGTGGTGAGAAATTTGCCTTGTTCAATAATTACTGTACCCTCGCATGACTGTTACAGCTTTCTGTGCAGAGATGACTGTCCAAGTGCCACATGCCTATGATTGAAATGAAAAATCTATTGTTACCTCTGAGTTGTGTTCCACGGAAATGCTATTCAGCATATCACTTAGGAATAATTCTATTTTTAGCTTTTCATTTCTCTTGTTTGATTTTTGACAGCAATGAAGAATGGGTTATATAAAGACTGCCTGCTAATTTGAACAGAAATGCACTTGTAATTCATGGAAATAAATGTACATCTTCTATCTTCATATTCATGTTAAGATTCAGTGTTGATTTCCTCTGGATCAGCGTGTCCGAATGGACAGTCAGGTTCAGTTTGTGCTTAGAACAGAAGTGCTTACAGGCCTCGCCTTCCCACCCAGGCGCTGCACCAACACTTTGGTTTACATGAAATGATTTAAAAAGCATTTCCCCCTTTTTCCTTCTTGCACAGCAGAGAAATCAGTTCTGACCTGTTTCTTTATTCATATCATAGTAGAATATTGTCAGACTCTAGTGAAGAAGCCCAAATGTCTCAGGTTGTATTCTCTAGTTCTTTCTAAAGAGGGCTTGCCTGTGTGCCCCAGAGCTGTTGCTTGGCACAGCTGAGCACTCAGAAGGGCTGCTCAGCATCCCTCGGCCCACCCGCCCCAGCCCAGGGTGCTGATGCTCATGCTTCACGGGCTAAACAAAGATAGCTGGCTCATCCTCAGAAATCAGAATCACATTCTTGCTCTAAAATACATGAGCTTCACCTCCATGCTCAGAGCTGCCATGTCCAGGTCCACACAGCATTGACAGGGTGCAGATTTGACTGTTAACTCGATACTCTGATAAGCCAGTTTTCACTTTAAAAGGAGCATTGATGATTTTATTACTCTTGTTTCTTTGTTTTTAGATGGAATGTTAGTATTATTAGGAGCTTAATCTGCAGTTCTCTAAATAGAAAGCCATAGCCTTGGTTACTAATCTCTGGGGACGGGGCTTTTTCATCCTCCTTGCTGGTACCCTGGAGTCAGAATGTCATGAAACCACTAGCCGCATTCTAGAATCACTGTAACCATATGTTGTGTGCTTTTTATTAATCATGCCAAACCTGATTTAATAGGTCAGAGAATTGTCATAACCAAGGGACCTGTGAGAAAGTACCAGCTGTTAGGTGTGAAAGACTCATTATTTGGATCTTCTTGTATCTCTAAAAATTTACAGTTTAGTTCATAAATTTATGTTGGTGATACCGAACATAAGCTCACATAAGCATTTAGACTAATATCTTTTTTGGTGTCTAAAATGTAAGCAAAAAACTCCTGTTAAAACATTCCAGTCCTTTCATTTAGCATGAAGTAAAATGCCTACCAAGCCAGTGCAGTGGATTTGAGAGCACTCACGGTGACCTGTGTGTCGACACAGGTCCCAGAGCTGACGGTAGAGATGCACAGGCCATTTCGATGCATGGGGCGCAGACTGTCGTCGTGTTCGTGTGCAGTGCACAGTGCTCGGTGTGTTCGCGGTGATTCCTTCCGCTGCGGGCACAGGTGCTGTGGGACCTGTTAGCTTTCAGGAGCCACACGTGGTTCATCGGTGGTTATTTCTAAAGAGTCACCGGTATACTGCCCACGCCGCGTGCCACGTAATATTCAGACCATTCAGAGGCGACTGTTTTACCTTTATTTGCTTATCTGTTAATACAGTTTTTAAATTGGTAACTTTTATATAGTGTGGTAACAGTATGTTGATACACACGTACATAATGCACACATGCTTTGGGTCCTTCCATAATACTTTTATATTTGTAAATCAATGTTTTGGAGTAATCCCAAGTTTAAGGGAAATATTTTTGTAAATGTAGTGGTTTTGAAAATTTGAGCAATCCTTCTGCTTATACAATTTTAAAGCATTTGTGCTTTAAAATTGTTATGCTGGTGTTTGAAATATGATACTCCCATAGTGCAGACGAGATGCATGTAGCGGTAGAGTAAATCTGTGGTTTCTCTCACTGTAGTCCAGCTCAGCAGGATGGGTCAGAAACGCCTGAGCATCCAGAGGGAATTATGTAGGGTTGCACCAGGTTCACCTGAAGCTCGTTGCCTTTTTTGTGCTGTTTATCTGTGTAGAGCACTCAAGAAAGTTCTGAAACTGCTTTGTATCTGCTTTGTACTGTTGGTGCCTTCTTGGTATTGTACCCCAAAACTCTGCATAGATTATTTAGTATACTGGTAAGTTTAGAAAAAGAAGTTAAAGGAAGATTTTATTAAGAATCTGAATGTTTATTCATTATATTGTTACAATTTAACATTTATTTGTGGTATCTGTGATTTGGTTAATCTGTATAAAAATTGTAAGTAGAAAGGTTTATATTTCATCTTAATTCTTTTGATGTTGTAAACGTACTTTTTAAAAGATGGATTATTTGAATGTTACGGCACCTGACTTGTAAAAAAAACTACAAAGAAATTAGAATCATTAAATTGTGTCCCTGTGTTACCAAAATAACATGGTACTGTGCATGTACATTTTAATCGGAATTTTATGTGTGAAAATATGAACTCATCTAGTCCTTTATTAGAATGTTTCCGAAATAAGTGAATCTTCCTAATTTGACTTTGCTTATTAGTGATAGAACCATAAGCTGGTGCGCTGGAGACCATTGGGTCTTAGTGCTCCGTCGGGTTTTCCAGTTTGTTCTCTAGTCCAGCGGCTGAAGGGAGGAAAGAAGGCGGTGCTGGGAGTCCACGAGAGGTGCTCACATGCCCCTCTGCCTACTTCCCTGAACTTCAGTGACTCTGCCCCCAGGGCTGGTGTCATTGGCAGCCTCTGTCAGACCAAGAAATCGTGACTGTTTTAGGGACTCTTGGACATGTGGTTCTTGTCGATACTGGGCATCTTGTGGTGAGGTATTTACAAGACAAAATATTAGAAATGTTTTGGTGTAGTAGAGTAGAAAGAGTACAGGTTTGAGGCCCATAAAACTGGGTTCAAAAACAGCTCTCTGCTTACAACTGCAGCTGGCTTTCGGCAGGTCATTGTGCTGCTCTGTGCTTTGGTCCCTCAGCTGTAAAGTGGAACCAGTGTGCTTCTCTTGGCTGTGGTAAGGACTGTGAAGATATAGTTCAGCTGTCTAGTGTAGGATATCAAAACAAGTACTCAGGCCCCAGCCGGGGGGAGCTCAGCTGGTTAGAGCATCGTCCGAATACACCAAGGCTGTGGGGTCGATCCCGTCAGAGCACATAACACGAATCGACCACCAAATGCATAAATAAGTGGAACAACAAATCAGTGTTTCTCTCTCTCCCTCTCTCTAAAGAAATCAAAACATAAAAATTTAAAAACAAGTGCTCAGTAAGTAGCAAATCTTCCTAAGTGCTTTTTAAAATTTTATTGTTAAGGTGGCACTAAAATGTCTGCTAATCTCACGAACTGCTTTCTGTTCATCTGAGAGAGGAAAACCTACCTGTCTGCAACTTCCTGCAGGAAACTGGGCTGATCCCCCCCAAACTGGACATTTGTAATGACTTTTTGAAACAGTCATGGGAGTATGGCATTTGCTTTCCCTTTGACAGATTAACACTTCGTTGCCTAAATTCTGTAGATGGTGATTAAAACAGTCATCTTCCTTATTCAACACAGAAATCTAATAATCATATTCTTTCCCACTTTCATTGAGATAAGCTCTTTGCCTGGGCACTAACGCAGACATTCTAGTCCGTGGTGGACCAGCACCCTGGGTGGTCCAGTTTGCCGTGTTTAATCAGAACCAGGGTGTTCAGACCTGACTCGTGACAATGGAGCAGTCCTCTGACAAGCGCAGAAACCAAACCCAGATCTTGGGGGTTACGAAGCAGGTGGAGGAGAGGGTGTGTGTGTCCACAGGGGAGCAGTGAAAGGATTGGTTTTCATGGGGGACAGGCTTGACTGTCTTGAGTCTAAGTGAGGAGGAACAGAGGGGACGATGGCGCTGGGCCTTGCAGGACTGGCGGCAGGTAAAGAAAGGGAGGGTCTAGGTGGGCACGGGATGTGGGGGCTCTTTCTGAATCTAGTACCAAGCAGGGGCTGAAAACAAAAGGTTATTTTCTAGGTGGAGAGGAGGAAATGGAGTGAGGTTGTACCCCATGATGTGTTTTTTCAGGTGAAGTGGCAAACAGCCTATGGAGAATAAGGAAGAGCCACCAAGAGAAGCAGAAACAGGGGTGCTCAGCACTGCGGGGGCCGGACTGAGGCAACACTCCCGAGTCTGTGTGGAGTGCGGTAGGCCTGTGCAGCTACAGGGTTTTTCTCAGGCAGCGGTGTCAGCTGGATCTAAAGCAGGGGCCTGAGGGGACTCCGGGCAGAGGGTGAGGTGACTGAGCAGGAGGACTGGCATGCAGTTGTGAGGGGAGCCTGGCGTGCAGGGGATGTGGCGGGAGATGTGGAAGTATAGAAGGCAGTGTTCAGATTCCCGTCCTGTTCTTTGAAAATGAAGCTGTATGGGTTCTTGTACCCAAGTTTCCAACATGGGTGTGGTGGGGTTTTCCATACAATACAGAGCAATTCTTGGGACAACTGGGTATCTAAGAATTCAACTTTATTATGACGCCCTCTACCCAGAGATACAGCGTCAGAACCTACGGGTTAAGGGCTCAGTCCCAAGAGACTACTTCCCTCCCACCCCCCACCCCTGTCTTCTTCAGATGCCAGTCACAAGCTGAGGTGGTGACCTGGGCTTCTGACCAACTAGCTATAG
Source organism: Trachops cirrhosus (assembly GCA_028533065.1). Taxonomy (NCBI): domain Eukaryota; kingdom Metazoa; phylum Chordata; class Mammalia; order Chiroptera; family Phyllostomidae; genus Trachops; species Trachops cirrhosus. The sequence goes on along the minus strand of CM052546.1, from coordinate 50,690,636 downwards.
ATCGGAGATTCCCACAACCCTCTCCTTGGGGTCAGCTAATTTACTAGAGCATCTCACAGAACTTGGTTTGCCAGTTTATACAACGATACTAATGAACAGCCAGATAAGATACATAGAGCAATGTCTGGGAGGGTCCCAAGCAAGCATAGGAGTTTCTGTCCTCATTGAATCGGGGCACAGTAACCTCCCACAGTGTGGAAGGTGTTCGATCCCCATACTTTTGGGATTTTATGAAGGCTTCACATAGGTATGACCTATCTTTAACTCCATTTTCAGCCCTTCCCCTTCTCAAGAGAATGAGGGACGGGACAGAAATTTCCAAGCTTCTGATCACGGCCTGGTGTTTCCAGTGACCAGCGCTCGCTCACCCAGGAGCCCACCCCGAAGCCCACCCCGAGTGGCCTCGTTAGAACAAAAGACACGGCCAGCACTCAGGAAACCGAAAGGTTTGCAGAAGCCCAGTGTCAGGAACCAGGTCAAAGACGAATTAGAACAGATGTTCCTAGTGCCCTGTCACCCAGGAAATGACATGGGTTTCAGAAGCCCTGTGTCTGGAACCAGGGGCAGAGATCAATACAAGTTTTTCTGTTATCTCACAGGCATTCCCAGCGTGACAAGCTGGGGGATATCTGCGGGGCGCAGAAAGTCACCAGAGTAGGGTGAAAACCGTGTAGCTCTCGGTGGGCTTTGTCATGCTGTTGGTTTCTCATGTGAGGTGAGATGGTCATTAACAGCGGGGAAGGAAGAGACCCTGTCTGCTTTCAGTTGCAAATCACCCAGTGGAAGAAAGCAGTTGTGTGGGCTGCTTTTTACTTGACTTGATGCTGATTTACTAGTCATCTCAGCACTACTGCCTGCCAGTGTGCCTGATGCAGAGCCAGCCCTGGGCTGTCCTTAAGGAAATCTCTGATGTAGCAGGTGTCTGGAGGAAGGGAGGAAACCTTACACGTGTAAAAGGCCAGAAACTGCGTCCACTGGTTTTGGAGTAGTCTATCTGTGAGGTCCATAAGGGTGTGGGCTCAGAAGCTGAATGATTACAACAGAACCACGAAAAAGTAGTTCTAATTTAGAAGCAAAATGATCTCTTTCTGAAATGATCGGAAAAACTCCATAAAACTTTGTCACCCCCTCACGGGGGCCTTGTGAGCCTGCACAGTGCTGTGGATACACATAGGAAATAGGCAGGGACCTCCTCGTTTTGAAATGAAAGGCATTTTAAATCACCAGTGCCTGGAAGAATTCTATCCCATTTCCTTCTTTCCCTCCATCGTCCATTTCCTAATTTCTAAAATTGAGTCTAGAGAGAAGTCTCTGTATAACAATGTCCTGCATTCACATGTTGGCTGTCGAGATGCTTTTCCACTCAGCTGACCAGAGCGAGGTGCTGTGACCTGACAGAGCTGGTTTAGGACAGCAGCCCGTGATGTGCTGGGCTGTGTCCGAGGGCAGAATGCCCCGCTAGTTAAGGTTGATAAACCCTGAATGACCATGCTGTGGCTCACCAGCTAGAGAAAGAAATGGGGAATAAAAACATTGGGGAAGGGGAGCATCTAATTGGGCAGGAGTTGGGAAACATTATTCTTCAACTTCTCGACCAGAGGAGCAGGGAAGCCAATGCCCCCGTTTTTTAGTAAGACTGAAAGGTAACAGAAACCTGTGGTCAGCTGTGGGGATGACGGGAGGACTGGGGAGGCACATCGCTCAGTGGGAAGGGGGGTGTGCAGTGACCTGGGGCACCAGGGCCAAAGCTTTCACGCACCAGCGCTGAAGGGAGGTCTGCAGACAGCGAGTGCCGGCACGGGAGCTGGCTGTCGGCTCGCAAAGGGCCACTGAGCTGACGCTGAGGCAGTTTGGGGAGTCAGGCAAGGACCAGTGGCCACATCATCATTGCCAGTAACCTGTGTCCCCTTCTTTGTTCCCTCTAAAGCCCAAACAGCCCTTTTACTTCCTTCCCAGAGTTGCCACGACTTCCACACTCAAGAATTCCCATTCTGTGAGCATCAGGAACTGGCTGGCTTCATAGGCAAGAAAGAAGTGGGTATTCTGAGATTGAGCCAGCTCCCCAGGGAGGTGGAGGTGGAGATGCAGAACCACGGGAAGAAACCCGTGGTGAGAACATGTGAAGACAGCACCCAAAAGCCAATACTGATCTCTTTTAAATAATTACGTTTTTTTTTTAAATTGCCTTTGAAAGTGTTCACTGCATGTATAGTTTCCACACAACAATGGTTTTCGAGTTTCAAATATTTTTATTGCCAGTACCCTTTTATGAAATGAAATCAGTAAAAGTTCACCTGCTTTGCATAAGCAGGGTTGGGGCAGCCCAGAACCCCACCTGTCTCCTCCGACAGAACAGCATAATGCTTCTGCCCTAGAAGAACCCAGGAATGATCACAGAAGCAAACCATAGAAGAGCACGTGCCTGCCACCAAAGAGAGCAGGTGAAGGAACACCATGCCACAGATGACGTAACACCTCCACTGTGGACCTGGGGAGTGGGTCAGCAGCATAGGGGTCACCGACAAGACATTCTGGGTCACTGATTTTTCCCTCCTCGGTGTCCAGTCTTTTGATGAACCCATCAACGGCATTCTCCATTTCTGGTTGGGTTTTTTTCCTAGCATTTTCTTTTGATTCTTTCTTAGAGTTTCCATGTCTCTGCTTACATTACCCATCTGTTCTTGCATGATGTCCACTTTTCCCTTCAGAGCTTTGGCATATTAATCACAGTTGTTTTAAGTTCCCAGTCCAGTAATTCCAAAATCTCTGCCATCTCTGAGTCTGTACCTAGTGCGTGCTTTGCTCTTCAGACTGTTTTTTCTTTTCTTTTAGCATGATGCTGATTTTTCTGTTGAAAGCCAGGCATAATAGATTGGGTCATAGAGCTGAGGTGGACAGGCCCTAAGTGTGAAGCTATGTTTTTCTGGCTAGGAATTAGGCTGAGTTTGCTCAGCTGTAGGTGTCAGCGGCTGAAATTTCCTCCAGCACCCTTGCTTTTGCTTCCCTGTTATGTTTGGGTTTACCTCAAGAGACTCCTCCTTAAATGGAATCAGAGACTTGCCGTCCTTCCAGCTGCAATCCTCTGGGGTATGCAGGAGCTCTGTCAATGGGATGGTAAGGCTTGGAGGAGTGGGCAGCCTTGGTAATCAGACGGATAGATCTCAGTCTTCTAGTGGGTGTATGACCTTGGGCTGTGGCCTTCATAGGTGCTCCTCAGGGACTTTTTACCTCCCTAGGTAGAGGGGCTGGAGATAGGCGGATCCCTTTGCTCTGTTGGCTGAGGCTCTGAGAAAGCCATCTCCCTTGCTGGCTGGCTTTCGTGATGGAGAACGGACAATCCGGGCATATTTCAGATGGATGCTTCCCCTCTCCCCGTAATACACCAAGGGGATCTTGCTCCAGTCTTCACTGTGAGCACCTGTTGGGGCTCCCTGAAGGTAAACCCATGACATTGTGGGGCCCCCTTAGACTGGGTCCCCATGAGTTTTGAACTCTCAAATTAGTCCACACTCAGCATCCAACTTTCACCAACCTTACTATTTAAGGGGCCACTTTGAGTGTTCCTTCAAGTTCCTGGCTCCAGTGACTTCTGCTACTGGTGAGCTGTGTGCTTTTCTGTCTTTGCCTGTCTCTACAGTTTGGGGGATGGGGGTGTCCTGTGACCTCAGTTCTCTCATGGATCGAGGACATCATTGATTTTCAGTTCAGCTTTTTTCTTGTGAGGGCAGGAGTGATGACTTTGAAGCTCTACATCTTGGCACTAAAATAAGTCACCCTACTTTTATGCTTGCTGTCTACCTACACCTTTCCTAACAAATGCATCTAGAAGAGCAGGGCATTCACTCAGTGGATGTGGTTGGAGAAAACTAGTAAGTCCGGTGACTCGGACAGACTGGAGGACTGGAGAGAAATAGCTCCACATCTGCTTTCAACACAGACCAGCATGGGCAACAGTGGGGTGAGGGGCAGGCGCAGGAGCCAACGGCACGTCTGCCATGGCGACTGAAAATAAATATTTTCCAAAACACAAAATGAATCACAAAAGTACAGATTTGCCTTGTTCCCAACTAATAGCCACTTAAAGAATGTTGTCTGCTTACATGAGGAAAAACTGTCAGGGCCATTAGTAAATAGGAAATGCATTTTAAAATGATGAGGGGCCATTTTGTGCATATGCTGCTTTCTGGTTTTTTTTCAGGAAAAGCAAATTATAAAAGCCAGAGGTGAAGTTGTAAGGAGTATGTAACCTTTGACACTGCTAATAGTGCTATAGATGAATACAGTGGAATCTGGCAGAGACTGGAGCCAATCAGAAGGTAGAAGGTGTGTTTTGACTCAGTAATTCCATTACTGGGATTTTATTTTTCCTTAGACAGTAATTGTAGGGAAAACGGCCACATGCACAAAGGCATTTGCACCAGCATTATTTGTAACGGCAAAAAGAAGGTAAAGCAGCCCTGGCCGGTTTGCTCAGTTGGTTGGAGCGTCATCCCATACACCAAAAGGTTGAGAGTTTGATCCCCGGTCAGGGTACATACTTAGGTTGTGGGTTCCATCCCTGGTTGGGGGACATACAAGAGGTAACCAACCAATGTTTCTCTCCTTTTCTCTCTAAAATATCAGTAAATAAATCCTTGGATGATTGAGGATTAAAAAGAAGAAAAGAAAGTAAAGCACTCTCCAATATCCAGCATTAGGGAATGGCCGGGCTAACTTGCAAGTCAGTACAGCAAAGACAGAATTTTTTTAAAGATTTTTTAAATTTTACTTATTTTTAGAGAGGGGAAAGGAAGGAGAAAGAGAGGGAGAGATACATCAATGTGTGGGGGAGCAATGTGTGCCCCCCCAAGGGGGACCTGTCCTGCAACCCCCTGGTTTGCAGACCAGTGCTCAGTCCACTGATCGACACCAGCCAGGGTGCAATGACCGAATTTTAAGTGACTTAAAGTGACCTCCTCAGGCTCTGATCCTCCAACATGCAAATCCCAGCCTCACTTCTAAGTCAGGCAGCTTTCTGGCCACTCTGAAGTGACAGTGCCCCTTCCCTTGTCTCCCTGCCAGGAACTTCCTGGAAAGCACACTATGCGGCTTGCTCGTTTTGGTTTGCCTGCCACCGACCTTGAGCGGCAGTACAAAGAAAGTCTCCATTAAAGCCTAATGCACAGAATGTGGGCCACGGACCCCGTGTCAGCATCACCCCAGAGCCCATTAAAAACGCAGCTTCTGTGGTTCAAAATGTTAAATTTTATGTAATTTTTTTCACAATTAAAAATTAAAATGCAGAATCTCAGGCACCAACCCAGACGTACTACATTCAATATCAGCACTTTAACAAGATGCCGAGTGACCTGTTTAAATTTTGAGAAACCCTATATGTTGATATATACTCTTAAAATATAAATTCCTGTCATTAGTGACTATTCCTAATTAAGACATATATTTTATTTTTCTCCCTCTTTATTTTTTTCCCCATGGAATCCTTCATTTGTAGGAAGAAGGGAGAAATCACAGTGGCAGGTGGCAGGCTCCAAGGACAGTATGATGCCATGGCAACCGCTTCTGTCAGTAACTTAATTTCATCTCTGCTTTTACATCTTTCTCTCCTTAATCCTGAAGCTGGAAATTTTTTTAAATTACATTTTATTAATTATGCTATTACAGTTGGCCTGATATTCCCCCGTTGCCCCACCTCCACCCAGCACCCCTCACCCCCTCAGGCAATCCCCCCACCATTGTTCATGTCCATGGCTCGTGCATAAGTTCTTTGGCTTCCCCATTTCCTACACTGTACTTTACATCCCCACAGCTATTCTGTAACTACCTATTTGTACTTCCTGATCCCCTCACCTCTTCCCCCATTCCCCATATGCCCCTCCCATCTGACAACCATCAAAATGCTCTTTGTATTCATGATTCTGTCTCTGTTCTTGTTAATTTGTTTTTTAAATTCAATTGTTGATATGTATTTTTGCCATTGTTCATAGTTTTGATCTTTTTCTTAAATAAGTCCCTTTTAACATTTCATATGATAATGGTTTGGTGATGATGAACTCCTTTAGTTTTTTCTTGTCTGGGAAGCTCTTTATCTGCCCTTTGATTCTAAATGATAGCTTTTCTGGGTAGAACAATCTTGGCTGTAGGCCTCTGCTTTTCATGACTTTGAATATTTCTTGCCAGTCCCTTCTAACCTGCAAAGTTTCTTTTGCGAAGTCAGTTGACAGTATTATGGGAAGTCACCTGTAGGTAACTTCTTTTCTCTTGCTATTTTTACGATTCTCTATCTTTAACCTTTGGCATTTTAACTATGACGTGTCTTAGAGTGGGCCTCTCTGCATCCATCTTGTTTGGGACTTTCTGTGCTTCCTGGACTTGCATGTCTACTTCCTTCACCAAATTAGGGAAGTTTTATTTCATTATTTTCTCAAATAGGTTTGCAATTCCTTGCTCTTTCTCTTCTTCTGGCACCCTATGATGCAAATGTTGGACTTCTTGAAGTTGTCCCAGAGGCGAGGCTGCTTACACTTACACTATCATTTTTTTAAATTTTTTTCTTCTTGTTCTGATTGGTTGTTCTGATTGGGGGTTTGTTTGTTTTAATATTTTATTTATAGAGAAGGTGGAGAAAGAGGGAGAGAAACATCAATGTGTGGTTGCCTCTCATGTGTCCTCCCACTCAACCCAGGCATGTGCCCTGACTGGGAATTGAACCAGTGACCCTTTGGTTCACAGACCAGCGCTCAATCCACTGAACCACACCAGCCAGGGCCAATTGGTTGGGGTTTTTTCCCCTTATATTCCATATCATTGATGTGATTCTCAACCTAAACTAAAACCCAGAGTATTAGCTTGCTAGGCCTTTCATAACAAAGTACCCCAAGCTGGGTAGCTTAACAGATGTTTTTCTTTACAGGGCTGAGAGTCCAAGGTCGAGATATCAGCAGGTTTGATTTCTCCTGAGGCCTCTCTCATTGGCTTGCAGCAGCCATCTTCTCCCTGGGTCCTCACATGGCCGTCTCTCTGTGCGTCTTTTCTCATGAGGACACCAGTCAGACTGGATTAGACCCCACTCTACCAGCCTCAGTTTAATCACCCCTTTAAAGACCACCCCACCTCCTCCATCCCTGGCTGGGTAGCTCAGTCTGGTAGAGCATTGTCCCAGTACACCAAGGTTGCAGGTTTGATGCCCGGGCAGAGCGCATGCTTGCAAGAATGAACAAGAATAAATGTATGGGTGGGTGGAACAACAAATTGATGTTTCTTTCTTCCTTCCTCTCCCTGGAAAACCAATCAATCAACCAATCAATTTTAATAAAGACCACCATCTCCACAATAGTCACACTTGGGGAACACAATTCGGCCTGTCCCACCCAGCCAGACTGGCTCCTCTGGGGACAACTGCCCCAGCCCTCAGCCACCCACCTCTGTGTGAGCCCCGTGCCAGCCAGCACGTGCCACAGGCCGCATGGGGCTGGACAGTCCCCACCCCACAGCACCTGCAATGTCATGGGTTCCACATTCTCATCCACTTTCAAATTCCATCCACCCGTGTTGGACTGGAGTCCCTGTCACAAGGCAGGTTCGCTGGTAGCTGTTTTGTGACACCGCTGAACACTGGCACCCCTCCATGGTTCACCAGCCTCTGATGACTGCCCATACTCCTCAGCGCTGCCCTGGGCGTCCTGGCAGGAAAGAGCTGGGGGAATGCTGACGTTTCTGATGCCGGATGCCGGCGTCTTGCAGCTCATCAAATCCTTGGTCATCCTGCAGGACTCGCTCATTCAGCAGATTTTCTAAATGGTGGAGACACAGTTGAGAGCAAACCAAGCCCCTGCCATCAGGGGACTCACATCCTGGTGAAGAGACCCAGACAATACACCAAACAAGAAAATGCAGGCTGGGGGGGAATGGGTAAGGAGAAGAAACAGCTGGGTGGTGGCTGCTGGTCTTCAGAGCCTGGAGGGGGTGGCTTCTCTGCTGGGGACACATTCAAGGAGAAGCCTGAAGCAAGAGGGGCCCTCCAGGGGAGGGGCCGGCAAGTACAGAGTTGCTGAGGAGGAGCAGCAGGGAGCCCAGGTCTCTGGAGAGTGGTAGGCAGGGGCACTGCATAGGACAAACTTCACCCCACCTCAAAGAGCCGGGCCTGGGAGGCAGGCCGGAAGCCCTGACCGCTGACCGGAAGGACTGCCTACCTGCCTGAGCCCATGTCCTTTAGAACGGGCTAACAATGTGGTTGCCAGCGAGGGCACCCACCACAGCATTCGGGGTGGGTGTTTTGGATCGCGCCCACTATGGGATCCCGGAGCACTCAATCAATGGATCCATCATGCCTGTGTGAAGGAGCCCCAATAAAAGCTCTGAACCCCCAGGCTCTGCAAGCTCCCCTGCTTGGCCGGACTCTGTCGTCACTCGCCAGGAGAGGCGGCTGTTGGTGACTCATGGCTAGAGGACCACCGGAAGCTCCATGTTTGGGACTTCCTGGACCTTTTAGTGTGTGTTTTTCCTGATGGCTGATTCTAATCTGTATCCTCTCTCTGTTGTAAACTGTAACCGTGAGTGTAGCAGCTTTCCATGTGTACTTCTAGGAAATTACCCAGCCGAAGAGCTATCGTGGGAGCCTCGCACCTGCAGTTGGCGTCAGAAGTGAGGGTGTCCCTCTAAACACGTACTGACCGCATTCACCGACAGGAGTAGGAAATGAGAGAGGGGGGTGAGATGTTGCTTGGACCCTCCAGGGAGGCTTGGCTGAGGCTGGGCGTGAGGTTTGACACCACCGCGCCAATCAAGGGGTTGGGAGCAAAACCGCAGAATGGGGAAGCCTGGCCCCACTGTCCCTGAGTGATCTTGCTCGGAACAGTTGCAGGAAGCAGGACGGCAGTGAAAGGGGGATGTGGAGATGAGAGCATGCCTCATTCTGGTGGGAAAACCCAGTAAAGGGGATTGAGGATGTAGGAGGAAGAGGAGATCATGGCTGAGGCGGCCCTTCAGCAGCACGGGGTGGACTGAGTGGACTAGTGCTACTTGCAAGGTCTTGGGGAGGACATGGGCGACATTCTCATGGTGGGGGGTAGAGCAGGAAGGGCATCCGTGGGAGCAGGAGGCGGGCTCTCTGGCTGATGGGGATGTTTTCAATAACAGGACACGAAGCTAGCAAGGGCAGGAGGTGTAGGATCATCTTCCAAGAACGCGGGAGCCTGAATGGACTTGAGAGGTGGGGCAGGTGCAAGGTTGCCAGGCGGACTGCGCTGTGCTAGAAGCTGGTCTCCACGAGGAAAGCTTTTCTCCAGCCATGCAGTCTCCTTTCACTGGGATGGGGGTCTGCCAGGCAAGTATGTGGCGTAAGAAAAGGACTGAGGGGGGAGGTGAGCATATGAGGGAAGAGGACAGCCAGCAGGCAGGTGGAGGGGACAGTTCATTGTGGCTCCTAATGTAGGTGGCTGTGACCAGATCACTAACAGGAAGGATCCAGAGAGTGTGGCAGTTTCCTAGAGTAGGCTGCCCAAAATTGAGGTTGGGAGGGTGGTGATGACAGGGGGTGGGTGACAGACTGCAGGCCGTGGCTTTTGGGTGCCTTTTGAAATCACAGACTCGTTAATGAACATGGGCAAGTATAGAAAATGTTAGGGCACTGCACAGAATATGTACTAAATCATGAAACTTTTTCTTACATATGTGTATACTGGATCATAATGAGGAGTCTATATTTTTTACTACTTTTATTGTGGTAAAACAATAACAAAATTTGCCATTTGAACCTCTTTTAAGTGTGTAATTCAGTGGCATTAAGTGCATTCACATTGCTGTGCAACCATCACCACTCTCCCCAAAGCTGTCATTATCCCAAACAGAAACTTCACATCCGTAACATGTCTCGTCTACTGTGGTCCTAGTTAAAAACATCTGAAAGGCACTGGTGAGTGGTCAGCAAGGGGGATTGCATTCGGACCATGCAGAGGACAAGGTCCTTGCAGGACGGGGGCCAGGGAGCTGATGGCCAGGGTGCCAGAAGGATGACTTACCACTCAGTGTGTTTACACTGCAGCCACTCAGATTCTAACAGAAAGCTGCGCCTCCAAGAATGAAGCTGGGAACCATGATGCAAAGAACAATAGTGAGTCGGGTGCCAATTTTCAGAGAACACAAAGGGGTCTGCTAAATAGAGCAGAAATGATTGAAGTGCCCAACCACCACACATAGTTAACTATGTAGGTAGGTATATGTTAAGTTTAATACTGTGCAGCTACTAAAAATATTTATAAGAAGCTGCAATAATAGCTCTGGCCGATGGCTTGGTTGGTTGGAGCATCATCCCGTAAACCAAGAGGTTGCTGGTTCGATTACCAGTCAGAACACATGCCTAAGTCGCAGGTTCCAGTGCCAGTCTGGGCGCATATGAAAAGGCAACCAATAGGTGTTTCTCTCTCATCACTGTTTCTATCTCCTTTCCTCTCTAAAATCAATGGGTGTGTCCTCGGGTGAGGATGAAAAAACCTGCAATAACAGAAAAATGCCCCACCAAAAAGTGGAATACAAAATTATATAAATTGTGGATCATTATTAGAACTACAACTTGTTTTCAACAAAAGCACTGGTTGAGGAAAGATATTTGCAATAGCAAAAACAACAAGTGTAATGTTTAAGAAATTGACCTGGCTGGTGTAGCTCAGTGGATTGAGTGCAGGCTCTGAACCAAATGGTCGGCAGTGATTCCCAGTCAGGGTACATGCCTGGGTTGTGGGCCAGGTCCCCAGTAGGTGGGCCACGTGAGAGGTAACCACACATTGATGTTTCTCTCCCTCCCTTCCTCCTTTCCCTTCTAAAAATAAATAAAACTTCAAAAAAAAATTGAAAGTGCCCTGAAAGGCGTAACAGTTAAGGAAGAGATGCTAACACATCTGAAAAAGCCATCTTAAAATCATGAGTTCCCACTTTGCAACCAGGTTTGTGGGAGCAGGGAGCTGGGGACATAGCGAGGAGAATGGATAAGTTCCCACAAATATTTAAGAGGCAACAGCCAGCTGCTTTCTAAGCAGTAACTCGGGTGACACCCAAAGACAGAGATCTGTACAGTGCATTTCACAAAAGAAACAAGATCTGAAGAATGTTGACGTGTATAAAAATATTACGATATAACCTCAACTTTATGGGTTTAAAAAAATACGTACTTAAAAAAACAATCTATAGAGAAAGGCCGTGGAACCAACAAAATGAGAGAGAGAGGCTGCGGCACAAAGTGTGGCCGAGAGGGAGCGGGCTGCCTGGGGCTCGGGCGCGCCATCGGTCCGACTTGGGGCTTCCAGAGCAGAGCTAGTGGCCAGGTGTAGATCCAGAAGTTCTCAGAATGGCTTGGAGAGCTCAGGGAGGGTGGTCGGAGTGAGTAAGCGCGCAAGACCCGGTACTCTGCGGACAGGGTCAAGGAGGGTCTGGACAGGTAAACCGAGGCGCCGCGCACGGTCAACCCGCACGCCCCACCTCCGCCACAGGACTGCGAGCCCAGCATATCCATGGCCAACCCGCGTGTGTGGAGAGAGTAGGTGACCCGCGGCTTTCTCCACGTAAGGGTTCCATACGAGGGAATCGTGCGTGCAAAGTGACCAGCCCCGACCAACCCGCGCCTGCGCGTGGCCCTCTTCGCCGAGCACGCCCCCGAGCACGGCCCCAACCCCGCGCGGCCCCGCCCCTACGTCCCTCCGCCCTCACAGGCTGGCTCCGAGGCCGCGCTCAGAGGGCCGGCCAATGGAAGCGCGGCGCGCCCCGCGGCACGTGCGCCCAAGCCCAGCCGGGCCGAGTGCGTGCCGGCCGAGCTCCCGGTCTCGGAGCGCGCAGGGCGGGGGCGCGCGGGCGAGGCGGGGCGCGGGCGGGGCGCGGGCGGGGCGCGGGCAGTGCTGAATGCTGATTGGCCGGCCCTGCGTTCCGAGGCCGTTAACGGCGGCGCGGCGGGGCCGCGGCTCCAAAACAAAGGGCTGGCGGCCCGCGGGGCGGCGGCGGGAGGATGCCTCGCGCCCTGCGGAGGCGACAACGGCCGCAGCGCGTCCCGGGTCGCGCCCGGGGCGCCTGAGAACCGAGCCCGCGCTGAACAAGGCCCGGGCCGGATGGGCGCTGCGGGCTGGGGCGCGGACCGCCGAGCGGCCGTGAGTACGGGCGGGCCTGGACACTGTTGCGCTGGCGGCCACTTTGTGGCGACCCAAGGAGCCTGCGGCTGCGGGCGGGGTCCGGAGGCACCTGTTGGGCGTCCACGCGTGCGGGCGGGGCTCGAGCGGGCCGCACCTGTCGATGTTTTCCTTCTGATTTGATTCTTTGATTTGTTGGTATTTGGTTCGCTCCGTTTGGAGCAGACCAAAAAGCCTAATATTTGTCCCCCTCCCCCGCTTTCTTCCTTCCTCCTCCCACCCCCGCCATGAAAAAAAAAAATGTACAGAGGGAATGAACTACATAATACAGGCTTTTCCCTCTTAAAAAAAAAATAACTCGCCATTGGGGAGGAAAATGAGGCCAAAAAAGGTCTCCTAGGAATAATTAAGAAAAGGGGGAAACGTTTTCAAATTGCCCACATAAAGGTCGTGACTAAAATGAATTGCCCTCCGTTAGTTCCCCCCACTTGTGGCAACTGGCTGTGTTAAAGCAGAGCCTGCAAATGCCTTCGCTTTGGAAGCCTGCTGAGCAGGGTCCCCCTCCCCCAGCCTTGCCTGTGATTGGCATATTTGATGTCCAAATCGTGTGCTGGGTTGTAGGATATAGAAGGAATGCCGAATCCGTTTTAGGTAGATAGTGGCCTCGGAAGATACCAGTTTCCCCACCCCCAAGCCGTTTCTGCTCAGTTGCATGCCTTCTTTCTCTTTGTATCCAAAACATACACACCTTAACCTGCCCATTTCTTTGCCAAGAATGTTGTTTTTTTCCGCCAACCAGCGTCCCTCACTCTCCTAAACTACCCAAGCCTCAAGACCAGGCTTGCCTGCTCTGGGAAACCCTTTCAGGTGCTTCACATGCGCAGGTGCCCCTCTCCCGTCAGCTGTGCGCCCTTCAGCCTCTGTTCTGTCCTAGTGGATGAGACCGAGGTTTGATGAGCCCCTGCCTTGTGCCAGGTGCTGCGCTCCAGCCCAGCGCTGTGGAGTTTCCCAGTCCTGCGCCGGTCTCCTTACCCCTAGCTGTGGGCTCTGGGGTGGCAGTAGTGACACATCTGGAGAATGTAAAGTGAGGCCCTCTGCTCGCAGCTTGCAGGGTGCGAGTGTGTTCTGCTGGTGGGAACCCCTCAGAGCCAGGACCAGGGCAAACGCAAGTCTTAAAACAACCACGTAGCTCAGGGTTGGGCCTGTTTTGGACACTTTAAAAAAAATGACTGATCTTAATTACTAATCTGAGCAGTAGTCCTTCTGCTTTTTAAATGAAGTCCTTATTTTGGAATAATTGTAAATTTACATACAAACTGCAAAAAATAGCACAGGCCATCCCAGTGTGCTCCATACCCAGTGTTACCTTTCTCTTTGTTCCCACCCTACATTGCCGTAGTTCATTTGTCAGAATTAGCAGCTGACACGGGTCCATTCCTTTAAGAAAGTTCCAGACATGCAGTCTTTCTGTTTTTGAAGCACTAAAATGTGTAAAGTTCTTTTTACACTGAGAACAGTGTTCCTTTAGTGTCCGTCTTTGGTTCCACCAATCCTCACTAAGTTCCACGAGGACCCTGTGTCAAGGGGCAGGGGTGGGAGTGCAGAGGGCAAGGGACTAGCATGTCATTTTAATGCACTTTTCTCCCCGGAAGACTGATAAAAGGAGTATAGTTGGGAATATGAAGCAGCGGTAGCAGTCTGCCTGCTTTAAAACCATTCTCTGACACTTTTCATTCCACATTCATTTGGTTTTGAATTTTTAGGAAAGTAGTTAGATCTGTTAATCAGCAGAACCTCCAGGGAGTGGGAATTTTGACAAGACATTTCAGCAGAGGTCGGAGAAAGTTCCGCACAGCCAAGTCACTGGAGGGCCAAGTGTTCTGGGGAGGGCAGTGCGAGTTAATTTCTGGAAAGAAGTCAAGAGGATGAGATGGGCTTGGCCAGCTGGGTGACATTGTGACAGAGACAGGGCACTGCAGAAACCCTGTGTGCTGCTGAGAGTAGAATAGAAATGCTGCAGCCAGCCAGCATGGCGCCCGGAAAGGGACCCCTACTCTGGCACCTGCCGAGCCACAGAGCCGGGACCGGGACGCCCTGTGGGACTTGGTGAGGTGTGGCGCCAAGCTTGCCAACTCTGCCACACCACAGTGACAGGACCTCGTATGATTCTCAGGACCACCGTGTGCATCGCATATTACCCCCATTTTACAGATAAGGTAACAACTTGGCCACCAAGTCCATGGCACAGTTTGAGTGGAGCCTTCTTTCACTCTTGTCCCTACCCCACCCTGGGCAGCCTGTCTCCTGGCAAACCTCACCTGCTGGCGCCATGGTGCAGCCCCGTTTTCCCCCGGCTTCCTCCAGCACACTGGCCCCCTTTTCCATTCCTCTTTGCGTTTTGGGTTTTTCCCTTCCCTTGGCACAACACCAGGTTTTGCATGTTTGCTTATGTTTTATTTAGCATGTGAACCGCAGTTTAAGATTACCAACTTCTTTCCTCTTGCTTCAGTTCAGTCTTCTAGGTTTAGTAGTCTCACCCTCTCATCTGGAGAGAAGGGCAACCTTGAGGGTGTATTGTCTTCCTGTGTCTTTTCCCCTGTTAGCAAGGAAGCAAGCAACCTTTGCTAGAATATCTCATGGCCGTGATGGGAAACTTTGTTACTAGTGGGAGAATCAAAGAAGAATGTATTGAAGTTTCATCCGAAAGAAAGGATTAGTGCAAACTCATTTATCAGTAGTCTCATGGGAGATGTGGAGACAGGACCTGGCCGCTGGGCGAGGCAGGGCTGTGGAGTGCACAGAGGGCCGAGGGCGCTTTGTCTGAGGGTAGCCACCTGGGGGGCAGGACTGTCTTCTCTCCCCTCCCACTGGATCAGGGGTCTGCAGAGGCTGCAGGCCCTGAAATGTGGGAAAAGCTTTCCTTCCTCTCATTGGCACAGGAAGGGAGTTTGTGGGTGTGAGGGGCACCTGGTACTGCCAAAGGCCCGCAGTACCCATGCCACTACCCTCTGATGTAAAACCCTTTCAGGCCTTTCCATGCCAGTGTGAGTTTGAATTGTCAGTGCATACACTTGGCATCAAAATCAAAAGTTACCAAAAAGCAAACACACTGCTTTTAGTCACCTTCCCTGTCCTTCCTGTCCCTAGCCTGAGATCCCACTGCTTCATGTGTATGGAAACGTTTGGCCAGTCTCTGGGTTAGGCTTGAGGAGCTTTCTACTCTTTTGTTGTTATAGGCAACATTGTAACAACCAGTATGCAGTTACATTGCCCCTGTGCAAGTGAGCCCGGAGCTAACTGCCTGGGGTGGACCCTGGTCCGCGAGCACGGATGGGTGTTAGCATATGGCTGCGTCCTGGCCTGCTCTCTGCCATGGTGTTACCAACTTTCTTAGAATCTTTACCAACCTGCTAGATTGTAAGGCAGGTATCAGTGTGCCTTGAATTTATGTAGATGAATATAATCAGTAAAATTCATGCCTGTCTACTTGTCTACAGGCACTGTGGTCCAGGGTGCAGACCCTCTGGCTTTGAATCCAGCCCAGTGTTACTGTGTAACATTGGCAGATTGGTAAACCTCTCTGGGCCTCAGTTTCCCTGTCTGCAGAGTGGGACTAATAGGAGCACGCATCTCTTACTTAAGGCTGCTGTTAATTCATTTGATTTTCACAGAGTCAGCTGCTTCAAGTGCTGGCTTTGGCCGTGCGGCCCTGGGAGACTCTGCGTTTCTGTGCCCGTGACAGACAAGATGTCCCTGTGCACACTGCTGGCCTGGGGTTCTGCTTTCTCCGTGAACTCCAGCTGGACGCAGCAGGCTGTGTGAGCATGCACCGTGTCGTTCTGAGCTGTGTTTTCTTCCCAAGCTCCCCTGGAGCTCTGTCCACCAGCACCCCAGTGACAGGGAGACCCCAGTTCCTCCCACACTGACAAG
Organism: Trachops cirrhosus; assembly: GCA_028533065.1. Classification (NCBI taxonomy): domain Eukaryota; kingdom Metazoa; phylum Chordata; class Mammalia; order Chiroptera; family Phyllostomidae; genus Trachops; species Trachops cirrhosus. The sequence continues at coordinate 50,674,599 of CM052546.1, read as the reverse complement.
CCCACTGCTTGTCTGCCTGGTGCCTCCTTTTTCTCCGTGGTCAGGCCAAGGCCTGGGACTGGAGCTCACCTGCCAGGGAGTGGGAAGGCTGGGAGGAAAAGCAAATGGCATGGGGAGCAGGGAGAAAGGGGCGTCCGGGGTCTGGTGGCCTGGGGGAGTGAGGACCTGGCAGGTTGCTTTAGAGAGAGGGAGGGGCCCTTGGCCAGCCTCCATTCTGTTCTGTGAGAGTCAGGGCTCTCTAAGGTTCATTTCTCACTGTTTTTGCCTTCAGAAGTGTGGTAGCGGCGCCATATGGATGCAGTCCTGATTCACGTTCTCCTAAAATAAGTGTGCATGCTTATTTCAGGAGAGAATCTTCTGGAATCCGGAATACTGCTTTTGCTCTAAAAATGACCTCTCTCATCTCTTTTGGGGGGATGGTAGCTGCCTCCCCCCTGCCCGGGGACATAACGTCCAGTAGAGGACGCGATTCACTTGATACATTTGCTTTTTAGTCACTTTTAAAGGTGGTTCCAAACCAAGCCTGACCGCTGCTCTGCCGGAGCCCCTCCGGGTGGGACGAGGGTGGGGATGCCCAAACAGCCACTCGGCCTTGGGCAGCCTGACCATGAACCCAGAGAATGACCCAGGCTCTGAGATGTGACAGGGCCATGAGCAGCCCCCGCCCCCCGAGGGAAGGGGCCATCCAGACCACTGGGGGCTCCTCAGGTAGAGGATGCCTTGGGGTGGGGGCTGTCCATTGGAGGCCTCAGTAAACTGACAGGCATACGTGGCATTGAGAAATTGAAAATAAATCCTTGGCAAGTTGCCAGTTTTAAAGGTGTCCCATTCAATGTTTAAAAATGAGCCCTGGTTGCCCTGGCTGGTGTAGCTCAGTGGATTGAGCGTGGGCCTGTGAACCAAAGGGTCATGGGTTCGATTCCCAGTCAGGGCACGTGCCTGGGTTGCAGGCCAGGTCCCCAGTAGGGGGCACATGAGAGGCATCCACACATTGGTGGTTCTTTCCCTCTCTTTCTCCCTCCCTTCCCCCTCTCTCTAAAAATGAATAAAATCTTTTTAAAATAAAAAATGAGGAGCGTCCCCCATTCTGATTACAAATATAAATGATGACCGCGCGTGTGAGAGCATGACTAAGATGCAGGGCACTGTCCGTAGGTTTCCAGTCGGGTTTGCCAGCAGCAGCGCTTTTGCTACTCAAGAGGACCGAGAACTCCGAAGACCTGAACAACTAACCTTCGAATAATTCAGGATGCCTCTCTGTCCCTTACATTATGCCTTAGTTTAGAAGAAAGTTCAGAGAAAGGAAAGAAGGGATAAAACAGAAGTTATTAATTTAAGGCTCCTTTCAATTAAAAAAAAGGGGGGTGAAGATACTAAAACAGATTCGACATGAGTTCAATACGAAGTGAAGTCAGAACAAGTTTACTCCTTCCTTATTGGTCATTACTGACCTGTGGGCATGTGTGGATTTGAATGCGTTGAGGACAGTGTGGGATGGGGGGGCTGGGGGTAGTGGAGACGAGGCGAGATGGGACGTAGCTGGGGAAGGGCACGGGCTTCGCTGGCTGGGCTGGGGCAGGTGGTGTCTAAGTTGACACTTTTGTGACCTCCCTGGGGCATGTCAGTGAGCTTATCAAAGATGGGAAGGTTGCCAGGGTTCAAATTCATAAAGGGTCCAGTAGGCTGGAACAACAGGTAAAGTCGGATTAAATGTATTGGGGCCAGTGCTTTGTTAGATAGGGTGAGGGTCTCAGGGTGTGGGCAGTTCTGAATGTTACTACTAAACGTTATTCTTGCTAAGTGTTAAGATGTAGCACAGTATTTTGCAGACCAGCTGTAAACAGGATGAGCTTGAAAGTAACCCAACAGATTAATGTAGCAACTGCAAAGAAGAAATCAATGTATAATTAACCAAATAGGGTACGTAAGCAATGGCTAAGCCTCCCTTAGGGACACAGGTTTGGATATGAATTCTGTGTCCTTTACTTACTCCGAGTAAATAAAACTACATTTCCACAACCAGGTCTCCTTCTTGAACAGGGCGCCCCAAGCAGCGAACCCCTTGAATTTAGTAACAAGTTGTCCTTTATTCCAAAGAACCCCAAGGGAAAAATTCAGGATGGACACATGATTTAATGGCAGTTAATGGGGAAGGAGGTGTGTTTTGGGGATTAGTAACAGGGGTTACCCAGTGCAGTCAGGCTTGCTGAGAAATACACTTGTAAAGACCACAGACTGGAGAAGGAAGGGCGCTGTTGGAGGGGACGGGTGTGGCTGTGGGCACGCGTGCCGTGTGCGGATGTCCCCTCGCCGCAGGCCGGCTGGCTGGTGCTCTCCGGTGCGAAGTGTGATCAGGGCTGTAAATTTTTGTTGGAGGCATGAAGTAGGATCCAACTTGGCCTGCTCCTAGACAGTTTTTATTTAAACCGCTCTTTCCCCGTGGGCCAGTGTCACTTTGGCTGCAGCTGGTGTCCATCTGTGGTAGGCGTAGGTCTGTTTCTGGGCCCTCTTTCATGTCATGTGGACCTGTTTTTGTCCCGAGCCAGTGTCACATTCTTGATGACACTGGTGGAAAGTGACAGGACCGGCTCTCCTGCAAACTCTGGAAGAGACATACTCCCATCTTGCTCTTCACGAGTTTGGGCCTTTGACGACGCGATGGGGTTCAGGACGCGCTGCCTCAGAATGTGGTACCTCAGACTGAAGACCTTAGGCTGACAGAGTGTGAGAACACAGCAGAAGCAGGAAGGTCCATCTTCCCTCTCCGCCTCGCGCTTATGTCCTGAAACAGTCCATAAAACTCCCCTGCGAGGGGTGCCCCCCTGTACCAGGGGAGGCGAGGACATTCTTACCACCAGAGACGGGGATCTGGGGCCAAGAAATCGGTGTGCACAAATGTTGTTCAGCTAACCTTTATTTTTCTAGTTATTTCTTCACCTTGGACTAGCGCAACCCCAGCCCAAACCCCTCTGCCTGGTCAGTTCTTCACAAATGTACTGATTCTTTGTCTAAAACATATAAAAGTTTCCTGCTCTGGTTACTTCTGTAGGTCTTCATTCTTTTGTGAAAGCTCCTATGGTGTAAGTTCAATGAAATATGTATGCTTTCCTCCTGTCCCTCTATCTTTGTCGGTTTAACTTTCAGAACCAGCCAGGGACCCTTAGAGGGTCAAGGAAAACTTTTTCCTTCCCTACAGACACTTATAGGGTAAGTTTTAGAACCAAGTGTCTGTCTGTATGTCTCTCTGTCTCTTTCTCTGAGTCCCCGGTTCACACACACCAACACACCTTCCTGGATTTTGATTTGAATTACATTTAATTTAAAAATTACCTTGGGTCCTGGCTGTTGTCCATCAGTGGATTCAATTACCACTGTGGTTCGCCGTCCTGCGAACCAAAGGGTCACCAGTTCTATACCCAGTCAGGGCACATGCCTGGGTTGCGGGCACATGAGAGGCAACCACACACTGATGTTTCTCTCCCTCTCCTTCTCTCTCCCTTCTCCTCTCTCTAGAAATAAATAAATAAAATCTTTATTTAAAAAAAGAAAGAAAATTATAGTGAACTTTATTCTTGTACTGCTGTGATTGAGGTTTGGTGTCAGGTTAAGCTTCTTTTACTAGAAGGGTTTGTGTTAGATCAGGGCTATTCGGCAGAATTTATCAGTGATATTCTCTAGGCCTTTCAGGGTTTTTTGATTTGTGTGTGCCTGTACTGGGGGAGGAACTGTTTTAGCAGTGATTCCTTTTCTTTTAGTTAATAGGATTATTGTTGAGTCAGTTTTGAAAAGTTACATTTTTTTCCTAAAGTTTTATCTTTGTGGTTTCCACTTTATTTTTAAATTATATTTTATTAATTATGCTGTTTGTCCTAATTTTTCCCCCTTTGCCCCCTCCACCCAGCACTCCCCACCCCCTCAGGCAACCCCCCCACCCTTGTTCTTGTCCATGCGTCAGGGGTGTAAGTTCTTCGTTTACTCTCTTTCCTACACTGTACTGTACAGCCCCCTGGTGATACTGTAACTACCTGTTTGTACTTCCTGACCCCTCACCTCTCACCCATTCTCCCCCACCCCCCTCCCATCTCATTACCTTTAACCTTTGGCATTTTAATGATGATGGGTTTGGTGTGGGCCTCTTTGCGTCCATCTTGTTTGGGACTCTCTGTGCTTCCTAGACTTGCATGTCTACTTCCTTCACCAAATTGGGGGAGTTTTCTTTCATTATTTGTTTCCAATAGATTTCCACTATTTTTCTTTCTCTTCTCCTTCTGGCACCCCTAAGCAGCAAATGTGGGAATGCTGGAAGTTGTCCCACAGGCTGCTCACCGTCCTCGTTGTTTTTGGGGATTCTCTTTCTTCTTGTTCTGATTGGTTATGTTTTGCTTCCTTATGTTCCAAAACATTGGTTTGATTCTCGGCTTCATCCACTCTACTACTGTCGTTCCCCTGAAAATTGTTCTTTATTTCAATTAGTGTATCCTTCGTTTCTGACTGGATCTTGTTTATGCAGCTGAGGTCCTCACTAAGTTCCTTGAGCGTCCTTGAAACCAGTGATTTGAACTCTGCATCTGATAGATTGTTTATCTCCATTTCGTTTAGCTCTTTTTCTGGAGTTTTGAGCTGTCCTTTTGTTTGGGCCTTGTTTCTTTGTCCCCTCATTTGGCAGCCTCCCAGTGTTTATTTCTGTGTATTAGGTACAGCTGCTTTACTCTGTGTCTTGGTAGTGTGGCCTAATGTAATAGGTGTCCTATAGGGTCCAGTGGCACAGCGTCCCCTATCACCCAAGCTGGGTACTCAAGGTGCC
>CM052546.1:50639828-50669295 GCA_028533065.1 Trachops cirrhosus | reverse complement strand
CCCTCATTTGGCAGCCTCCCAGTGTTTATTTCTGTGTATTAGGTACAGCTGCTTTACTCTGTGTCTTGGTAGTGTGGCCTAATGTAATAGGTGTCCTATAGGGTCCAGTGGCACAGCGTCCCCTATCACCCAAGCTGGGTACTCAAGGTGCCGCCCTTTGAATTAAGTACACCCTCCCCTATAGTTGAGGTTTGCTTACTGTTGGCAGATGAATGGGAGGGATTTAGCCAGACTAGTCTAATGCAAGAATTGGGTGTGACCACCGACCACCAACCTCTGCCCTCAGTGGAAGATCAGCTGTGCAGGAGGGGCAAGGTGGTGGTGCTTTGACGTGGTCTGTAGCTGTCCACCGGGTGCGCTGGCCCTGGGGTTCCTCAGGTGGTGCAGGGCAAGGTCAGCCCCCACCTGTGTTTTGCCCGGGGCACCCTGCCTAAAGCAATCTGAGATGACTGCTACTTTGTGCTGGGCTTGGAGATTCCCAGGCAAAGCCAAGCTGTGAACCTCAGTTGGCTAGGGTTTGTTTGATAGGATTTAGGAAGTTGTGTGGGAGGAGCCAAGTCCAGCCATTCATATGTAAAACCAGCTTGGGTGGGCCCTAAGTTGGGTGGGGCAGAGTCTCAGGGGATCTCCAAGGCGGGTCAAACAGTATTAGCTGAGTTGTGGGTGGAGGATTTAGAAAAGGTGAGCTGACTTCTGCTCACCTGGATGCCAGACACTTCAGTTTCTCCTAGGTGCTGGAGCTCAGAGGGAGTGAGTCTGAGTAGGTGAGTCCGTGTGTGGGTTCTTCAAGGGGGAATGCTTGTGGCTCTAGCAGTTTCTTCTCCAACTCAATCTCTGCTGGTTTTTGCAGCCAGAAGTTGTGGGGACTTCTGGCACTGGAACGTTCAGCTGGGGGGGCCTGGTGTGGGGCCGGGGCTCCTCACTCCTGAGATATCCCTCCCGAATTTTTATCCACCACCCATGGATGTGGGACCAGCCTGTTCCACGTCTGTGCCCCTCCTACCGGTTTGGATGGGTGTGGTTTCTTTCATTTTGTAGTTGTCAGACTTCCATTCAACCCAGTTTTTGGTTCTGAGTGATGGTTGTTTTATATTTTAGTTGTAATTTTCATGTGGTGGTGCGAGGAGGCAAGCCTTGTCTGCCTACGCTGCCATCTTGACCGACTGTCCTGTGGTTTCCATTTTAAATATATTGACTTAAACTGATCATCCTATTATCCATAAATCTTATCCAAAAGTGTGATACCCTATTTCCATTTCTATTTTATCTCTCCCCCTCTCTCCAAGTTAAGTCTCACCAGAGGCTTGTCAATTTTATTTGGTTTTTGCAAACATTTTTGGCTTCATTACCTCCCTAGTGTGTTCAAGTTTTGGTTTTTGTTTTTTAAGATTTTCAAAATTTATATTTAGAGAGAGTGGAAGGGAGAAAGGGATCGAGAGAAACATCAACGTGGGAGAGATACTTTGGTCAGCTGCCTCTCACGTGCTCCCAGCTGGAGATCTGGCCGCGTCCCCGGCACGGGCCCTGACTGGGAATTGAACCAGTGGACTCTCAGTTCACAGGCGGGCACTCAGTCCACTGAGCCACACCAGCCAGGGCTCTTTCTCTAAAATCAATCAATGTATTCTCAGGTGAGGATTTAAAAAAAATGGATGTTGAGCTGCTGAATTTCATCTCTTACTTTCTAACATACATTCTATAAGATTATGCATTTCCTTGTGTGTAGCAGTATGTTTTTATTGTTCAAAATAATTTCTGATTTCCATTATTTCTAGACCTGTGGTTATGTAAAAAGTACATTTCTTAATTTCTTTTTTTTAATATATTTTATTGATTATGTTATTACGGTTGTCCCATTTTCCACCCTTCACTCCTCTCCACCCTGCACACCCTCTCCCACCCACATTCCCCCCTTTAGTTCATGTCCATGGGTCATAATTTCTTTAGCTTTTACGCTTCCCATACTATTCTTACCTTCCCCCTGTCTATTTTCTACCTACCATCCATGTTACTTATTCTTCCTACCTTTCCCCCCTCCCTCCCCCATTGATAACCCTCCATGTGATCTCCATTTCTGTGGTTCTGTTCCTGTTCTAGTAGTTTGCTTAGTTTGTTTTTGTTTTAGGTGTGGTTCATAATTGTGAGTTTGCTGTCATTTTACTGTACATGTTTTTTTTCTTTTTCTTAGATCAGTCCCTTTAACATTTCATATAATAAGGGCTTGGTGATGAACTCCTTTATCTGAGAAGCACTTTATCTGCCCTTCCATTCTAAATGGAAGCTTTACTGGATAGAGCAATCTTGGGTGGAGGTACTTGCCTTTCATGACTTGGAATACTTCCTTCCAGCCCCTTCTTGCCTGGAAGGTCTCTTTTGTGAAATCAGCTGACGGTCTAATGGGAACTCCTTTGTAGATAACTATCTCCTTATGTCTTGCTGCTTCTAGGATTCTCTCCTTCATTTTTACCTTAGCTAATGTAATTATGATGTGCCTTGGTGTGTTCCTCCTTGGATCCAGCTTCTTTGGGACTCTGAGCTTCTTGGAATTCCTGGAATTCTATTTCCTTTGCCAGATTGGGGAGTTCTCCTTTATTAATTGTTCAAATAACTTTTCCACTTGTTGCTCTTCCTCTTCTCTTTCTGGTACCCCTATAATTCGGATGTTGGAACGTTTAAAGATGTCCCGGAGGTTCCTAAGCCTCTCATTTTTTTGAGTTCTTATTTCTTCATTCTTTTCTGGTTGGATGTTTCTTTCTTCCTTCTGGTCCACACCGTTGATTTGAGTCCCAGTTTCCTTCCCATCACTATTGGTTCCCTGTACATTTTCCCTGATTTCACTTAGCGTAGCCTTCATTTTTTTTATCTGATTTGCGACCAAATTCAACCAGTTTTGTGAGCATCCTGATTACCACTGTTTTAAACTGTGCATCTGATAGGTTGGCAACCTCTTCCTTGCTTAGTTGTATTTGTTCTGGAGCTTTGATCTCTTCTTTTGTTTGGGTTTTTTGTTTGTTTGTTTGGGGGGTTTTTTTGTTTTTTTTTTTTTTTTTTTTTTTGGTCCTGTCCTGCCTGTTACCTAGTGAGGGGCAGAGCCTTACATGTTTACCTGGGCGGGGCAACCCAGTTGCTGGGTTGTGACGCTGTATGTGGGGCAGGGTCTGAGAGGGAACAATGGCCCTTGCTCCACTCACTGCTGGATTTCAGTCACTTCCTCTGCTTCCCCCAAGCAAATTGGGCCCTTGTGGTGCTGGTTCCTGGGTGGGTGGGCTTGTATATGTTCTAGGACCTGGTGGGTCTCTCCAACGAACTCTCCTGTGAGGCTGGGAGTCTCTCCCAGCACCTCAACCCCCACAGGTGTTTTCAGTCGTTGTTTTGAGGCTTTATTTCCCTGCACCGGGACCCTGGGTTGCATGGTCTGTCTCGCTCCCCAGTTTTACCTGGTTTATCTACACGTGAATATAGGGCCACCTGGTCAGCCAGTCGCCTTGTGCAACGTGCCCCGATTCACAATCGCCACCTCGATGGGTCCGCTTGCTGCCACCCAGGGTCCACTAGCCACTTTCCTTTTTGCCGCAACCCCTCTCAGCCTGGCCGCCGGACTCTGCCCCTCCTACTGGTCTGGATGAATGTGTCCACTTTAACTCCTTGGTTGTCGGACTTCCATACAATTCAATTTTCTGTTGGTACTAGTTGTTTTTGTTTGTTTGTTTCTAAATTTTTGTTGTCCTTATTTTGGTTGTGTGAGGAGGCATGGTGTGTATACCTATTTCTCCATCTTGGCTGGAGGTCTCCATTTCTTAATTTCTGAACACGAGTATTTTTCTAGTTATATTTTATTATTAATTTCTACCTTAATTGTGTTGTGGTCAGAGAATATACTGTGAGTTCACTCCTTGGGAATCTGTTGAGACTTACTGTGTGGTCGGTTTTTGTAGATGTGTGTGTGCTTTAAACAAGTGTGGATTCTGCTATTCCGTTTCCCTCGTGTCTTTTAGGTGCTGTTTCCTCATCGCTGTGCGGATCCTCCAGATCTACACTCGTCTGTTTGTCTCTCTGTCAGTCACTGAAAAGATATAGTGCAATGTAGATATATTTTATAGTGTGCATTTATGTAGTATGCCCTATATAAATATATACACAGTAGTGCTATATACTTATATATAGTGTGTATGTGTGTATACTGTAAATATATACTAAGTATATGAAATATACTTTATTATACTTGGTATACTATAAGTAATAATTCTGTTCTGATTACTGATTTATGTATTCTTATAGTTCTTTATTTTTTGCAGTTTGATTTCAGTAGTTTATTTGGGAGACAAAACAGTGCAAGAGGCTGGTAGTTCTGTCAGGTTTTGAATTCTGTATTTTGAGGCTGTTATTCGGTAATATATGCACTTGCTGTTTATCTCTTGATGTTTTTACTATGAAGGAACCCATTTACCTGTCTAGTAAAGTTTTATTATTTGCATATTACAGGGTGGGGCAAAAGTGGGTTTACAGTTGTTCATATAGGAAATAATAAATACTACAAGAATAAACTGTTCCATGTACTCACGACTGTGACTCTACTTTGCCCCACCCTGTGCATCTTCCCTCGGCTTTGCCTGCTCTAGCTTCTTTGTTGCGAGTCACAGAGACACAAGAAATGCGTTTTAAACATGGACTGCCGGCAGATAACTGCAGACCATGCCCTCGCCTTGCCGCCACCCCACTTCCTGGCCTTTCCAGCCCGTTCCTGTCTCCGTGTCTAGGGTGTGTCTCTTGTAAGTAGCATCTAGGGGAGTTTTGTTCTCTGATCAGTCTGGAACCTTGAACTCTAAACATTTAGACCATTAGCATTTTGTGTAAGCAGTGCTCTGTTTGGGTGTAAGTCATCCTCCTTTCTCTGTGCTTCCTGTTTCTGTCCTGCTTCTTTCCCTCTCCTTTCTTGCCTCCCTTGCAGGGGTGTCCAGCCCTGGGCCCACAGGATGTGAATGCAGCTCAACATAAAATCGTAAATTTACTTAAAACCTTTTTTTTTCTTGCTCATCAGTTTTCGGTAGTGTTTGTGTATTTAATGTGTGGCCCAAGACAACTCTTCTTCCCTCTCACACGCCCCCTAGTGGGGACCAGCCTGCAACCCAGGCATATGCCCTGACTAGGAATTGAACTTGCGGCCTGACCCCTTGGTTCGCAGGCATGTGCTCAGTCCACTGAGCCACACCAGACAGGGCTAATTGTATCTTTTTAAAGCTATAGAAGTCATTGTTCTGTTTACTGCCCATGTGTTTACCATTTTCTTCCTTCACTATTCCTTCTTTTAGAGCCTGAAGTTTGGACTTTATCTAGTGGTGGTTTTCTTCTGTCCAAAAAGCATATCCTTGAACTTCTTTAGTGATATTTTTCTGAGGTCAGACTTTTTAGTTGCCTGAAGATACCATTTCCCAAATGCTCGAAAGATATTTTCGCTGTTTATGGAATTCTGGGATGGCAGTTACTATTTCAGAACCTTAAAGGTTCCTCTACTGCTGCCTTCTGGGTTCCATTGTTTTCCTTGGGAAGTTTTTCTGTTGAAAAGAAGTCTGTGGATTGGTGTCTTTAATTCTGGAAAGTCCTCAGTCTTCTGTCACTTCCTGTGTTACCTCTGCCCCATTTGCTCCGCACTTCGGTTTCCATCAGTGTGCGCCTGTCTGCTTCGGGTGTCGTCCAAGAAGTCATTGCCAAATCCAATGTCACAGATGTTTGTGTTATGTTTTATGCTAAGAGTTTTGCACTTTGAGCTCTTACATGTAGGTCTTTGATCCGTTTTGAGCTGGTTTTGGTTCATGGCTGCGGTGGAGTTCTGCCTCCGTCCGCGTGCACGTGGACGTCCTGCTGCCTAGCAGCGTTCCTGGAACGCCCTCCCGCACCGAGCCGCCCAGGCACCCTTCTCGAGAATCATTCGACCACATCCAAAGGTTTATTTCTGTACTGCCTCGCAGTTTCTTAAAGATTAATTATAGTGGATCCGTCACTGGTATTCATAAATGTCGTGGTGCTTTGAGTCATTAATTCCGTGATTTGGGACTAGATGTATCTCGTGCTGCTGTCGGCCCCACCGAGACGGGACTGGCTGCTGTTTCCTGAACCCACACACAGCATCAGGCGTATTTGATCGAATATTTTTCTTAAGTTATTTGAATGTAAAAGTAGTTCATCTGCCACTTTCAACTAAGTTTAGAAGGGTTAAACCGATTAAGTGTGAGTATCTTTGTGTGCAGTTCATGCGAAGGACTAGATCTTAGGCTGGAAAGTCCTGCCTACACGCACCCTAGACGCACCTTCCTGGTGTGTCCCCTTCTCCCCATGACTCACTGTTTGTCTGGACTTACTGACAGGTTGCGACGTCCTTCTCTCGTCCCCACTGTGTGGACAGTGCCACACGCCCCCAGAACAGCGACGGCTCTTGCGTGCATGTTCCAGTGCTGCTTCTGCCAGAGAGCCCCGCAGAGCCGCGGTTCGTCTGGTGCCAGCCCTGAGCTGAGCGGCGCGTGCCCGGCAGAGATGGTGAAGATGACCAAATCCAAAACTTTCCAAGCTTACCTGCCAGACTGTCACCGAACGTACAGCTGTGTCCACTGCAGAGCCCACCTGGCCAATCACGACGAGCTGATCTCCAAGGCAAGTGGTTTGTGCCTGGAAGTGCGTGAGATTCCTTATCAATGATTATCGCCCCTAGTCAGCAGATGGACGAGACGGGCAGCAAAGCATCACGTGGCTGCCTGGGTTTGCTGTGTCCTGAGAGGCTAGGGCCTTCGGGGCAGTGCCGACAAGAGTTCCGTGTGTGATTGCGTGTGGCTGCACCGCGCGGTCGTGGTGGCTGCGCTCGGCAGGCCGGGGCGCGGGGGTGCCCGCGGTCCCGAGGAGCAGGCCGGCTCAGCTGTCTGCCCGAGCAGGTAAGGTCGTGTGGAACCAGACCCACAGAAGGAACAGAGGTGGTCCAGAAAATCTGGGGAAGTGCTGTAAGGAGAAGGGAATTAAGACTTTCTTAAAACTTAGAGTGGTTAAGAAAAGAGGCTGTGGGAGAATGGTGTCTTTCGGGAAAATGCCCAGGAGGGAAGCGCTGGGCCCTCTTTGCTGCCTGGCACGTGTGACAAGAACAGCCCTTCCTTTCTTATTAGGAAGAATTCTTCATTAGCAGGATGTAACGCTTAGAATTACCCTCTTGTGAGCTTCTATTGTTTAAAGATTTTATTTATTTATTTTTGGAGAGAGAAGAGAGGGAGAGAAACATCAGTGTGTGGTTGCCTCTCACATGCCCCCACTGGGGACCTGGCCCACAACCCAGGCGTGTGCCCTGACTGGGAATAGAACCGGTGACCCTTGGGTCTGCAGGCCAGCACTCAGTCCGCCGAGCCACACCAGCCAGGGCCCTCTCGTGAACCTTGAATGCAATCCAAACATAATGGCTGAGTGAATGTTCCCTTGGGAGGCAGCAGTAGCCCTCTCCCACCTACCCGCACAGGTCTGGACCTCCACCCAGCCGTTCCCATAGGTCATGACCCCGACCCGTCCTCACCGGTATGCCTTTCTGGGCTCCAGGAACCTCATGCTCCTTCAAAAGCAGTCTGTTGGGAAATCGTGTCTTTCAGGAATCTCTCCTTAGGCTCGTTTCACTCAAGTAGAACATTTATCCACTTGTGTTTTCACTAGGTAATATGAGAGGTTGTCTCATTTCTGTTCGTCATTTAAAGTAAACACTGTTAACGGCAGAATTTCTGTCCTCTCATTGCTTCTGTGGCTCCTTTGTCCATTCAGAAGTTCTGGTCAGAAGTGGAAATACCTCAGATACCTGGTTTCTTGGTTGCTTTCCGCGGCCTCCAGGTTGGGGCTCGGTGCCGCTTAGCCAAGCTCCCGACACCGGGGCTGCCTGCTCGCCGGGCACCAGGCACCTTCCTGACCTTTGTTCTGAAGCCCTGGGGCAAATGCACCTCGAGGTGGGCTGGGGGAACTGGAGCTGCTCCTTCCCATGAACCCTCAGGCCCTGATGCTGGATTTTGAATTACATCGAGGGCGGAGGCCTGCGCGGTGGAGATAGTCTTGCCGTCAAGTGAGCTGTGTGGGATGAGGGTGCGGAGAGCCCGAGCTGGCCGGGCGCACAGGCCGGCACGGTGCCAGGTGTGCGTGGCAGCCGGTGGGAGAGCGCACCCGCTGCTCTGCGTCCCCACATCAGCGCTTTCCGGCCTTGTCTCACGGCACAGGTGAGCTAATCAGCAACCTTCTGCAGCATACCCAAAAATAGGGGTTTTTGCTGATCTGACAAAAAAAATAGGTATGATTTTGACTGATTTGCACTGGAGAGCTATTGTTGTATAGGCTGTTGACAGCTCTTTTTTATTTGAAAAGAGGTCAGTGCCCCTGGCCAGGTAGTCAGGTAGTGCATGATTTAAAAACTCTCGCAGCGTGCTGGTTGAAAATCACCGCTTCTGTGGTTGTTTCGTGACACCTGTCACCGCGCAGAATCCGTTCCTGTGAAGCTGGCGGTGCCGTCCCGACGGCCTCACCTGCCTCTGGGCCATCTCTGCATTAACAGGTCAAGTTTTTAGAAGACTCAGTCTGATTTACAAACTGAATCTGGAGGCCACATCTGGCAGACCACCTGTTTTTGTGAAGTTTTCTGTATCATCTGTGGCTACTTTTGTACCACAACAGAAGAGTTGCAACAAAGGGTGTGTGGCCCCCAAAGCCTAAAATACTTACTGGCTCTGATTTCCAGTAGTTTGCAGGGCCCCACTGTTTCACACTGTGGCCTGAATCGGAGCCCCACATCTGATCACATCTCTGGTTCAAACCCTGTGGGAAAAATAAGCACGTGCCGAAGAGCCGAGAATTAGGAAAAGCATTCTAGAAAAGTAAAGACTGATAGGAATGTGTGAAAAGTGTGTAAGATGATTCTTTGTTAAATTGCACATAAAATAATATTCCCAATTCTTGGAAGCCACTTAAGTAAAGAACCCCTTTTAAGTCTGAAAGCTGTATATTTAAATCAAAACACTGCTAGTCTCAGGCTCACCTTTGCTTCAGTAACAAAGAACCCCAGATCTCAGTGGCTTAAATCAAAGGTTTATTTCTTCCTTTGGTGAGATGTTCATCATGGGTTGGCTGGGCTCGCTCTTTAATTATAAAGGAAACTTTTTTGTAATCACACATTGAAGTGAAAAATGAGAATTACTTTTTTTCCTTCCTTATCCCAACTCCATTCCTTAGAGTTGTCACTTAGTGTGTTGCTATTGTGTTTTGGTTGGTTTTGTTTTGTTTTTTGTTGTTGTATGTCCATGAGAACACATTTTCACTTTTTTTTTTTGAAGGTTTTATGTATTCATTTTTAGAGGGGAAGAGAAGGAGAGAGAGGGAGAGAAATATCAACAACATGTGGTTGCCTGTCCCGCGCCCTGTACTGGGGACCTGGCCCGCAACTCAGGCATGTGCCCTGACTGGGAATCAAACTGGCGACCCTTTGGTTTTCAGCCCACGCTCAATCCACTGAGCCACACCAGCCAGGGCTTCTTTTTTTTTTTTTTTTTTTTTTTTTTTACGAGTTCTTTATGTACTTTTAGAGAGAAGGGAAGGGAGGGAGAAAAAGAGGTTAGAGAAACACCTATGTAAGAGAGATAACGTAGATCAGCTGCCTCACACACACCCTCAACCCAGGCATGTGCCCTGTCTGGGCATCGAACCAGTGACCCTTTGGTTTGCAGGCCAGCACTCAGTCCACTGAGCTACACCAGCCAGGGCCATTTTCACTTTAGAGAAAGGGCTCATGACTTGTCATTTTGCAGCCAGCTTTCTTCACCGAACAGCGCTTTGTGTGACTGTCTTTCCACACGCACTCACAGCATCTGTCCCTGTCCCCCTTTCTTCAATGTCTGCATGAATCCACTGTCTGCTCACCTCTTGGTGGGTGTCTCTGCCATGTTTCTTGTGATTGCAGACACTAGTGGCCACTGTTCTCGTCACATTTCCTTGTGCACGCACACTGGTTCGTTCTTTGCACTCAGCTCTGAGAGGCGGGAGTGCTGGGCCGTGCAGCGCGCCCCTCGCTCATGCTGGTGCTGTCGGCCTGAGCTCCCATCGCCCTTCCTCGACGCCTTCGAATTTGGGCCAGAGGGCAGGTGGAGAGACCCAGACAGCATTCCTGATTTGGTTTGCGTTTCACTGGTGACTTTTGTGGTCATCTGTTCCAGTTGGTCATTGGAGCCTGGCACTGGTGCAGGCAGGCCTGCCCACCCCCTGCCCCCACCGGTGTCCCCTGTCCCCAGGAGGGCAAGGGTTGTGGGTGCTCAGGCTGGGAGTGGAGTGACCCGGTTATGTCAGGGAGGCACTGATACCCCGTCCTGCCTCCTAAGTCACCCGAGAATACGTAAACACACTACGTGCTATTTCTTAGCTTTATGACACTTTCCTGGGGCAAGCTGCCCTTTCCTCCAGGTAAGGAGCCATCTTGGGCTGTGCCTTTGGGAAAAGCAGGAAAACATCCTCTTGCTCCTAACATCTGACAGGCAGGGGGTTCCTCTGCTGGCGGAGCCAGTGAGAACGCCTGGGCGGCCCCTCTGGGGCTCTGGGGGCGCCGGGACTCCCAGGCCCCCCTTTTGGGAAGATGCTTGTCCGGCTCGGGCCCGAGTGCTGTGACCCGGACTCGGCTTCGCCGCTCTCGTTCCGAACGACCAGACTCACCGTCGCTTTGGCCCTCTCACAGCAAGCCTTCTAAAACTCCTTTTCTTCTTTGCAGTCCTTTCAGGGAAGTCAGGGACGCGCCTACCTCTTCAATTCCGTGTGAGTATCGCTGCCCTGCAGCTGCGCGGACCTGCTGCGTTCGCCGTCCGGTCGCATCTGGCGCTTCTGTCCACCCATTTAACGCCTCAGAGCTGGCGTAGCAATAGTATTGACCAGTGGTCTGCGGTTACCAGCGTCTCTTACGTGATCTTTAGAGAACTCCCTCTCGCTGGTCTTGAGAGTTTCAGGAAAGCCTGAGGCTCGTAACTGAGGAGTTAGTCCCGCGCACACGCTGTGGCCTGTTTGCCACTTGTGGTAGGTTTTGAGTGTCGCTGCAGCAGAACTGTGGCCACCGCCCCGTAGCTGTTCCCTGGGATCCTCACCGGGAAATACAGAGTCGTTCCTTCTCGTAAGAGGTGGTGGTGGGCAGGTGCTGGGGGAGGCCGGGAGTCAGGAAGAAACAATGTCACATTTCTGGTAACCATTTGGCTCAAGAAGTCACCGTGCAGTGGGAGCCAGGCGGGGACGGCAGTGCCACTGCCAGCCCGGGCCCCAGGGGCCGGGGTCTCCAGCACCTGCTTCCTCCTCGCTGCAGGGTGAACGTGGGCTGCGGCCCCGCAGAGGAGAGAGTCCTTCTCACTGGCCTGCACGCCGTCGCAGACATCTACTGTGAGAACTGCAAAACCACGCTCGGGTGGAAATACGTGAGTACCCGCCTCGCTCTGACATCTCAGAGGCGCGAGATCGCCCCCCGGAAGTGTGACCCTGCCATCAGCGGGTTCAAGCGTTGAAGGGATTCCTGTTGAGCCGTTTGAAGACGTCTGGGCACTCGGCCCTACCCACAGGCCCTGTGGGGCCTGGTGTCCCACGAGACACGGGAGGGCGGCTGTTCCCACTCACCGGGGCGTTCTCACTGGCTGATGGGCCTGGGGCGGGGGCTGGGGCGGTTGCCTTGCAGTGGGGATCACAGCAGCCCCTCTGCCCTGCTTGGTGCCCTGCGTGCCTAGAAGCCCCTCTGCCCATGGCTCTTATTCTCAACCCCTTCTCTCCTGGCACCTGTGCTGAGCGGCGCCCTCCCGCCCGTGTCCAGCCTAACTGTCGGTGCCCCTCCACCCGGCCCGAGCTTCCTGCAGGCACAGTAGTGCCATGCCCGCCGACGCTGGCCTGTCTCTGTTCTCTGAGCGTTGGGCTTTGGGAAGTCTCTCCTCTTCCCTCCCTGTTCTCTCTGATCTCACTTGTTTTGACCTCTTTTCTGTGGACAACTCCCAAACTTGTCCTTCTGCCCCAGCCCATCCCCCGTGCCCCCGGTCATCTGGTGCACACTCCCACCCCCATTTGGGAGGCCCGTCTGGCGCGGCATGTGCCTTCCTGGTGGTTGTCTTCCACAGCCATTCTGGTTTTCTTCATCAGGGCCACTCGCTCTCCCTCCTCGAATTCTTGATGGTTGCTGGTGTCCCATGTCCCGGTCAGATGTAAGGGGGCGCAGTACCCAGCACAGAGACAGGCTCAGTGAGGTCTGCGTGCTTCCCCAGGCCTTCGCCTGCTCAGCCCGTTTCCATCCCATCCCTGAACGCCGCCCGATGAAGGGCCTCCCTCCCTGCAGCATCTCGGAACTGTGTGTAGGGCTCTCGGGGATGTCCCCGTCCTTCTTTAACTGCAGTCCCTGGGAGGAGCAAGATGCTCCTCATCCTTCCTCCCAACTTGCCCTGCACATGGTAGGTGCTCAGTAACATACCTGAAATGGTATTTCCCTAAAAGTTTAACCATAACTTGATGACAGGTGCACAGTAGGCCTGCATCGCCCTCAATGGGCTTGGCACCCGCGACAAACCCGTCCCAGCCACAAGCTTGGTGCAGGGAACACCTGGGAGGACACGTACATAAAGACTCATTGTCTTTGCTCAGAGTGTAATAAAGTTGAAAAATGAAACCGCTTGTCCTGAAACCTTCCCTGTCTCTACTTTTTTTTTTACCCCAAGGAACATGCATTTGAGAGCAGTCAGAAATACAAGGAAGGAAAATTTATTATCGAGCTGGCCCACATGATCAAAGACAATGGCTGGGAGTAAAGTGAAGAGTTCCTGTTTTCTTTTGGATACCGTTTTGTGAAAGAGACTGTAATGTAATGAAAACATAAGAGCGTCCTGGATGACAGTATTTTCTTGAACTTGAACCTTGCTGGCCAGTCCCTCCTGGCTGTTCCCATGGGTAAGGCTCCATCCGGTCTATGTCCTCTTCGTGTACACGGTCATTTCTGAAATATTTCTCATGTCTCAAGTGCTAGAGAAAGAATTAACCAACTGATGACTTAGCCATCTAGTTAATACCTTCTCTAACCTATGCCTCTAAGGTAGAGTCTGACTGTGCACTCCCACGCGTGACACCAGACTGGATCTCTGCAGACCACAGGGACAGGGTCTCCTCAGAGAGCAGGGATCACCCCTGTCATTCAGTGTGAAGGTTTTTTAGCCCACTGTTTTTCTAATTTGCAAAATTACAAATTGGTTACTTTGCTTGCGAATGAGCTGTTAAGTCATAGTGTTTGTTTCAGAATTTTCCAGAAGCAGTCAACAAATCTATTGTATGCACCAAGAGTGCGTTTTTTTTTTTTTTTAAGCCTTGTTCAGAAACAGAGGGCTCCATTGATAACATTTTAAGTAAGTTACAGAGAAATGTGTCTAATGAAACGTCTTGTTTATTTAAGCCAATAGCTTTCTCATCTGGAAAGCAAGTCAGCTAGTCGCTAGCAAAGACTTTTCCAGGGGCCACAGTCCCGGACACAGAGGGCTCCCAGGGTGGGACTTACGTGGGAGTCAGGCCCGGAGTGGCCAGTCCATGGAGTGATAATAGTTCAACACACTGGACTGAGCGAATCGGATTTCCCTTCTACTCTGATGTACTTGAAGAAAAATAATTATTTTTGCATATGAAAGAGGCCAGAACTAACAGGATAAACTTTCAAACTTGAGATTTGGTAGATTGTTTTAACATTTTCAGAAAAGGTTAAAGTTGCAAGGCAGGTGTAAACTTTGTAAATGAGATGTTTGGTGTGGTCGACGGGTCACCCTGCCTTGCCTGCTTCTGTCCCATGGGTGACACAGAAGGGACCTGGGCAGTCTCCCAAGTCCTGACTTCCCGCCACCTGTTGTAAGTTTCAGTCCACCCGTGCTGCTGTGGGGAGTGGGCGCTATGCGGGGGTTTAGACCAATTTGCAGAAAATGGAGGCCAAAAAACATTCCCAAATAAGTTTTGTTTTTTTACAGTTTGAACCCAAAAAGGGCCCAGGGGAGGCAGGGGGAAAGGAGAGCAGTGTGCCCCGAGGTTTCTCAGCCTGTGAGACGGCTCTGAAACTGCCCTCAGGTGAGGTCAGTCCACTGGCAGCAAGCCCGCGCCCCTGCCCTGAGCGCAGCCTCCCGAGCCCAGAGCTATGTCCCGTACAGGCTCTGGGCTCCCCTGCCCGGTTCTGGTTCAGCCGCTCCCTTGGAGCCTCCCTTTTGGCACCATCTCTGCCTGAGTCTTGAAGCCTTGCAACTCGGGAAGCATTGCAGCCCCGGGCGCAGGGACTTCAGGGCGCGTCAGCACTTGGAGGAGCCTCTGATGCGCATCTTCAACTGGGAAGGAAGATCTTCGTACAGCTGTGGGATCTCTGCACTAGCACGTGCTCCCACTGGCTGCTGCTTCCCTGAACTGCTGTCCCCCCAAGATCTAGGCTGCCCGGCACTTCCCGTGTGTCATTCGGCTGTGCAGCCTTGAGGCCTCCAGGGCCCAGTCACTCCCACTGCTGCCAGGATCCGAAACCCGAGGGCACCTCACCGGTGTGCTGGCACGTGTAACGTCAGACACTGCCAGACACTGCCAGACGCCGGCAGCTCGGTCCTCGGTGAAGACACAGGGGACGCCTTCCTTGAGGAGTGAGTACTAACTATTGAAAACTTGGCCTAAACTGACATTCCCCTTCTTGGTCTGGTCCCTCTGAGAGCCCCCAGTGCTGCCCCTGGAGACGCCGGGGGCCTTGGGCCCAAGGGCCGCGACTCCGAGCGCTTCTCCACGAGGTCTTCGCTGAAACTGAAGGCTCTGTCTGCAGTTCTTCCGATCGGTTTTTGTATATACTAAACTTGTATCTGAAGCTTTTCTATGTTCTGGGCGAATTTCTGGCCCCTTCCCATTTGCGCACTTTGGTTTTTGTACCATGTCTTGTGATGGCACCAAACCGTTTTTCCCAGTGGAGTTACGACATTTGTGTTTTCTGTTTTGTAACTGATACAAATACTCTTACCCCTTTTTTTGTCTTCTGAGAAATCCAAGCTCCTTTTGAAACCAAATGAACCAACCATGAGCTGGCTTCAGGGAAGGACACCCACGAAACCACAACTAGACATGCTGGTAAAGGGCTGGAATGTTCCACCCTCTTAAAATCCTAAACAGTAGTCATCATATCATCCCCTGACTTTTATTTAAGTTATTTAAAATATTTTCCTTGAGAAGAGTGGGAGGTGATGCCAAGATTATAAATGCATTTAACACAAAACTATGCCATGTCCTCCAGCACAGTACACTTGCTTTAGAAATGTGGTTTAGTTTTGTTGCCATTTTATATATACATAAATATAGTATTTTTGTACCTTAACACTTAATCTTGATGGCATCTGTCAGATATTATTAGCAAGGATCAGAAAAAGGAATTTTTCAAAAGTCCTTTAATTTACCTGATGACCTCACCAGGTACTTAAAAAATCCAAGTGGTTTTCATTTCTGGACGACTACAGCTTATGCTCCAAACAACCTACAGAAACGTAAAGCCTCGTCTGTCAAAGGTTCCGGGCCGGCCTGTCCTCCCGCCGTGGGGTGGCGCCATGGGGCTGCGGCCCGGCTGCCCTGAGGTCCACCCCGCGGGGCAGGACTGCCGAGCCTGAGCGCACAAGCCCCCTTCAGCCTCCCTGTGTCCAGCCCTTGGTCCTCTGTGTCTGTGAGGTTAAAAAATAAAGCTCCCATGTCCAGTGTCTCCTTCTCAGTAGCACGTGTGTCTCAGGTGCTCTGCTCTGATGCCGAGGGACATGGCCGTGGTGCTGTGCGGCTCCCAGCAAGCAAAGGGGCCTGCTCTCCTTTGCATAGGTGGTTCCTGGCCTGCACACTGTCACATGCAGATACAGCCTTTGGGGCTCTGGCTGCCAGGCCCACCGCCTGTTTGGGGCCTGTGAGCGGGGCCCAGGAAAGCCTCACCACTAGTTACAGGGCTTCGGCTAAGCCGCACTCAGCACTTGCTTGTGAACTGCGGAAGGGCTACTAGCTGCCTCCCCCAAGGAGTCCAGGAGACGATGGTATGCTGTTCCCACACAGGTCGCCACCCCCACCCTGCCTGCCCTCTCTTCCTGCGTGAGCCAGGCTCTTGGAGCCAGTGCCGGTGCAGACAGCCTCTCAAAAAGTGAGACAGCTGTCTGTCTGTGGTCTGAGGGGGTGGTGTCTGGCTGAAGTTGCAGAGGGGCTAGGCACTCACTCTACAGAGCCCAGGTTCCCTGTCGCTTGTCGGGGAGGCAGGGAGACTGCAGAGGGACGGGCCCAAAGCGGGGCACAGAACTTGTTCTCAGCACAGGGGAGAGCCGGTCTCTGTCCTGAAGCAAGACGAGGCCAGTGAGCTCTGGGAAGGCAGCTGAGCACCCGTGTGGATGTGCACGCGGGGCCAAGACCGAGACCGGTGAGAGCCCAGGGACGTGGTGTCCAGCCATGCGAGCTGGGAAAGAGCCAAGGTGCATTCTGGAAGTAAGCTGTTGAGACTTACTGGTGGAATTGAGGTTTTGGATGAGGAGGGAAAGAAGAAAAGCCAAGGGTGGAGCCAAGTTAGAGTTTCAGCGTGACGAGCAGGATGGGGTGGTGGCCTGTGCCAACAGGAGGGCGTGAGAGGTGGGCAGTGACCCTTTCAGAGCCCCAGGGCTAGAGGAGACGTGGGCCTGGGAGGAGGCAGCTGTCGCCACGCTTCCACAGAGGCACTTCAGGAGAGCTGAGGTGGCACGGTCAAGGTCAGGAAAAATGGAAAGCAGGCTAGTACAGGCTGTAGAGTGAACAGAAAACAAGGATGGGCAGGCAGGAGTCAGTTTTTTTAAGACATTTATAGGATTAAGGCTCTTTTAAGTTATCAAATGCCGGCCGAGAGCCCGAAGAGCTGGGGCTGACGGCGTTGAGCACAGGGTAGGCCCTGAGGGTGGAAGAGAAGTGGGGGTGAGGGGAGCACACCGGCTCGCTGGGGCCATCAGGAGCAGCGGGAGCCAGCTGTCTTCACCCACATGGTCCCATCACCGTCCTGAGGCAGAGTGGGCGGGCAGTCCTGAGGCGGAACCCAGAACCAGGCTGCGACTGCCCGTGGTCCTTGCTGGGGTGGACGCAACAAACCCAAGCAAGAGGTGGCAGAAAAGGTTTTTGAAAATAACATCAAGATACTAGTCCAGGGTCCTCAAACCACCAGTGTCCAAACACAGACCTCAAAGCTCCACTCACTAGCCTCCGGGTCACAAGGCCCGGGGTCTGAGAATCTGTTTCTAACAAGGTTCCAGGTGGTGCCGCTGGTTGGGAACCACATGGAGCCGACATCCCCAACAAGGTGATGGAAATGGGGTCAGGAGACAACAGGCCTGGAAACGGCCTGGGCACAGCCCTGGGTGGGAGGTGAGGAGGCCCGTGGACTCCCAGGGCCAAGAAAGGAGACCCAGGCCACAGGCCAAAGGGCAGGCCCACGGGGGCAGAATCCTCCAGGACACGGGACACAAGCCCCAGCGCTGCGTCCCTACCAGGACCCAGAGCAGCAGGCCCGCTGCTACCACGAGCTGAAGTCCGTGAAACCTCGGCTGGGCTTTTTCTTGGCTGTGGGGACAGCTGCACTGGTTGATGGTTCCTCATCTGCTACACGTTTCCTGGGAAGAGAAGAGCCGGACTCCGGCTGCTGTGGGGGCCAGCCCCCAAGGTGCAAGCCACATCTCCACAGCGCCCCCACTCCGAATGTGAGCCCTTCAGCCTGCCAGGGGCCTCCCAGCACCCGCTCACCCCGGTGCCCGTTACTTCCCCGCCCCCAGCAGCCTTCGGCCTGCAGCGGGGAGCTCCTGGGACGCTCCACGGGAACAGACACCAGCTCTCACTGCACTCACGTGGCTGCCGGGCTGATGTACTTGCCCACCCCCTGGCGGTATGTCGGGGGGCCCTGGCTCCCCGACTTGGGCTGGCTTTTCTTCACTGTGCTCTCCGGGGCTGCTTCCTCAAGCTGTGTCTTCTTCCGCTCCTCCGCGATCTGTGGTGGAGGAGGGTGACAGCTGGCCCGCAGCCCCTTGGATTGGACAGGACTCCCCCAAGTCCCTCCCCGTGTGGCGGCTGCACCCTCCTCACCTGGACATCGGCCTCCTCGAAGGGGTCCACGAACACCGTGGTGGAGTCGATGCGGATCTCCTCCTGCCGTTGGGTGGGGGGGCCAGTGAGCAGGGTTGGCGGGAGGCAGCAGGGCCCCATGGCCGCCCAGCCCAGCCTGCAGAGCGGCCCCTTTGTTCTCCCAGGGCACGTACCTTGGGACGGTCGGTTTTGGGGTCGCTCTCCACATTCTCCATGGCTGTCAGTGTGTCAAAGCCCCCAACAACCCTGCAGCAGAGGGAGGCGGCCTCCTAATATGCCCAGCTCAGGGCACCCCCAAGGGCCAAGTCCTGGCATGGCAGGAAGAGGGGCTGGGAACGGGCCTGGGCTGAGGGCCCATGAAGGCCCGACACAGACAAGGGCCCAGAGGGACTGGATTCAGAAAGGCCCTTGGGACAGGGACAGGACTGCAGGCAGGGAGAGCAGCAGCCTGAGAAGCAGGTCCTGCGGGCCACCATGGCTCCCACAGGGTAGCTGCTTTCACACCACAGCCAGAACTGAGGAGAGCGACAAAGACCCTGAGGCCACAGAGCTGGAAATACCCGCAGGCCTTCACAGGGAAAGTCTGACCCCTGGATGGGAGGAGGGGAGCAAAGGAGGTGGCCCAGATGGTTACGACTTGGGATCATCCAAAGGCGAAACAAGGGGCTGACTCTGAGCAGGACACCCACCAGGCAGGGGTGGAGCTGGCCTCTCCTTACCCAAGGTCTCCTGCCCAACAGAGAAGCCCCAAGTCCCCACTTACGCATGACCACAACCTTGGTAGGGACAGTCCTGGGGAAGAGGCAGTGAGGCCCCGGCCAGGGCAGGAGCCTGCCCTTGCCGACACCCTGCACCTCATGCAGGAGCTTCTCTTACCGCCCAAAGATGGTGTGCTTCTTGTCCAGGTACGCACAGGAGCGGAAGGTGATGAAGCTGGGGAGGAGGACAGGGGGGTCAGGAAGGGCATGAGAGCTTACCCTACCCCAACCTGCCTTGTCCCCCAAGACAGCTGGACACAAACTAGTTACTTCTAAGCTAGGGGACCCTTGGTATAAAAGGGTTCCACCCTATAGGGGCTCCCCAGGGGAGAGGCCCAGAGCCCCAAGCTGTCCCAGCCCCTCCTTGCTTTTGCCCTGTGCCCATGAGACCGGGGGTTGGCCAGTCACTGGACAAAGGTGAGAGCTCAGATGAGCAATCTCCCCACACCAGTCAATGGCAAGGCGGCCATTTAGCTGGAAAAATAAAGGGTTTCTGTGTAAGTGATGCTAGGACAAATGAAAGAATGAAATTGCTTTGTGCACATTCACATACAAAAATAAAACCTTCCTGCTTCCAGCCCTGGCTGGTGTGGATCAGTGGACGGAGTGCCGGCCTGCGAACCAAAGGGTCATTGGTTCGATTCCCAATCAGGGCACATGCCTGGGCTGCAGGCCGGGTCCCCAGTTGGGGTTGTGGAGAGGCAACCACACATTGATGTTTCTCTCCCTCTCTTTCTCCTTCCATTCCCCTCTCTCTAAAAATAAATAAAATATCTTTTTTAAAAAAAAAACCTCCCTGCCTCCAAAAAAAATTTAAGGCCTTTCAAAGTTTCTAGGAGGCCCTCTTTAGTACAGCTGAAAACTAGAGAGATCTATAGGAATACACAATATTTTAAAACATCATTTGGAATGTAGACGACATCTAAAAAGATCTTAGCCAGAAAAATACAAACCACCTAGTAAAAAGTACAGTTCCCAAAAATACAAGGAGTTAGGGGTTTTTAAAAACTAAATAATGAAACGCATAAACCCCGAAGCTCCTAGGGAAGGATGACGAGGGCCAACTGAGAGAAACAGGCCCCCAACTAGATGGAGCCCTCCCTGCAAATCCCTCCCAAAAAGCCAGGCAGGTGCACCCTATCGAACGTCCCAACCACCCTGGTGGCACCAGCCCGGGGCCTCCTTGGCTCCCAAACCAACCTCCCCTGCCCCGTCTCAGTCCACAGCCTACAGCTAGCTCCTCGGAACCGAGTGAGGCTGACAGCAGTGCAGGCATAACCAGCAATGAACAGAACAGAGTCCAGAGCGGGACCCCGGCGCACACAGAAATGGAAAATGTGACTGCAGAGCGGGGAGGGATGGTGCCAGGAGCCTCTCCTCTCCTCCACCTGCACCAGGGCAGGTCCAACTGCCCGTCTCCCCATTCTTGCTCCTGGTGGGCTCCCACCCCCGCCTTTACATCTGAGCTGGGGACACCCAGGCCTGTACTTGTAGCCCACCTGCATCCTCAGCACCAACACGTAAACCCACTAAGATCAAGGTGGGTGTCCCAAGGCATCCAATACAGCATTCAAAGCAGAATCCTCGTCCCCCAACCAGGTACCCACGTTGCCATAAATGTACCCCAGCAATGGCTGCTCAGGCCAGACTTGGATTCCAGCCCCTCCCACACTCAGGCTGCCCCTCCCTGCCTGGGCACTCGTGCCCACGCCCACATCCACTTCGTGGGGTGCCTTCTCCAGGAGGCCTTTCTGCATCTCCTGGGGACTCCTGCCACCTGGTCCCTCACAGCCACATGCCTCAGGGTGCAGTGCTGCCTGCTGACCTGCTCTGCACGGAAGTGCACACGCCTGCGCTCGGCAGGTCTGGGCTGTGTCACCTGTGAGTCGTCCACCTCCCCGGGGGTGCTGCACGCCTTGACTGGATTCGGGTCGAGCACAACCTTCAGGGCAAGGCTGAGGGGTCCCTGCAGGGAGCCCTGCACCTCCTCCCCATCCCACAGCCACCCAGCCACTCACAACTGAGACTTGTTGGTGTCAGGCCCCGAGTTGGCCATGCTGAGGATGCCGCGGCCCGTGTGTGAGAGGTTGGGCCGGAACTCATCTCGGAAGGGTTTTCCCCAGTACGACTCCCCACCTGGAACAGAAAGGAGTATGGCTGGCAGCAAGGACGACCGGGTCCTAGCTGGGTGCAGCCAGCAGGGTGCAGCCGGCTCCAGAAACCTATGCCAGGTCTCAAGGGGTACTGGGTCCTTGGAGGGCAGCCCCGGCCATGAAGACGGAGTGAAGGGTGAAGGTTACACATTACTGCTCACCCACGTGGGTGAAGGAGTAGGCCTGAGCCCAAGCAGCAGACAAGCTGAGGGGGCTTTGGGAGGCAGTGGGAGGGCAGCCAAACATCTGGCACAGGGCACAACCTCCCTCTGCTGTGGGCTGCCTGAAGCATCCTTTGGCCCTCTGACCAAGGTGGGCGCCCCAGAGCCCTGTGGAGGCAACACGCTCCCACTTCCACCTACCATTTGGGCCTTATGGCCGTTTCAAAATGAGAGAACAGGGACATGCCCAAGGTCTCATGGCACCCTGCTGGCTGGCCTACCCATGTCCACATCTGGAACTCTCAGCCCTGCCCCCGCCCACCTACCCCCTCATGGCACCCCTTTGGGGCAGTCACAGCTGCCCAGGGAGCCCCAGCACCGGTTCCTACCTGTGCCTGTGCCAGTGGGGTCACCTCCCTGGATCTGCAGGAAGAACAAAAGCCAGTGAGAAGCCATGCCCTGTGACCCCGAGGCCCTGCCGGCCCTTCGGCAGCTGCCCACTGTCACTGGCAGAAGCAGTTCCCCTCCTGCCAGATGGGCCCCAAGGGGTCTGGGCTCTTGGCCAGGACGGACGCCCTCCTGGCCCCATCTGCACAAGCCCCACGTGGCCAGGCCAGGTACCCAAGGAGCAGGCTCCCCACCCGAGGAGAAGAGGCTCCTGCGTGCAACAGCAGTCCCCTCCGGGGTCCATGTGGCCCTGCGAGGCTGGCGCTGGCCCACATCACTCACCACAAAGTTCCTAATGGACCTGTGGAAGACAGTGCCATCGTAATACTGCTTCTTGCAGAGCCTGATGAAGTTTTCACAGGTTTTTGGTGTCTGCAAAATAGCCCAGACACCTCTGTGAGGCACGAAGCAGCTGAGGGAGGGTCACGAATGCCACCTAAGCCCCAATCATACAGCAGGAGAGGGTCAGCTGCCCATGGGTGCCAGGGTAAGCACCTGTGACGCTGAATGACAAAAAACTTGTAGCTGCCAAGCCCACGAGCAAGGGCTGCAGGGCAGTGGGTGTGAGTCCGGTGTGTGCTCCCGCCCGGACTCGGTCAGAGGAGACACAGCATGCGGCTGGTAGGGTCGAATCTGAGGGCGAGGCGGGGCCTCCACGCCCTCCAGAGGACGCAGTAATTTTTTATGACAAGCCCATCCTAAGTGCTGCTCCAAGTTTAAGGCCCTGGAAACTACGCTGGGCAGGGGAGGGGCCGGCCACCACACCCACCATGTCGCAGTGCAGCTCCAGGTTCAGGTCGCCCTTGCTGGTGTGCAGCCGCACATAGCCCTTCTTCTTCACAAACCGGTAGCGCAGCACGTCCTCGTCAATGGCGGCTGCGAGCAGAGGTCAAGCTCTGTGCCTTCCCCCAACCCGAAGACAGCCACACCCCACTCTACCAAGGGCTGAACTCAGGCCCCAGCCCCAGGGGAGCCCAGGGGGGTCCACCCTGGCTGAGCACAGGAGAGGGCACGGAGGGCACGGAGGGCTCGGAAGCTACGGCAGGGGCGCTGGGAAGGCCCGGCCAGGGTGGGAGGGGGGTGAAGAGGGGTGGGGAGGGGAAAGTCGGGGACCTGACAGGCCTAAAACCCAAGAGGCAGAGGGCTTGAGGACGATGATAACAGCAGCCTTGGTGCAGGGCTGAGGTGCCCATGGGCAGCCTGGGAAGAGGCCAGAGTGGGGGGCCCCAGCAGGCAGGATGTGGCACGGGGAGGGCCTCCTGCCCCTGGCCCAGCCCTTGCTACAGCCTCCCCCATCTCGGATACAAACACAGCTCCAAAAGGGCCCTTCCCACCCTCCCCACCCCCCTACTCTTTCTGAGCTGCCTAAGAACCCACAAAGCCCAGACACGATGCAGCAGTGTGAGGATGGGGGGCAGGGCACTCGCCTGGGCCACCATTAAGCAGCAGCCCTGGCAGTGGAGGAGCAGAGGCAGCTACCTGCTTCATGTGTGGTCTCGGGCACCATGGCGGTGGAGGTGAAGGAGGCGCTAACCTTCCCAGTGGAGTAGTGGGCCTGCCAAGAGAACCACGTGGGCACGTCAGCGGCACCCTGGGAGGCGGGTGGGCCTGGACATGGGACCCAGCTGGCCCCGTGCTCAGGTCCCTACTCGACACCTCCCATCCAGGATGGCATCCCTGACCACCACCCAAAGACATCACCAGGAACTTCCTTGGGGACAGGATGGCCCAACCCAAACCGGCTTTGCCTAAGGCCCCAAGGAATGAGGGACTCTAGTTTCTTTTTGAAAATTTTCAGTTTCTACAATTAAACACATTACATTTTTAATCATGAACATGAGCCATAGAAATATTTCTTCATCCTTGGCAGAGGGAAAAAATAAAAGGAGGGTTCCTCCCCATGGGAAGGAAGTACACCAAAATGCTAAGAGCTCTTGTGTTAAGTAAGAGTGGTGGAATGAACAAACCTCTTTCCTTTTGCAAATTTTCCTGAATACTTTTCTACGGAGGGAGCCGCAGAGCCCTACCGCCCAGCCCCACAGCCCCAGCTTCCCAGGCTGAAGTGGGGAAGGGACAGCTCTGGGCCCAACAGATCGAGGCACGAATGCTGGCGCCATCACTGCTGAGGGCCTTGAGGCCAACTACTGGGCGCTGTGAGAAGTGAGCCTGACTGCCCAGGAGGGGTGGCCACCAAGCACCACTGTTCCCTCCCCTCAGCACCACGGCACCCCTGAAACGCCCCACCATCTGTCCCTGGTTTTGCTCTGGGCACCACGTGACCATGACTAGCTATGTAGGGCGGTGACCCCACACCCCACGGGACATCCCCTCCCACAGACCTGCGAGCCCGAGGCCACTGTGTCATGCGGTACCACCAAAGCCATCTGGCAGCTAGCCACCTAGGACGTCTGTCCCAGGCTCCCCAGCTTGGGCCAGAGCATGATGCACACCCTTCACAGCTGGGGGCCACCTTCCTTCCCTGCAAGGACCCAGCACACCCACGTCACCCCAGCCTCCTCAGTGCAGCTGTCCTCTGGGCCCCCAAGGGCACCTCGGCTCTGGGATCCAGCTGCTTCCCCTCCAAATGTACCCCACTCTGAGGGGCTACGAAGGGGAGGTGTTTGAGCTGGCAGCTCTGTGGCCCTCCACCTACTCACGGCATTCAGCTTGTCCACCTTCTTCTTCTCTGGGGCTTTCATGGTGGCCGCCAGGACCTCATCCCCTTTAAACTCCTTGTAGAGCTCCTGCAGTGTCTCCCGGGTCTCGGTGTTGGTGTTTTTCAGATAATAAGACGGGTCCTGCTTGGCCTTTTCTTCATCTGCAGATCAGCAAGGTAGCCTGAGCAGCTGAGCTCCCAGGGATGTCCCCAGATGCACATGACAAGGACAAGAGGCCAGAGGTGACGGTACCAGCAGAAGCCCAGACCAGAACACAGGCCAAGCCTCCACCAGTGACATTCGTAGTTGCTACAAACCCAGGAAGGCATGTGCGGGGAGAGGATGAGAGGACAGCCCAGAAGGGCAGCAGCTTGCCCACCAAGGCTTCTGCGGGAGCCAGCTCCAGTCTCTGTCTCCAGCCCAGCCTTGACCCCAACGGTGTTCACAAACAGCCCC
The DNA here is from genome assembly GCA_028533065.1 of Trachops cirrhosus. Taxonomy (NCBI): domain Eukaryota; kingdom Metazoa; phylum Chordata; class Mammalia; order Chiroptera; family Phyllostomidae; genus Trachops; species Trachops cirrhosus. The sequence continues at coordinate 50,644,558 of CM052546.1, read as the reverse complement.
AGTGGTGGCGCCCGGCCAGCCGAGCAGTCCCCACACTCACCAGCCCCCATGGGACCCCCCAGCCTGCCTGTGACAGCAGGTACGGTCTCTAGGGAGCAAAGACAGGGCCCCACCCGGGACCTGAGGGCCTGGCGGAGGAAGCAGCCCCGAGGGTCCCTGGAGCAGTCTGGAGTGGGGCGGACAGGTGTCCAGGCCTGTCCTGCATGCGGCCGTGGGCACTAAGGCGTAAGGCCCGGCTGGCACCCACCACGTTGGGCTCCCTAGCGGCAGTGTGGGCCAACGTCGTCCTGCCAGTCTCCGCACAGGAGAAGCTGAACGTCAACTCGGGAAATGCCAGGCCTGCCTCGGCTTGATCGAGACTCTGGCCCCAGGAGGCGGGGGCTCTGCCCAGGGAGCTCTCTCCCATTTCCCCCCAACCCCCAGCACCCAGACCACCCCTGGCTGCTCGTACCTGGATCTGTTATTTTCATGTTATTCTTAACATGAAAGAAGTTGGAGACGTTGAATTTGTCCAAGTTGGTGGGGTCCTGTGGCAAAAGGAACACATGCAGCAGAGCGCCCAGCACTGCGTCAGGCCCCAGGCTGTGGCCACGTGGCCGCTCCGCTGCGAAGGAGGGCTGGGTGGCACGAGGGTCCTGGGACCAGGAGGGGAGACGCCAGTGGCTGCAAGGAGTCCTGGTGGGTCGAGCATGGAACAGGGGCACCAGGACTGGGAGAGGGCTCCGCCCCAGGCAGGGCCACAGCGGGGGTGGGGTGGAGACTGGTTCAGATGGCTGGCTGCTCACCAAACCGCAGCCACTTCTTGGCACACAGCTGACAAGTGTCCCTCGCTGTTAGGCAGCCACAGGACAGATGGAGTCTTCTCGAGGGAACGTGGGTAGACACGGCATGCCCACCTCCAGGCCTCCCGCAGGCTGCCCCATACCCCTCCCTTCAGCCTGGTGGCCAGACACAGACCCCACAGGTTCTCAGGCCCTGGGGACAGCCAGCCTGCCCCCTTGGAGGGAATGTGCACAAACCTCCAATTAAAATGGGACAAGCCACAGGACTGTCCCTGTGTAAGTCACTCCCGGACTTTCTACATACATGTTTTTATTAACTCACCCAGGGTACTCTGACACCTCCAGGGGTGCCCTGTGCCCAACGCTGGGGTACAGAGCACACACCTGTTCCCCCTCTCAAGAGGGTGGGAGGACAGCCAGGCCTACAAAGAGGCTACTCAGATTCCGAGATGGCTCTGAGGACAGAGAGGAGGGGCCCTGACACAGCAGGGACAGGCCGAGGAGGAGGAGATGCGAGGGCCAGGCTGGGGAAGCGGCGTGTGCGAAGGCCCAGGCGACTGAGTGGAAGGAGGCAGGAGGCGGGAGCACTGTCGGTAGCAGCTGGGGCACTGCGACCAGACAGGCGGCAAAGAGGAAGCCCCCAAGGCTGGTACAGAGGTGGGGTTGGCCAAGAGGAGCTGAACCAAGGTTCTCGGGTGGTCCCTCCTGAGAACAACAGGAGGAAGGGACACCCACCTGGAGGGTGATGATGTCCTGCCGGGAGAAGGGCTCATCAGTTAGCAGGTCTCGGAAGTTCTTGGCCTTGATATTTAGCTGCTCCACGGCCTGCAGTCAGGAGGAAGGCAGCTGTGACAGCGCTCGTCCGCAGCCCGGCGCTGGGAGCCTACAGCCCGCCCAGGCAGCGGCACTGCTCCAGCAGGGAGACAAAGGACAGGGACCGTGTGCCCACCGTGAGCTCACAGTCACGGCCCTGCCACCTCGGGGGAGGCTCATTGAGCCCCAGAAACCTGAATTCAGCCCCCTGAGCGAGGTTCCTCACAGGGTGCTCTGTGACACGTCTCAACATCAGTAGACAGGCTCAACAAGGCACCCATCTGTACCAAGTCCCCCCACATCCATGCACACTCAGGCAAGGTGTCGCCCCCAGAGTGACACCCCCTAAGGCAGCGCTGGCCACTTGGATGCTGCCGAAGGTCAGGGACAGGTGTGAAAACAGCTCAGAGAGGGCTGCCCCAAAATGAGGGGCCCACAACCCTGCTGTCTGAACCCTCTGCTGGCACGCCCAGAGGACGACCCATGTGGAAACCAGGGCCTCCCCTCACCTGCCCGCCAGTCCACGTCTGCACCTCTTGCGGATTCCAAGAACTGGGGGGCTCAGGACTCTTCTCAAAGCCCTGGAGCCTGCCCTCAGAGCACAGGGTCCCTCCCAGGGCCTAAGAGTCTTCCCTGAAGCCGATTGTGGGGAGGACCCCTGGGTACAAAAGAACTACCCAGTTTTCAGGTCAGAGGCCGCAGGAAGGCCCTGCCTTTTCTCAGCTGTGCTGGCGGCCCCACAGGGACACGCTGTGCCCAGGGCAATCCCAGAGCCCAGACGAGGGTTCCCAGGAGCGCGCACCTGAAGGGCCTGTACGTGCCACAGTTCCTGAGAACCTACCTCATAGGCATAGACGTTGCCGGTGGTCCTGACGGCCACGATGTGGCTGTTGTTGGTGAACACAGTGAACAGCACCGGGCAGTGGTACTTGCCTGCGGAGAGGCATGCACAGGCAGACCAGTCAGAGAAAGGCGTGGGGGGAGGGGGCAGAACCGGGATCAGCACGCCCACACTGGGCCCAGAGGCACAGCCCGCTACTCCAGCCCCTCCTCCAGCACCACCGGGAAACTCCAGTTCGTCCTGCAAGACCCAGCCCCCACATGGCCTTCCCCGGAGGTGTCTGCTCCACGAGCCCCCAGCCTCCTCCTCCACCTCAGGCCCTGCCACGTCCCTCACCCTGCAGCAAACCCCTGCCGCTCCCTGCCCCTGCCCCACCAGCCCCTACAGGTAGCCAGGAGCCTGTTCAAATAAGCCCCAACAAATAAAATGCAAAGGGGGGAACACTTACAGACTATTAGATTAGAGGTATCAATCACACACGTTTGTGTGGACCTTTAAATAATCTTGGTTTGCAAACTATATAAAAATAATTACAAAAGCATTCTATAAATTTGACCACTGGCTGGATAGCTAATGATATTAAGGAATTCCTATTAATCTTTTAGGTGTAAAAGAAGTATTGTGATGATTTTTTTAAAGTCCTTATCTTTTTTTAAGTTTACTTATTTATTTTTAGAAAGGGGGAAAGGAGAGAGAAAAAGAGGGAGAGAAACGTCGATGTGAGAGAGAAACATCAATCAGTTGCCTCTCCTACACGCCCCAACCAGGACAAAACCTGCAACAAAGGCATGTGCCCTGACCGGGAATTGAACTAGTGACCTTTTGCTTTGCAGGACAATGCCCGACCCACTGAGAAACACTGGTCAGAGTTAAGTCCTTATCTTTTAGAGATACACACCAAAGCATTTACAGTGAAATGATACAATGTCAGAATCTTCATTCAAATCACCTAAGCAGGTACACAGTGGGAACGCAGATAAAATCAGACAGGTAAGTGGACGGGAACTGAAGCTGGCTGGTGGAGACCCACACACACACACAACACCTACTCTCATGTGTCTGAAATTTTCTTTTTCTTTTTTAAAGATTTTATTTATTTATATTTAGACAGAGGGAAGGAGAAAGAGAGGGAGAGAAATATCAATGTGTGGTTGCCTCTTGCATGCCCCCTACTGGGGACCCAGCCTGCAACTCAGGCATGTGCCCTGACTGGGAATCAAACCGGTGACCCTTTGGTTCACAAGCCGGTACTCCATCTAGTGAGCCACACCAGCCAGGATTGAGATTGTCAATTAAAAACAAAACAAAGCAGGGACTTCCGGCCAAGATGGAGGCATAGGTAGATGCACTGTGCCCCCTCGCACAACCAAGATATGGACAACAACGATATAGAAACAAAATAACAACCAGAAATAACAGAAAACTGAAGTGCCAGGCAGTCCGACAACCAGTGAGTTCGACCAGACCGGTAGGAGGGGCGGAGTCGGGCCGGGTGAGGGACGCAGAGCAGAGACCTGAGCAACCAGAGACCTGAGCAACCGGGACGCGCGCAAGTCCCCAGCAGGCAGACCCTGGGCGCACAAACCGGCAGCAGGCAGACTCTGGGCGCACAAGTGTCAGTGGCTGGCGGGCCAGGCGGGGAGGTGGCGACCGGCAGACCCAGCGAGGCGGCCATTGTGAAGCGGGGCACTGCGCGCAGCTCAGGATCCCAGCGCCGGGAAATAGAGCTTTGGGGCACTGGCTGAAAAGGAAGGTCCCACAGGTGCACGGGCCCACCCACACCGGAATTGGTGCCAGAGGGGCCTGGTTGACTTATGGAAAGCGGCAGAAGGTTCTCAGGTTCTGCAGAGAGCAGAGCAAGCGCCACTGTTCCTTCCCAGACCCCGCCCCCATGTACAATGTCACAACCCAGCGACTGGAGTGCCCCATCCTGGTGAAAACCTTAGGCCCTGCCCCTCACTACGGTAGCCTGTCAAGACCAAAAAAACCCCAGCAAAACATGGCTCAAACAGATGAGGATTGGAAAGCCCCAGAACCCATCCTTTTAAGCGACCAAGAGATAGCCAACCTATCAGATGCACAGTTCAAAGCACTGGTTATCAAGATACTCACAGAACTGGCTGATTTTGGTCACAAATTAGCTGAAAAAATGCAGGCTATAGTAAGTTTAATGAAGAAAGAAGCACAGGGAACCAATAGTGATGGAATGAAAGATGGGTCTCACATCAATGGAGTGGAGCAGAAGGAAGAAAAAAACATACAACCAGAAAAGAATGAAGAAATAAGAATTCAAA
>CM052546.1:50605681-50639328 GCA_028533065.1 Trachops cirrhosus | reverse complement strand
ACAAAAACAAGAAGAAACTAAACAAACAACTAGAACAGGAACAGACACACAGAAATGAAGATCACATGGAGGGTTAGCAACAAGGAAGTGGGAGGAGGAGAGAGGGGGGAAAGATACAAAGAATAAGTAGCATAGAGGGTAGATAGAAAATAGACGGGGAAGGAAAGAATAGAAGGGGAAATGTAGAAGCTAAAGAACTTATGACACATGGACATGAACTAAAGGGGGGGAGTGGGAGAGGGTATTCAGGGAGGAGGGGAACGAAGGGGGGATAGTAGGACAAACGTAATAGCATTATCAATAAAATATGTTTAAAAAAAAAAAAGAACTCATGACACATGCACATGAACTAAAAGGGAATGTGGGTGGGAGAGGGTGTTCAGGGTGGAGGGGAGTGAAGGGGGAAATGGGACAATTGTAATAGCATAATCAATAAAATATATTTTAAAAAAGAAAAAACAAAACAAAACAAAAAAAACAAAACAAAGCAAAATACAAAAACAAAAAAAAGGTGACTGCTAGGCCAAAGGTGTTAATGGGCAAAAATTAGGACAGATCCCATTTCCTCTCTGGCTCCCATCAGAGCCCTCTGGTGGCTGCCCAGGCCCCACAGGACTGCTCCACTCCCCCTCTGACTACAGCCTCTGTTTCCACCCCTCAACACATTGGTCCCGCAGCACTGGACTCCTGGTTGTGCCCAGACTCGCCTCAGGGCCTTTACACTGGCTGTACCCTCTGCCTGGAATGCTCTCTCCCCACATCCCCACATGGCTCCCTCCCTCCTTCCCATCAGATTTCCACTCAAACTCTGTCCATGAGTTTTCCCATGACCTTCTCTCTCCTCACCCTGCTTTACTTTGGTCCCTGGCTAAAGCAGCATCTGCCACACCACAGTGATACATTGTCCAGCTTCCTCCCCTACTGTAACGTAAGCTCCTTTCATTCCAGGACAGACAGGCAGGCAGCAGATATTTGCTGAATGAGACACACTGTGGGCCTCCCCGAATCAGCTGACCTCCGAGCAGCGAAGCCCACAGCACTTGGCTGCCAGGGCTGGCAGAGCTCCCTGACCCCCAGCGACTGTCCCTGAAGCGCTATACTTCTGTCTCAACGAGGACCGTCGGACGGGCCCCGGCCTCAGGCATATCAATGTCTCCCTAGAACACACACACGTAGTGAGCATGGACACCAGCCTTGACCGGGGTCTGCACAGGCCAAGAGGACCATGCCAAGCCCACAGAACACCGAGAGCAAGGTCACTGCCCCAGGGTTGCCTCAGCTAGGGCATCTGGCCAGTGACTGGGTGCACAGGGACATAAAGCAGGAGGACCCCAGCTGGGCTCGGGCTTTACAACCAGTGGTGCAGAGAAGCCCAGCACCAGAGCCACCCCGCCATTCCGTCAGACGCCCACACCCACCGCCCAGCCGCCCGCCCCAGGCCTCTGGGCCTCTGCAGCTTCTGCCTCCAGCCACGAGCAGACCAGAGCCACATGGCCCACCTGTGCCCACAAAGGCCACCAGAGGCCCACATGGCCCGACCGCCTTAGTGGGAAGAAATAACCAAAACCCAAGGTGGCATCCCTCCACCTCAGCTTTAAAAACTACCCAGGCCTTTAAGAAAGAATTGCGTTACGTCTTTGAGAAATTAAGAGCAAGACCCGGCTGACCAGAGAGGAACAACTGGTTCTGTAGAGACTCGGTGAGAAGCAGCGGCTGCGGTCTGCGGGCCAGCCCCTGAGCTGGCTGTAAAAAAGATCCCTTACCTTCGCTGTTCTTTGCAAAGTTCAGCTTGATCAGGGACCGCCCGTCCAGTTTCTGAAAGAAGCAGAATTCGTAATTAATAATGAAGAGCAAGGGCTGACATGAAGGCTGATAATGTGGAGGCCGGGTGACTCCGGCGGACTGGAGAGGTCTCGGACAGTCCCAGCCTTCACCACGGGGGCAGGCACGGGTGCTGACCAGGGGGCCCCAGGACACAGCACTTAATCCGGACGGGGGGCCGCACAGCGGAACCCCAGCCTCCGAGCCAGCAGACCGACCCCCCAGCACAGGGGCTGACGTCCAGCCTGGAGGCCAAGGAGGAGGTTTGCTTATACTCTGTGACGTTCAGACAGTTTCGTGGCAAGCACTGATTATTTCTGAAATTAAAAAGTGAGTGTATTTCTTCAGCTGGATGGTGTTCACCTTATTCTTCTGTTGTATAAACCATTTAAGAAAGACAAAACATTAAAAAGCCGGGGGGAAGAAATAAATACACCCCAGTGCTAAGAGAAACTGTGATGGGATCCTCCACTTTCTCACGTTGCTGTGTGTGCGGTCTGCCTCTCCTACAGGAAACTTCTCAGTGCAACCGAGTCCAGGCAGCCAGAGGAAAGCGGCAGCCTGGGGAGAAGGCCTCGGCCAGAGGCAGTGAAGGGGGCTGTGGAGAGACCCTGGAGCAGGGAGGCAAAGCTGCCCGCTGGGAGCACCCGACTCAGAGTCCATGTCCCTGAAGCCACTGCCACTCGGGAGCCCAGCCCTACCTACCCAGAGCCCAAAGGGGACACTGGGTGTCCCAGGGCTGGGCCCCTGAGCCAAGCTCCAACCCTGCATCCTCCCTCCCCTGCAGTGGGCTGCCCGCCGCCCCAAACCTGGTTTCATCCCTTCCTCTCTTGTTCAGCTCCCCACACGTCTGCGCGGGTGAGCCTCAGACCCTGACAGATGGCAGGGGCCTTGCTCCCAGGCCGCTCCCGCAAGACAGCCCTTCTCCTTCAGGCTCAGGCACCCTGGGCCCATGACCACAAAGAGACACCCCACAAACACAACATGCTCATCCTGAGGCCCAGAGAAATGACATGGGGCCAAGCCAGCCAGGGATTAGCTGCCCTTTGGACGTGGTGGGAGGCTGAGCCCAGGGCAACATACACGTCTTGGAGACCCCTGCAGAGCATCTGTGGGGTGGAACCCAAAATAACAAAAACGCCCCAGACGCAACCAAATGGCGGTGCTCACTGGGGAAGAGACAGAGTACATGGGGACAGGTGTGGACAAGAAAATACTAGGGAGCCCTGGTTGGTGTACTCAGTGGATCGAGCACTGGTGATGAAGGAAAGGGAGGGGAAGAGAAGAGAGGGGAGGGAAGGGGTGAAGAAGGGAGGGAGGGAGGGAGGGAGGGAGGAAGGAAGGAAGGAAGGAAGGAAGGAAGGAAGGAAGGAAGGAAGGAAGGAAGGAAGGAAACATGAGGGAGCTCGGGGGCAGAGCGGGGCCTGAAAACCACCAGAGGGAGCAAAGGACAAACCCTGGGCGGCAGACGAGTCCCAGCCTGGACACTGGGAGCAGCAGGTGGAGCCTTAATGCCAGGGAAGGCAGCGCACCCTGAAAACGAGCCAATCGCCCAGGGCGCAGGCCGGCAACACGAACCCTGCTGGAGGCCCCTGGAAGGCCGCAGTGGCTCCCAGCGGCGGATCTCACAGAACACTGATGGTCACACTTTCAATGACAAAAATAAAAAATAAAAGGGAAGAGCACAGCAGACACGGGAAAGAAAGGGCTCTCCTTGGGAGGGAGCACCCTCCCCGACCATCTGAAAGAGAAAAGCCACAGGTCTTCTGCGGCTGCTCCCAGAAAACGTGCCGCCAGCCCAGCTCCTTCGCTTCCCAGTGCCTCCAGCCTGACCCAAAGGGCGCTCAGAACCCACGCCCTCCCAGAATGTCACTGGGCCACAGGTGTGCGGGCAGCACACAGAAAATAGGTAACAAGAGCACAGCTAGGTGAAGACCAAACCAGAGACATTTCACCAGCCCTAGGCTGGCAAGCAGGACACTGTTCACCTCACTCCCCCGCCTCCCTCTCTCCCTCCCTCCCCGCAAGCCTCACAACACCCAGTCCTCTCGGGCCTCCCTGATGACAATGACGACAACCTGCAGAGTCCGTGTCACAGCTTGCCAGGCCTCCCGCAGCCCAGTGCCTTCCCGGTCAGGCCGGGGCCTCAACCTGACACACATCCGTCCAGCCCCGAGGTGCCAGTGCCCACACTGCTAGGTGTCCCCCTCCACAGGTCATGCTATAGTCAGGCTAACCTCTCAGCCTCAAACACTGCCCTGGACACCCAGGCAGAGCCACCTTGTCCTCCAAGGTCACACAGAAGTCCCACCCTCCCTGGGCGCCCTCCTCATCCCACCTCCAGCCCAACTGCCTGTCCTCACTCCATGCACCCACTTCCCTCGGGCTGCCTGTGGCGCTGATTCAGAGGGATCCACCTTCCTGCCAAACCCCACTAGCCTGGAACCCAAGCACAGGCTGGATCCACTTACCTGTCCCTGGTATAGGCCATGCTAACCGACCTGGTCCTCCTAACACATGACTGCACTAGAAGGTTACCACGGAGCTCTGCCTGGCCTGGGGAGACGCAGTATCTCAGTGGGTCCCGTTAGTCCCACTAGTCCAACCTCCATGGCAATCTTGGGTCCAGCCTCTCTGTTCTACCTCCCTGGCCTCTACACTGGTCCAAGTTCACCTAGCACCTCTTGTCCAGACAAGTGCACAGCCCCCAGGCCGCTTTCTCAGCTTCCACCCTCACCTCCCCAGTCTGTTCCCCACACAGCAGCCAGAGTGAGCTTTTAAAACAAAGGCCACCCACACTGGCTGGTATGGCTCAGTGGATTGAGCGCCAGCCTGTGAACCAAAAGGTCACCAGTTCGATTCCTAGTCAGGGCACATGCCTGGGTTGCAGGCCAGGTTCAAAGTGGGAGCGTGCAAAAGGCAATCACACACTGATGTTTCGCTCCCTCTCTTTCTCCCTCCCTTTCCATCTCTGTACAATCTTAAAAAATAATAATAATTAAATCTTTAAAAAAATTAATCAAACAGAGGCCAGATCACAATACACGCCTGGCTTCCAGCCCACCCAGGACAAACCCAGCTCCCTCCAAGGCCTTCAAGGTTCCTGGATGTGGGCCTGTCTGCCCCCATCTCCCTTTGTCCCCAGGTCTTAGTTTAAACGGCAGTGCTGCAAGCCCACCTGCCCTCCCTCCTCTCTCACGTCCCTCTCTGTGAGCATCTCTGCCTCTGCTCTGCTCACAGCTCCAGCCCCGCACGCGGCATGGGCTAACACCTTCCTGCTGAAAGAAGGAAACTGAATAAATGAAGAAATGGGTGCAAGCTGCAGTGTGGGGAAGGAGAGAGATAAAGGGACCGAGAGAACAGAGCGGGTGACTAGGCCGTGGACACACCGTGGGGTTGCGATAAAGGCCTGCAGTGGGTGTGGCACCTGACCCTGGGGAGTCTGTTCCAGGCACACAGAATTCATGACAGTGGGCCTGCGCACATGACACATTAGAAGCTGCTTAACCTACCTCACAATAAAAATACAAACGAAAAAGACTTTCGCCCTTATGTAGCACAAAAGTCAAAAAAACAAATGATATCCAGGGCTGCTGAGGGTACAGGGAAACAGGCATTTTCTTCCACACACTGCTGTTCGGAGTCTGAAATGGTGCAACTTCCGAAGGAAATTTGCCAGTAGCTGCCAGAACAGAAACGCACCCACCCCATGCCCCAGCACTCCCAGCGCGACGCTCGTGCGAGCCCAGAGAGGCGAGCGCAAGCGTGCTCCCAGACCACTGCTCACAACAGCAGGCGACTTCAAACCCCCTGCAGTGCCCCCACGCGAGGGCACACACAGCCACCAGAGGACAAGGCAGGGCTTTACGCACTGACACGCTCAGATCCCCTACACACCGCGGGATGCAAAAGCAAAGTACAGAGGAATTCCTGCAAGTGACCACGCCCACGGCCCAAGGAAAGATGTAGGCCGTGCACGCGTGTGTGCACATAAGAAACCTTTCCAGAGAGGAATGGGTGCAGAGAGAAAACAGTCACCTCACTGTGCCCCATGAGTGGTCCTCTGCCACTCCTGTGTATACACGAAAACCACAGAACCGGAGGGCAGGCGACAGGACAACAGCCACCCGCATCACCCGAACTCCGGCACAACCCCTACCTCGCCATTGCTGGGGTTGGTCCCGTACTTCTTAAGCCAAGGGAGGATGTTCCTGAAGGGAAGAGAACAGACAGCATCAGCGCTATGAGCGGCGCAGCGCAGTCCCGGAGGCTGCTTCTGGGCACCGCTGCGGAGGGCGTTGCTCCGCTTCACTTCTGTGGCAGAAGCCAAGAAAGGAGCGCCTTGCCTCGTCAGAGGAAGCAGAGGACATTTCTGGAAACATCGTTTCAAAGTATGTTCAGGGTTTTATTACAGCTACATATAAACAACACAAGCTAGCAAAATAAGATGTACACAAATGTTGATATATCCATAAAATGAGATAATGGACCACCATCAAAATTTTAACTTCCAATGGACATGAACTAAAGAGGGGGAATGTGGGTGGGAGAGGGTGTTCAGGGGGGAGGGGAATGAAAGGGAGGTAATGGGACAACTGTAATAGCATAAGCAATAAAATACATTAAAAAAAATTTTAACCTCCGGAGAATTCTGAGTAACACGGGGGAAAAGCTTTCATCATGACTGAATCAAGAACGGATCCAGTCCTGGCTGGTGTGGCTCAGTGAATTGAGCGGGGGCTGTGAACCAAAGGGTCACTGGTTCAGTTACCATTGGGGCACATGCCTGGGTTGCGGGCCAGGTCCCCAGTAGGGGGTGCATGAGAGGCAACCACACACTGATGTTTCCCTCCCTCTCATTCTCCCTCCCTTCCCCTCTAAAAATAAATAAATAAAATCTTAAAAAAAAAAAAGAACGTATCCAGAGCTATCTTCATGGTATTAACTCAACCATGTTACCACTAATAAACTCACAGAAAAAGATAAGTATAAATATTGGAGTGGTTATCCCAGATAATGTGATTATGGTAAATTTTCCCTTTGAGATATTTTCCAATTTTTCTAAAATAAGTCTGAAACATGAGAAAATTATATAAGCTGGCTAATGTTGGAACACAAAACAGAGCATAATGCTTCAAAATACAGCATCGGAAAAGTATGCACCCTAATTATGACTCATTAAGTGAAAAATATTTAGTGCATTAACATTCCAAAACAAGAACACGAGTGCCAATTAGAACACTAGGGCCCACCTGCGGGGAGGTCAGTGCCACTCCAAAAACAGACACCAGCACCTGCCAGCAAAGCTGCCTTCTGGGGGCCACAGCAGCACTGTGTGTGGCTTCATCTCTGAGGACCTGGCAGTCCCTCCTGGGTCCCCAGGAGGCCCCCCAGGGCTCCCGAGGCTGCCAGGACCTCAGCCTGGCCTGGCACTGCCTGGAACCACAAGACCTCCAGCTGGCCCCACGCCCCCTTCCTGAGTGGATGTCACCGATCTCACCCTGGTTGTTAGCTCAAAAGTCAAGACAGAACTCACAGCAAGTCGAAGACGACACCTTCAGGGGTGCAGACCGGGTAGCTGAAGGGCTGCAGAGAGAGGCTGAGAAAGGACATGGTCACTCCTGGGTATGCAGTGGACTGGCCAGGCCACTGCCACATGCCTCCTATGATTTGTCCCTCTGCCCCTCCCTCCTTTAGCCAGTCCTCCAACAACTCTGGTGCACCCTGCATAGCCTGGGATGGGTGCCGGCACAGAGGTGACCCCCACATCCCTGCCCCTCAGCAGCACCCAGCACAAACCAGTAAGTACAAGGCAAGGGTCCCAGGAGGTGGTGAGGGGGCTTAGGGACAACCGCAGCCTGGTCCTGTCCACACCCTGAGCTGTGATATACAATACACAGGGATCATAGTCAGTCCCCAGAGAGGACCCTGGAGGTGGCCTGGGACAGACAGAACTGGAGTACACCCTCCGACACCTCATACGGCAAGCATAGGCAGGCCACAGTTTTGTACTGAGAACTGCCCTTGCCCATCCCATGAAACTCTGGTGGGGCTTCTGCCCACAGAGTGTGCCCATAGTTCTCCCCACATGTCCCAGGGGCAGACACATGACTCAGGCAAGGCTAGAGGGCCAGGAGCCCAGGGTAAGTTCTAACGCATGGGTCGTGGGGGCAGAGGGAGCTACAGAGGCCCAGACTACCACAGGTCATTTGCCTCCTCATGAAGGGTCTCCTTAAGAAAAGCAGAGTCTGCCCTGGTAGCTCAGTTGGTTAGAGTGTCATCCCGATATGCCAAGGTTGTGGGTTCGATCCCTAGTCAGGGCACATACAAGAATCAACCAATGAATGCATAAATAAGTAGAGCAACAAATCAATGTTTCCCGTCTCCCTAATATCAATTTAAAAAAGAAAAAGAAAAGCAGAGCCTACAGAGGAAGGCTTCCTGGTGGACTTCCTTGAACCAACACCCTTTTTTCTTACATGGTATTTCTGTCACTAGCCAAGAGCCCAGGCTGACCTGCTTGTTTATACATTGGTCACCTGTAAGTTTGGTCAGCACAGGTCAGTCCCTGGAATCTAGAAAGCCTGGCAGCATGGGGGGCACCGACCTGGATGCTGCCCCAGGAAGCCCTTTGTCTGGCTCAAAAGTCGACTCTAACCCAGTGGCGCTGCTAACGCTGCTGGGGACCAACCAGAGCAGGACCCGGCACCAAATCAAGCTCCAAGCAGCAAGACATGGTCATACCTCCTCCCAAATGGTACCTAAAGGGCACATTCTCAAAGCACACTTTTACCCAGAACCCAATGTAGTTAAAAAATGGGTGAGAAGCAGATCAGAGACCTCTTGGAGGAAACGGGAACCAAAGATGAAAGTATCTCCACACAGTCCGTTCATACCCAACCTCAGCAAGATGTTCTCACAAGGCTGATGACAAGACCTGGTAGGGGTGGGGAGAAACCCAACCAAAGACGTGTGGGTCTCATCTGTTCACCCCCCTGCAGTGAATGCTTCGAGTGGGGAAAGCCTTCACTCACCACTGCAGGGAGCCTCTTGGGCACCCTGGGCAGACCCAGTGGCCTTCCCTGCCCCCTCGCCACCCTGTGGTGTGTGGCTGACCTGCCGTGGCTGAAGTACCAGGGTCACCAGGAGAGTTCTGTCAGCTCTCAGGGCTCACCCTGACCTATGGAAACAGAGCTCGGGGGGTGGGAGGAACGCTGTGCAGACATGCATGTGTACAGGGCAGAGACCACCCTGGCTCAAACTTAGGAAAATCAGGCCCAAGGGGACCACCAGACCACGCACCCCACAGCCCCCAGTGTCCTAGGGTTCAAAAGTCCTAGTCCCACTTTCCCAGCAGACGCAGCTTCTGTTCATACACATACCAACTAGGGTGGGAAGAAGCATTTGAGAGGCTCTAAAGCTGGGTCCCTTCCCACCCCCACAGGTGACCTGCGTTCCCATGGAAGGGGGCTCACGGCATCAGACTATTGCTGCTGCTGTTAGTACTTAGACTCTGACCGAAAGTGAAGTGTGAAAGGCACCAGCCTGCAGCAGGCCGCGGGGTTCGCGCCTCAGTGGCACCACGTCCAGGATGTGAGCCAAGGGACTTCGCTCTTCTAAGCGAAGTAAAACAGGCTTAACAACAGAGTCTATCTACCTTGGAAGGTAAGAATGAGGTTAAAAAAGCAAACTTGTAAACACAGACACAGAATAAGAAGAAAATAATCATCAGTTCTTATTCAGTCATCTTCTCCCACTTCCAGAAAGATCTGGATGGAGGAACACACACAGATCCCTATCTGCATCCCCAAGGATCAGACTCACTATCAAATAACTGCGTTTCAGAGAACGATTACTACGGGAAAATTAAACCCTCGAAACTCTTACCTGCAATGGTCAAAAGGTAAACGACGAAAATTTGTTTGTGGGATATCTGTTTAAAACAAAAATAAGAGACAGAAAATTATTTCTGTAAAAAATTTCACATATGTATTTCTACCAACAATTCAATTACATTTTAAGAAAAAGTTCATGTGCCCTGGCTGGTGCGGCTCAGTGGATTGAGTGCTGGCCTGTGAACCTAAAGGTTTCCGGTTCGATTCCCAGCGAGGACACATATCTGGGTTGTGGGCCAGGCCTCCAGTTGGGGGCATGGGAGAGGCAACCGATCAATGTATTTCTTGCACACAGATGTTTCGCTCCCTCTCTTTCTCCATCCCTTCCCCTTCTCTAAAAATAAATAAATAATACCTATTAAAAAATAAAGATAAAAAAAACCATTAACTCCATTGTATATCTCCATCAGACCTCCTGGGTAACCAGGTTCATTGCCAATGAATAGTAATATTTTGAAAGGACTTTTTTTTCTGAGTAGCAGATCACAACAGTGGGCTTTAAATACTACACCATGATGTAAACAGACGTGCTGTCATCCAGATTTCATTGTCCCATTGGCGAACACAGGCAGAGAAGATGTAACATAATTCTTAAGGACCCCAGGACTTTCAGAATGGTAAATGAGCGCCGGATTCAACTTCAAGCCATCAGCTGCATCAGTCCCTAACAAGACAGTCGGCCTGTCCTTTGAAGTGCTGAAGCCCGGCATCGACTTCTCCTCTCCAGCTATGAAAATCCTCGATGGCACCTTTTTCCAATATAAGCCTGTTTCATCTACATCAAAAACCTTTTGTTTATTGCTGCCACCTTCATTATCATAGCTACATCTTCTGGGTAAATTGCTGGAGCTTCTACATCAGCAATTGCTGCTTTACGTTGCACTTCTATGTTATGGAGATGGCTCCTTTCCTTAAATCTCATGAACCAACATCTGCTACCTTCAAACTTGTCTTCTGTGGCCTCCTCACTTCTCCCAGCCTTCGCAGCATTGAACAGAGTTAGGGCCTTGCTCTAGATTAGACTTTGGCTTAAGTAATGTTGTGGCTGGTCTGATCGTCTAGCCAGACCACTGAAACTTTCTCCACATCAGCAATAGACTGTTTTGCTTTCATACCATTTGTATGTTCATTGGAGTAGCACTTTTAATTTCAAGAACTTTTTGCTGCACTCACAACTTGGTTAACTGCTGCAAGAGACCTACCTAGCTTTCAGCCTAGCTCCGCTTTCCACATGGCTTCCTAACTTACTCACGTCTAGCTTTTGACTTAAAGGGCAGGACCAGCAGCTCTTCCCTTCGCTTGAACTCTTAGAGGCCACCGTAGGGTTATTAATTGGCCTAATTTCAATATTGTTGTATCTCAGGGAATAGGGAGGCCCAAGGAGAGGGGGAGAGAGAGGGACTAGCCAACCAGTGAAGTGGCCAGAGTACACATTAATTGATTGTGTGTGCTGTTTTATCTGGGCATGGTTCATGATGCCTCAAAATAATTACAAGAGTAGCATCAAAGACCACACACAGATCACCAAACAAATACAATAACAAAAAAGCCTGAAATATTGTGAGAATTACCAAAATGTGACACAGAGACACAAAGTGAGAGAATGCTGTTGGAAAAATCGTGCCTAGGCTTGCTCAAAAACAAAACATCTGCAAAGCGCAATACAGCAAAGTGCAACAAAACGAGGTATGCCTGCCTCTACTAACTTGATGGAGAAAAGAATGTTATTTTAACCTACACTTAAAAAAATAAACCAAGACTAAACATTTTCTCATATCTTTAGTGTACTTTCTCTTTTCTGAATTGTCTGTCCTCAGCCCATTTGTCTACTATAGTTTCCATGTTCTTGTTCATGGTTAATTTTTTTAATTTTTATTTATTGATGTTTAGAGAGAGAGGAAGGAGGGAAGAGAGAGAAACACTGATTTGTTGCTTCACTTATTTATGCACTCACTGACTGATTCTTGTGTGTGCCCTGACTGGGAATCGAACCCACAACCTTGGCATAACAGGACAGCACTCTACCCAACCGAGCTATCCGACCAGAGCTAATTGTTCATTTTTACAGGTTCGTTGGATAGTGAAGACATCATCCCTTAATTACACCCCAAGCATACCAAGGGGAACACAAGAATTTCACGCCTTACCTGGTTTCTTGCCACCATAGAAGTGTGTGTACTCAGCACACGTAATGTACCTGAAGGAGAAAGAGAGAATCTTACTTCCACCCCCTTTGTAAAGAGGGCAGAGCCTCCAGAAGTAATGGGTGATTCATTCAGCAAATGTTTATTAAACACCTACTATGTGACAGGCACATAGTGATAAACACAACAGGCATGTGATAGACAAACAAGTAAGCAACTACAAACAGTCTGGTTTTGATCTGGAGAAAATGAACTGAATTTAACAGAAGGTTTGACGATGAGCAGGAGCTTGCCATGTGAATCTCTGGGGGACAGGCTCTTCCAGCAGAAGGACCAAGCAGACGTGTCATATATAAAAGCCATGAGGCAGGAAAAGCTGTTGGGTTCCTAAAGAAGTGTGAAGTCACTGATAAACAGTGCCCATGGCGGCATGTGACAGGAGAGGAAGAGACAGGAATGGTGGTCAGATCACATGAGGACTCTGGATTTGCTGTAGGCTGGATGGAAAGTTGTTGGAGGGTTTGGAGCAGGGCCCTGATGTGATCTAATGTAAGTCCTCATAGCATCACTCTGGCCGCTGCGTGTAGCGGGACAAGCAAGAGAGGGAGCAGATCGCTGGCTGGTGTGGCTCAGTGGATTGCGCACTGATCTGCAAACCAAAAGGTCGCAGGCTCAGTTCCCAGTCAGGGTGCATGCTGGGTTGCAGGTCAATGTTTCTCTCCCTCTCTTTCTCCCTCCCTTCCCCTCTTTCTAAAAATAAATAAAATCTTTTAAAAATAAAATAAAAGAAGAGAGGGAGCAGAAATCCATCAGAAGATAACTACAAAGGTCCAAGCAGGAGTTGACACAAACTCTGCCTAACCCTGGCTGGTGTGGCTCAGTGGATTGAGCACCAGCCTGAGAACCAAAGGGACACAGGTTCAATTCCCAGTCAGGGCACATGCCTGGGTTGCCCACCAGGTCCCCAGTAGGGGGCATGTGAGAGGCAACCACACATTGATCTTTCCCTCTCTTTTCTCTCCCTTCCTCTCTGTCTAAAAATAAATAAATAAATAAAATCTTTAAAAACAAAAAACAACCCCTGCCTATGTGGAGGGAGTTGGTGGGAGAGACAGTGGTCAGTCCCTGAAAGAGTCAACAGGACTTACTGATGGACTGGAGGAGAAAGAGGCACCAAGACTAACTCCCAGACTTCTGACCTGAGCAAACTGAGACAGGGGAAACGGGGGAGGAGTAGCTCAGGCACTGAAAAACAAGGGTTCCGTTGGGGCATATTAACTTTGAAATGTTTATCGGACCTCTAAGTGGAGATATCGATTAAACCGCTGGCTACTGCAGTCACCCACGGAGAATGTAAACGGCAGCAGAAACCTGGGGGATGTCGACCTATGGGGTCTGGAAGATGGGGAGGAGGATCCAACAGAGAGAGAGGCCACTGAGACAGACGGAAAATGAAGAGCGTGTGGTGTCCCAAATACCAAAGAAGGGCTTCAGAAGGAGAGACGTGGTCAATTGTGTTCTATGCTGTTGAGAAGCCCAACGAAACGAGGACTGATAATTGACCACTAGATTTAGTTACAAGGAAGTTACTGGGATCCTGACAAGCGTAGTGTTGAGGGTCAAAAACCTCACTGAAGTGCTTTCAAGAGGCAGCAGAAAATGGCAAGTACACACAGCGCTTTCACGTTAGATACACGGTAGCAACTAGAGAGGGACATGGACGAGGTTGGTTTTAAACTGATTCTGTAGCATCTGTGTAGGCTGATGGGCATAAACCAGCACAGTGGGAGAGACAGGAGATGCAGAAGAGAGCGGGACTAATTCACGAGCAGAGCTCGCGAGTGGACAGTGGGGCGGTCCAGGGCAAAAGCGAAGTCGAAGGGGCTGTGTCCGAGGGGCGCTGGGGCGGCGGGAAGGCCGCGCCCAGGTGACGGCACCTGTGGTCTATTAGGGCAAACGCCTCCAAAGGCGGAATTCCAGGAGATCTCGGCGGCTGTGGGGGGAATTACCCGGCCTGGGGAGGGCGGCGGAAGTTTCTAAGAGGAAGCGACTTCTGAGAAGGGCTCTGGGGACCAGCTCTGAAAAAAACGGGAAGGGGGAACCGGCAGAGTGCGGGACAGGCGGGGACTGAGGCAGAACCGGGCTCAAGCAGAGCCAGGAGCTCCGGCTGCGGCTCAACTTACATCTTGTCCTTCTGGTGCTGTCGCTTCCCCATGGTGGCAGAGGTGGCAGTGGCAGGACTAGTAAACGCGGAAAATCTTCAACGCACAACCAGGACCACCGCGTCTCGGCCCAACCTTGTAACTACTTCCGGGTCCCGCCCGGGGAGCGGGCGCTGGGCATGCCGGGAACTGTGGTCGCCGGAGGCAAGCAAGTCCGTGTGCGGGCGCAGCTGCTGGGCTAGCGGAGTTCTCAATTGGGATGGGATTCGGTAGGAGCTGCCTCCGCCTCGTAGCCGCGTCTTCTCCGGAGCGCCTCGCGTACCCGCCCAGTCCCGGACTCAGTGCCATCCTACTCAAACCCGTCCTGGTTTGACCTGTGTTCTCAGGTCTTTTAAGTAGTCTGCCAGGGACCTAAAGTCCCACCAGCCTCTGCCCCATCTCTGCTCCCCCTCAGTGACAGATGCCTCCAAAGCGACGTCCATATTCGCTGTGTACATGCTCACTTCCCATTCTCTCCACGCATTTGGTCCCCACCGCATCCAGGACCCTCTTCTGAGTGGTCTAAACCTGAAAGTTCAAAGCCCTCACTGATCCCTCTGGTCTCTTCTGACCGACTCTTCCCTCGACCAAATCACGTTCGTTTGTCCCAGCCTGAGCCCTGGACTTCAGTCAACACTCAAGCACAGGGTGATCGTGGCTTTAAGTACAACTTGTAACCCTTGACTCCCAACACTAAACTGCCAGTGCTCCAGACTCCTGATCTCTCCTTGGGTATCCGCTGATCTCAAGTTTAACATGTCTGCTCAAAGCAGAATTCTCCATCCCTCACCCCCTACACGCCGCCCCCCCCCCCCAGTCCCCACTCTCCTCCACCATACCACGAACTACCTAGTTACCCAAAGCCAGATGTCCTTACCTTTCTCATCTCATCTCACGGCTGGCTCCTTCTCATTTCTAGGTTTCAATATAAATGTCACCTCTTCTGAGCCACCTTCCCTGCGAACCCACCCACCCCATATATCTCCATTTCAGCTCCCATAGGGCTTTCACATCTTGTAATCCTGTATTAATTTGAGCTATATACTGGTTTACACCACACATACACACACACACACACACACGCGCGCGCGCCCGCGAGGATGGGATGTAAGATCCTTAAGGGTAGGGGCCCCAACTGCTTGGTTTATTATCTCCAGTCCGGAGCAAATTGTGTTGCATACACAGTGGCAATGAATACCTGCTAATGTTCAGCAGTCGTTGACTATTTTGTGAGGACTCACATCTCACATGCAGGTTTGATTCTAAGGTCAGTGTGTGAGGCAACAGCTAGAGTCACTATCTTTGAAATTCCTTAGGGAAGTGCCAAGTTGAAAACTGACACACCAGCTCATTTTCCTCTAAGGAGGGAACAGATCGCTGTTTGTAAACTTGCACCCAGATAAGGCTTGTGTTTAGGGGCCGGGTGTAGAAAAAAAAAAGGTAGACTTACAGCCCAGTGGGGTCAAGTAAGGGGCCATAGAGTCCCTGACGGACAGGGCAGCACTCTCTCCTCATTCATTTCTCTTTCAAAGTGAAAGAGATTCCAGAAGGGCTGGATTCCTGTGTTAGATTGCAAGCAAGGGAACTTCACAGTAGCCCTGACCTGACCTCCTGCTATATGCAAGCTCAGGCCTCAGGGCCTCAGGATGGCCCTAGACTGACAACCTCTTTGGGCTACAGGGAGTCCATGGGATTGCACAGCCCTAGGGACCCCAGCACGAGAAAGGCACCTCTAAGAGAACTTTATTCACACCTCCGCAATGGTCTGTACGGAAGAGGTTATGGGCTCTTCTTTTGGGGCACAGACTCTGCACTGCCAGGGTCATTCTCTGAGTCATCTTTACGTCTGGGCACAGGCTGGAACTTGAGCAGGACAGGTGGAGTGAAAATGGAGGCCTTCACAGGAGGGGCTGGTGTCTCCTCGGTGCTGGGGGGGTCACTACGGGATTCGGTCCTGTGCAGGAGACAGCCAAGACATGTCCACAAGGTCGGACACCAGCACACAGGGCCATCAGAGGTACTCATGACAAGCCTGCCCCTGGGCTGTGGGATAGCGCTAGATGCACTTGTATTCCCAGAAATCTCCCCCAAGAAGGTTTATTCAAGGCTGCTCATTGTAGCAATGCTGTGATTGTGAAAACCTGGAAACATCTAAACGTTCATCAGGAACCAAAGTGTAGCCATGCAGTGGACTATTCTAGAGCCGTTTAAGGAATGAGGTAGGTCCGTATTCCCCAACAAGTAAAGACACCCCAATGATACAGTAATGGAAAAAATCAAGTTGCTGAGAGGTACATGCAATATAATCCTGCTTTGGTTAAAAAATTAATGTGTGTGTGTGCATGTTGGAGCAGTACACATGAAACTCTTAGCGGCAGGACTCTTAGCAGCGGGGGACTCTTTATGCATGCTTTCCTGTATTGTGAATTTTTCCCCATGGAATATGTTCTGCTTTTGTAAGTTTTTAAAAACTAGTTTACAATAACCCATTTTTGGTGATGGCATCATGAGAGCACCACTCACTCAGAAATCAACACGTAACAAGAGCCTGAAAATTGTCCCCATTGCCCTGACCAGTGTGTCTCAGTTGGCTGGGCTTTGTCCTGCAAAGCAAAAGGTCACCAGTTCAATTCTTGGTCAGGACACACGCTTGAATTGTGGGTTTGGTCCCTAATTGGGATGTGTGCGAGAGGCAACAGATCGATGTTTTTCTAACTCTATTTTCTCCCTCCCTTCCCCCTCTCTAAAAATAAATAATTTTTTATTTTGAAAAATTGGTCCCATTAGTGAAATATTTCAACAAGCAAGAATGGTTGAGTATCCCTGGCTGGTGTGGCATGGTGGATTGAGCGCCAGCCTGTCAACCAAAGGGTCACCAGTTCGATTTCCAGTCAGGGCACATGCCTGGGTTGCGGGCCAGGTCCCTGGTTGGAAGTGTGTGAGAAACAACCAGTTGATGTATCTGTCACCCATCAATGTTTCTCTCCCTTCCATCTCATCTCTCTAAAAATAAATAAATAAAATCTTTTTTAAAAAAGGTTGAGGGTGGGCTGGGATGGGAGTAAAAGATAGAAAATTGTACTTGAATAACAATTAAAATAAAATTTAAAAAAAAAGGTTGAGTAAATGATGTTTCATCCATACAATGGAGTATCTTGCATCTATTATTATTGGTGAATTTAAAAGGTATTTTTCATGACATGGGAGGAAACATATTTGAGAGCTGGCTACCAAACTGCCAGATGGGATGTTCCCAATTATGTAACAAGTTACTGTATGTGCACATACGTGTGTATCCCCCGGAAGAAGCCTACGCCAGAACACAAGTATACAGTAACAGCAGTTACTTCTGGCGGTGGGAATCAGAGTGATTGGTGTCTTTTTTGGTGCGCTGTTCAAATTGTCTATTTGGCATATTCTTTTACATATGGTTTTAGAATCTGAAAAAAGATAGTCCTTTCGAAGAAGAAGAAGAATATCCTTTCCCTTACAATTCTACTTCAGAAACTTAATCTGAAATTCCGGAACGGCTTCACACATAAAGATGTTCATCCCAGCAGTAACCTAGGAAACACTGGAAGCACCTTCCATATCTCCCAGTGGAGTTGAATAAGTGACGGCCCTATGTGCACTGGGTGTTCATTTCATGACCAATGGAACTTGCGTTCAAAACACCGTCAAGAAGTATAGAACTCACCAGGGCCTTCATGTGACGGGGGAAAGGCAGGAGAAATAAAAAGGCACTGTCTAATTGAATCGCAACTTTTTAAAACTGTGCCTAGAGAAAGCTAGAAGATATCTTGACGGAAACGCCCTGATGCTGACCCAGCCCTGCTGTGTGGCTCCACTATTCTGTAAGGACCTGATGGGGCTCAGTAAGTAACGCTTTACTTTTTCATTTTGCTCTGTAACAACATGGCAACTGTGTTTGCTGACCGCCCCCTTCTCTGTGACCCGGCAGCCAGTGCCTTGCTGCCTCCTCACCCCACCTCCTTCTGATCTGATTGGGTAGCCCATTACGCTTCCACTGAGATGTAACTCATGAATCTACATAATCAAACTGATTATACACATTTTTATACACAATCACTTTCCCCACCTACTCATCTCCTTGGGGTCGTTTTCCAGGATTGAAAAAACTAGATCAGAGAATTCGAGAACTTCTATAGCTCCTGATATATGTTAACAGATTGCTTTTTTTTTTTTATTTTTAGAAAGAGGGGAAGGGAGGGAGAAAGAGAGGGAGAGAAACACTTATTGGTTGCCTCTCCTACTTGCCTTGACCAGGACAGAACCTGCAACCCACAATCCAGGCGCGTGCCCTGACCGGGAATCAAACCAGCAACCTTTCACTTTGCGGAACAATCAACTGAGAAACGCCAGTCAAGGCAACAGATTGCTTTTCAGAAGGACTAAACCTTCAACTCTTGTATTTAAAAGGATACCATCAAGAAAGTGAAAGACAACCCACAGAATGGGAGGAAATATTTGCAAGTCATATAGAGGTCTTGTGTCTACAATATATAAATGTCTCACAACTCAAAAAAAAAAAAAAAAAGACAACCCATAACAAACACTAGGGAGTGACTTTTCCAGTCCTCCTGACTACACAAGGGTCCTTCCTGGAAGTGGAAGGCACCATCGTAAAGAACATGTGTCCAGCCTTGGCCACACCACCACAGTGCTGGTCAGAGGCGAAGCACGGGCTGAGCCAGGGCAGTGCCTGGCCCCGGGGAGGCTCAGAAGCACACTTACCAGGGGAAGCCGGGGCAATGGAGTTTGTGCACGCTGTTTCCAGGCAGGTACGAGAAATGGAAGCCTCCAGGGTTGAGGACCAAGGGGGTCAGATCAACCATGTGGCTGCAAGACAGGGCAGAGGGGGATCATCAGCTCTGGGATCCTCCCAGGTGGGGTCTCCCCAGTCACAGAGGGTACCATTCTGACATAGGGACACAGACCTTTGAGCCTAGACTCCTCCCCTGGACAATGAGAATAACCACTCAGGATGTGGTGCGGATTAACTAAGAGATGGGGAGGAAATAGCAGCTGAGCTGCCTGCTGGGCACACTCCCAAAAGGCTCCCTTTTCCCTTGCCTCGCACCCACATAAATTCCTTTTACCTCTTTCGGTTTGATGACAGGTCAGTCCAGTTTAGTTTTACCTCAGAACTGGAAACTTCCATTTTCTCCATCTGCAGGAAACAAATGACATCTCAGGACAAGCTTGGGGGCCTCACCGTAAATGAAAAATCACCGGTACAAGGACTATGAGAACTATGTGACTTTCATTCAGTCAGCAAATACATCAGGCTCATCCTCTGTGCCCATCTTGAGCTTGGTATTATCAGGGGGCAGGGGAGGGGATGGGGGCTAGGGGCCAAATGAGAAGGTCCTAACCCAGCCTGGGGGGTAGGAGACTGGCCGGAATAAGCATGTAGGGTGAATGGGAGTCAGAAGGGGCAGGAGGTTAGAAAGGACACTACAGGAGAATGACACTCCCAGGGAGAGCCCCAGCAAGGGGGCCTGTGGTTCTCCACCTGCCCTTTGACAGCCCCAGGATTCTGCTGGTGCCTTGCACAGCTGAGGCTACGCAGGTAAAGCTCTATGCCTTCAACCCCCTCCCCGACTCTTCAATCAGAGCAGCCCCCCTTTCATCACTTTATCCATTGCCATTCCACCCAAGACTTTGCCTGCAGTCTTAAAAAGGATTCTGCTGCTTAAAAAAAAAGTTCTCAGAGTCACAGCTGCAGCCGGCAGGGGACAGCCATTGGTTCCCAGCAGGGTGCCAGAGGCTGCCCCTCCCTGGGCTGTATGGAGGGACGATGCATCTACTGACCCATCTACTGACCGACTTGCTAGGCAGTGGAGGAAAGGGACCAAAGACCCTCGGCATAGCGTAGACCGGGGGTGATGGGGCTGTCACAGAGGCTGTGGTGGTGGCAGGTGGTGGCAACGGCAGAGGTGGCAGCAGTGTTGGTGGCAGGCATGGGGAGGTTGACTGGTCCCGCAAGAGGATGGGTTCTGGTTTCTTCACTTTAGGCTTCCTTCTCTTCTTCTTGGCATCTGTGACAAAAGGTGCAAGTGAGTGCCTACCTCTCAGCCAGAATAGGGTAGAGTGGGAGCCAAACACGATGGCGTGGGGTATTCAGTATCCCCAACACAGAGGGGAGGCAGCCCCCTCAAGCATACCACATAGCAATGCCTACAACTACCGCTGACAGGCACCAACACACGCCACCTCACTGACCCCACAACTGCCCCACGTAGGAAGGGTACTTTTGTCTCTATCTTCAAGCAGAACCGGAAACTCCAACTGTACAGGCACAGGCAGGATCCATAACAGGCTGTCTGATTTCAAGGGCAGAATTCCACGGGAAGTGATCGAGTGTCACTGCCACAGAGGGCTGGGCTTGGCCTGGGCAGGTTGGTCTGCTGCCACCACCGCCAAGCATCAGGGAAAGCTCTCAAATCTGCCAGCATTCTCGGGTGTCCAGGCCCTGGACAGTGAGTCTGCTGACTATCCCCAGCCCTGGGGCCGACCCAGGGCTGTGCAAAGGGCCCTTCTATGAGAAAACCCGCATGGGGGTGGGCTTGCACCTTCCCTCAAAGAGGGAATTTTGAGGGGAAGGACCCTGGGACCTGTCCCCTCTCCTCTCTCCATGTTAGATCTTCCTGGCTATTTTTACTGTTTGAAATTGAACTACCAGTAAAGAGGGTGTTAACAAGCTCCTCATACAGCCCATCAGAACAGCTCATCTGGAATGATGATAACCAATGCCAGAGGGCACTGTCCTGGAGGCTGAGAGCCTGCACCCCAGAGCAACCCAGACCTGAGCTCAGCTCTTGGCCCCGTGACGTACTGTGTGACCTCAGCCCCCTGGGCCTGCTTCCTCTTCTGCAAAACAAGGATAAATAACATCAATGCTGCCTCAGGAGGCTGTGGAAAAAGGTACACATGCTGTGCATCCTGCCGCCAGATGAAGTGGTGACTCAGCATCATGGGAGGTGAGACACCCAGGGGAGCTGGGCCTCCCAATGGGATGCAGAAGAAAACAGCACCCTCCCCAACCAGCAGTCTCCCACTGGACGCCAGCACATCAAACGAACTGAACCCAAATCTAATCGAGGCATTAGAGCAACTGTCCGAGAAACAGAGGCAGAGAGAGACAAGCCACACCAGTGATCAAAACAACGGATACAAATCCGAAAAGTGGGGTACCCCGAAGGACCATGTCATTTTTCAAGTCCATAGCAGGGGAGGGGAGAAGTAAGAGCTTCCACCTCAAAGGGGACTTCAGCAGCAGCAGTGGCCACTTGTCCTCATTGGCCATCCCTGTGCAGTCACAATATGGCCCCCTTCATTTCACCCTCACAAGTGCCCCAATGTGGACACAAATTATACGGTCACCCTGGTGAAAAGGCACCTCAGAGGCCTGACACCCACACCAATGTGTGGGCCTTCTTGGGCCCTGACATGACAGGGTAAGTGTAGAAAGACCTCTGTGGACCTCCCGGGAAGTCTGACGGGACTAAGTGTCAGCTAATGTTAGGGAACTGTTGTCAATTACATCAGCTTAGACACAGTGATTATGTCAGAAACTTTTTTAAAAAATTATTATTATTAAGAAGCATTCTAAAGTGTTCAGGAAGACAGTGATGTCTGAGATTTCCCTGAAGTGCTCCAGAAAAAGCAAACGGGGGTCTAGAGCAGGGCAAGAGGGAGGTAGTTGCAGAGGCTGAGTGATGGGTATGTAAGTGCTCACTGTAGCCTCTAGGGCTGTGTATGTTCATGTTCATAATGAGGGTTCCAGGACATGGGGTCCTGCGTCGGGTTTGCCGGGTCCCTTGGGCCAGGCAGAGGTCGAGCCTCACCCTGGGAGTAGAGGTGCACGCGGTGGATGCTCCTCTTCAGGTGCTGCAGGCGCTGGTGCATCTCTTGGGCGCCCATGCTGTTGCAACAGTTCAGCTCCCCCTGGACTGCACAGAAGAACTTGGCCTGCGACAACAGCCGGAGAGGTAGGTCAGGTGGAAGCTGTCGGACGGTGAGCCCCTTCACCACCGCACTCCCCAAGCTGGGTGGCCTCAGGCTTCTGGAGGACCCAGCCCAGCAACTCCAGCTAGTCCCTCCTCCCCCATCCCCAGACCCCATCCTAGAGGGCAGGTGGGGGAGGTGACAGCACGGCCTTGCGACCCCCACCCCTTCCCCTGCAGCTCCCGGCAGGGCCCGCACCCAGAGGAAGGAGAGAAGTCCGCGCTGCTCGCATTCCGCCTGCTTGCTCTTGCGCACCACCCTCTCCGCCAGCGCTGGGTTGCGGTCCAGGCTGCGGAAGAGGCGGCGCAGTGCGCGCTCCGTGTAAGTCGTCGCCTGCCTCTCGAAGTCCTCCTCGGAGATGAGCTGGCAGAAGGTCACACTCTGAGGGAACTCGCGGTCGAACTCGTCCAGGACCTCCATCCAGGTGGGGCTGCGGGGGGGGGCGGGGGGGGGGCCAGACTGCCCGCAGGGCGGAGCGGCTGTCAGGATTGGGGCCCCTGCGAAGGCCCGTGTGCTGGTCTCCGGCAGTGGGCGTTTGTTTCCCACAGCCCCCTCGCCACTGCCCCAGTGCCCCCACCGGGCGAGCCAATCCGGAGAGCCGGCCGCACGTGACAATGCCCCTGGCTCTGGAGGAGAGGAGCGCTCTCTTGCCTTCGACGGGGAGGGTGGACGCCACTGGCCACTGCCCTGGGCTAGATCCCGACGGGAGTGCGGCAGGGCTTTGATCCGGACCCAGCCTAGGGCCACACCGAGAACACGGCCAGCGCCGGAACTTTCCAACTTCTTCGAGGCTCTCATCCCTTGCCCGGCCTCCAGGCCCTCCCTATCCCATCTGTACCCTCCTCCTCGTGGTCTGTAGCCTCCCAGTCCTCCAGCCAGAGCCCTGCTTCTCCCCCAGACAACGGCCGAAGGACTTCACTCTGCCCGGGACGTTGTGCCCTCTTCCTGTGTGGTGTGTGAGAACAGGAGCCCATTCTCAAGCTCCAACTCCCCTCCCCATCCTGTGGGAACGTGATGAAGGCCATCTGTAAGGTAGCACTGTGAGACCTTGGGAGGTGGGCCAGCTCCTCAGTCAAGGGCCAAAGAGAAAACTGCTACTGGATGTGAGCCCGAACTGTAAACAACTGCGGAGAAAAGCTAGCATTTAGATCTGACGCAGCATGTGCCCTTGGAGCACATCCCCACGCCCACCTCCATGCCCTGTTTGCTTTGTTTTCTGTACTTGTGTAACCCTGTGTGGCAGAAAACTTCACCAGCCCGCCGCCCTGGTGCACAGTAAGTCCAAATAAATCCATGTCTTTCACAGCCATGATTTTAGCTTCCTCGGTTTATTTCTTTGAAATTGGACAAGATTTTCTCAGATCTGAGCTCTTTGCATAACATCCTCTTACTCTCTGGCATCAAAACCACTCTTCTCCAGCCTGTCCTCTCTCCCCCTGATATAGAAGGCACTTATGCAGACATGAGCAGAGTAGGAATGGTGGGCCAGGTACATAAGGTCACCAGGGAGGAAAATCCTGGGTGCCTAGCAATGGACATCTGTGGGTGGGACCTTGCCCCTGGGTGACCTTTCCTCTCCCAGCACATCACTGGCCCTGCAGCTGGGACCCTCCCCTGACCTTTCCTCCCCTGGCATGTTGCTAGTCATGTTCCTCAGAAGGGGAAGGAGGGGGCTAGAGAATGGCCTCATTCGACTCCCATACAAGCCCTTGCATGACCACTCCTTCAAGCATCAAGCCCGCATCAAATAACCCGAGGAATAAAGCCTTGGATCTGTTGACCAGAGACAGAGTTTTGATCAAACTAGAGACAACATCCAGGCCTCACTGGTGTTTCAGCTCCAGGCACGGAAAATCAGCAAAAGCAGACGACCAGTCAGTGCACGCTTTGACGCTGAGGAGTCACACCTGGAAAGCTCATACATATTCTACAGAGATCCTCTCCTGCCCCCCAGACCTCCAGAGAAGAGCTAAGACTCAGGACCCAGTGTGCGCACACTCCCTCTCTAGAGCATGCCGGTGCCCTTTTCCCTCTCCTACCTCCAGGCATGTTCTTTGCCTGCCTTTTTCCTAACCTCCAAGGGCCCTGCGTTTGCCTCTGTAACTTGCTTCCTGAGCCCACACAGCTCAGCTGGCTCGCTTCTTCTACCCCTGTGACTTTCTAAATAAACTTTTGCTTGTTTTTGAGTCTTGGCTCTGAATTCTTTCCTAGTCAAACCCAGCTGAGGTCTGACGTCTGCTGCTGTTTTGACATTAACACCCCTTCATAACCACTTCTTTGCCGTATACTTGCTGTTACTTCTTCTCTGGCATCTCAAGCTGCAACTTATGCGTTGCAGAAGGGCCTGCCTCCACCATACCACCTGGATGATCTCATTCACTTCTTGGTCCCAACCCAGAACTGACTTAGCAACCCTAACCTGCATCTCAGACTCAGGCCTTCCCTGGGATCCAGACCCATGTCCAGGGTCTCCTGGGGACATTTCTTGGGCATCTCATGCTAAATATGTCCCGATGCGCACACAGTATTTTTTTTTAAAAGATTTTATTTATTTATTTTTAGAGAGTGGAAGATAGGAGGAGAGGGAGAAACATCAATGTGTGGTTGCCTCTCACGTGGTCCCCACCGGGGACCTGGCCTGCAACCCAGGCATGTGCCCTGACTGGGAATCGAACCTGCGATGCTTTGGTTTGCAGCCCGCGCTCAATCCACTGAGCTACGCCAGCCAGGGCCGCACACAGTATTTTTTCCCTCTCCTATTTAGTCAGTGGCTGACACCACCATCCACCCCAACCATGAACAAGGGGCGTGCACCCTGAACTGTTGCCTCCCAGTCTCCTCCGCACATCTCCCTCCAACCCCCGCCCCCAAATCAGCCCTGAAAGCCATGCAGCGCACCAGAGAAGTCTAATGAGATTTTTTACCTCCTACCGCTAAACCCCCAGCCCTCTAAGCCTCAGCTCTCCTCCTCACAGGCGGCAGCACTCACTTCCTCCCGCTTTAGAGACAACCAAGGAGGGAGATCTGGCCTGTGTATTTGCCTAGGGGTGCAGGCAGATACACCTGAGTTCAAAGATCCATTCTGCTTCCTGACCCCTGTGACTTACAAAATGAGACTTTACTTTAAAATATATAGTGTGTGTTGCCCTGGCTGGTGTGAATCAAGTTGCCGGTTCAATTCATTGTCAGGTCATACACCTGGGTTGCAGGCCAGGTGCCTGGTTAGGGGCACGCAGTAGGTAACTGATCGATGTTTCTCTCCCTCTCCTCCCTCCCTTACCCTCTCTTTAAAATTAAATAAATAACATATTTTAAAAAATAAAATATATAATGTATGCCTTTTTATAAATAGAATAAGCATCCTTTGAAGGGTCAAGCAGGCCACTGATTAACCTTCTGACCACGTTCTGCTATTATCACTTCACACTCTATATGTTTATTTGTATTTTTAAAAGGTGTATGGGGCACTCTCTGTGCTGGCACTGCCAAGAGATTAAAAACAAAAAAACAAAACAAACAAAAAGAAATACATGGTCCCTGCCCTCCAGGGTTCCCAATCTAATGAGGACTTCAGCCAGGGGGAGAATATTTCCATCTAACAGGCTCTGCTGGAAGGACATTGGATGCTGTTGAAACCAGGTAAGGCTTCTGCTGGAAGGCAACATGTAAGCAGACCCCCGAGTCCTCCTTCAAGGCTCCCGCTGATGGGTCCAGAATCTGCACAGGAGTAAGTGTGGCCACCTCCAGGCATGGCACCTCGGTGGACAGGCCTGAGCCAGGTGGCCTTGGGATGGGGGAACCCCAAGAGAGGAGGCCTAGGAGGCAGGGAAGCATGTGCCATTGCCCCTCATACTCCCCATGAACACCAGGGCTTCCACCCCCAGGGTGGAGGAGGTAAAACTGGTATCGGCCAGGGTTGAGGGGTATAGCCAAATGCCCATCTAGAACCTGGGCTTCCTCTCAAGGAGACAGGATTGCATGACTGTCACTGGGCACATAAAAACCTTATGCATTGTGTCAGGCCCTGATGGTGGAGGTGGCCCTGCCGACATGCCTGGGGCCAGGCTCCTCGGCAGCTCAGCTCCAATCCCCCCAATTCCAGCTGAGAGGGTGGACATGCCAGGCACCTCATAGTCCCTCCTGCAGGCTCAGGGCAGCGTATCTCCCTGTAAGAGAACAAGATGGTGCAGTTGGTGGGTATCACCTGCAGGCTTCACATCCCAAGGCTACCTGCCCACTCCAAATAGTGCTGCTCCTGCTGAGAACCCAGGAAAACATTCTCTTCAGGCTCTGGAGGGCTTGGTCCAGTTCCCCTCCACATGGTCAAGGGTGAGCTGGGTCTGAGCCTGCCTTAGACAGACCCTCCATGCAGAGCAGCTGGCCTCCATTTCTCCATAAGACCCTGACCAAACCTGGAGTTTCCAGTCTTACCCAGGGTGCTGGTATGAAAGATCCTCTTCAAACCAGAGCTTTTCTGAATCCAGCGCCTCTGACCCCGTGCTTGTCCAGCCATGACCCAGATGGAGAGTTTATGGGGCAATCCCCCAGCTCTGCACTCACCTAATTCTCTGACAGAGGGTCCAGCCCAGCTCTGCACCTGTACCTGACTGCTAGGAAGTGGAGTGAGGCAGCAAAACACCCTCACCCCAGGTGCTCTGTGTGGTGGGCTGGACCTGACTGATGCCCTTTCATCATTGCACTGCTTCCCAGCAGCCCACAGTAGTGCAACAGGGAAAGAGTGTCAGGCAGGCCTGCCAGTGCTTTGGTCTCCCATGGTCGGTGGGTGGGGATCTCAGACCAGGAATGCAGGCCCATCGGGGCGGGGCTTCTGCCTGGGGGAAGGGTGCCCTCTGACCCCAGAGGCCCAGGCCTGGCCAGGATCTCAAGTTTCCATGGAGAAGGGAGCCAGCAGGGCAGGGGGGAGGGGAGAACCTGCAGGCCCAAGGGGCTCAGCCTAGGGAGGAGGTGATGGAAGTGTGGGGGAGGGGGATCCCCAAGGTTGGTCCCCAGATGCTTTGACAATATCATTGCACTGCTTCTCAGAGCACAGTAGTGCAATCTCGTCAGAGCACCTGCGGCCAGCAGGGGGGGTACCCCCCACAGCAATACACATAGGGTGGGAGAGCTCAGTTGTGGGTGGATGGGGCTAGAGGCCCTTGTCGTGGACATCAGGACCAGGAGGAGTGATTTCAGGAGGGCTGCAGTCCTTAGGGTCCTCAGGACCCCAGGGCACCCAGACCTAACTCAGCCTGCTCCAGCCAGAGGTGGACAAGAGACCCCCAAACTGAGGGGTAGCTCCAAACCAGGAGCGGGAGCAGAAGGGAGGAAGGGGCGCACACACAAAGGAGAGGGGCCCCTGCTCCACCGCAGTCCGACACCCATTCGAGCCTGAAGCAGGGGTGGATACAGCCCAACAACCCTATGCCCTCACCCAGCCCCGAGGCTCCCAGGAGAAGGACGACTCCACTTGGGGACGACGCTCTCCTGCTAGCCCAGGCCCCCATCCCTGGCCCCTGGCCCCCAACTTGGGCTCCGCGTTTTGTCCTAGCAGATTTGCTGCCCGGAGGCCCAGAGCGCAGCGGAGAAATAGGATAGGGTGGGGGTAGGGAGTCCCGCCCTCCTGGAGTCCCCCGACCGGAGAGGGCGCCTGGGGTCCGGGCTGAGCCCCACCACACAAACCTGCCAGTTAGGGCCGCCCTGCCAGCTTCCGGCGATGTGCGACCCTTCTACTCACGCAGCGGGACACCCCTTCCTACTCTGGCCCGGGCATGATGCAGAAGGTTAGCGGGAGAGAGGTCCTCGGGCAGTCGTCCGCCCCGTAGTCTCCACCAGGACTACCCCGCACCTCGTGGCGCCCTCCAGCCCGCCGGCTCCATCTTTAACCTGCTGACAGTCGGAGGGGCCGGGTCCCCAGCTCCTTAGCATAATGCCGTGCTCATTGGCTGGCACCGGAGCGGGGCTTTGCCACCCTCACAGCTATTGGCTAAGACTGGAGCGATTTCAAAATAGCCTCCGGCTGGGATTGGCGGTGCTGCCGCCCAGTCTAGGGCTTGGTGGTTTTAACAATGAGTTCTACAAACACTTTCTCCCCATTCATAACTTATCAAAAGAAACTTTGCTGCCTTTTCTCTGCTCCGATGTCAACAATTTTTCTAGCTGCGAGGATGAGAGCACTTGGAAGTCCGGTGGGGGGCAGGGGCAGCCGCGCGGCTGAGCCCATAGAGGATGGGGTTGCGACCTTTGGAAAATGCCGAACCCACGCGGTACAGCCCAAGGTGGAGCACAGCTGCAGGTCTGCTTCGTTTTCTGTGCTGATATTGCTCCCTGTACCTCCCAGACGCGATATTCACCTGCAGCGGGCTTTCTGGCTGCGGTAGCCCTCACTGCCACTCTCCTTCCACCCCCTCGCATCGACCGCTTGGACCTGAGTGAAATTTGCCAGAAGCCACCCGGGTAGGCCTGGACTGTGGAGCCTTGTGGATCTGAGGGAGGTACCGGGAAGGGAGTGTTGGCTTGGATCACTGCGTGATTGCGATCCACTTTGTGGATAAGCATGCACTAAGTGCTACCCTCGGCTGATGACCTGGAAAGATACACACCTACTTGCCCTCACAGAGCTGCAGTGCGTGCGTGCGTGCGTGCGTATGTGTGTTGGTGGGACCCGAAAGCGGGGTGCTTAGGGCCCCTCCTGTTTTGTTCTCTCAACCCAATGGCTGAGAGCAAATATTTTTGAGGGAGGCAGAGCTAGGTTTGAATCTTTACGAACCATGGTTGCCTTCTCTACAAAATTAAGACGATAATTGGACCTGCTTACAGGGTTACTGCCAGGAGCAAATGAGAGGCTGTTTAAATCGTTGGCCTAGCATCAGGCACTTCGTGTTCAATAAAGAAAAGCTCTGCTGCTGCTGCGGTTTTAATTTTTGGTCTTGTCTCGAATTCTGCCTGGAACCATCTTACCTGCTCCCACCTTGGTTTCCCAAGGGTTACTATAATAATACATGTGTGCACTGTTTGATTCTGCTCTTTTTTTTTAAATGTATCAGTAGTTTGATGCTGTGTCTTTTTATTTTTTTAAGTTATTTATTTTTAGAGAGAGGGGAAGGGAAGGAGAAAGAGATGAAGAGAAACATCATGTGTGGTTGCCTCTCACATGGCCCCCACTAGGGACCTGGCCTGCAACCCAGGCATGTGCCCTGACTGGGAATCGAACCGGCGACCCTTTGGTTCGCAGCCCGCACTCAATCCACTGAGCTACACCAGCCAGGTTGATTCTGCTCTTAATTAACATTCTGCATTTATGACAGTAAGAAGGTAATAGGCAGAGGGGACTCTTACAGCCAGGACGGGCCAGGGATGGGCCAGAGTGCCCCCTTGGATGGGCAGTGGGGTCCACATGATTGGTGTCCCACCCACAGCCCCTTGGCAAATCAACACTACTGAAAGGATGCTCCCTACCAGCACCTGCGGCTCTTCCTGAGGGCTTTATTCTAGCCAAAATAAAGCCCTCAAGTACACTTCCCAATGTCCAGGGTAAGTGGGAAGTGCTACAGAATAATTCCCCCACCCACCAATCAGCTCTCAGACAATGAGGGCATATACATTGGTTGGATAACAACCCCCACCCCTTGCCCCTCGGTTGGGATAACTTGGATGCTTGTTCTACACTGGGTCCCAGAACTTCCCATGGAATTAAGCTCCAGTTTCCCACAGGGGTTACTTGCTCAACAATGCAAACTTCACCAGCTGCCTCTCCTTCTCCTCTCACAGCCCCACTCCTCTACCCCAGTGTTTTCTGGGATCATCTCCCAACATTCTGTACTCCAATCCTGTCTCAGGTCTGGTGATGGATGGGAAAGGAATGTAGACTTGTACACAAGGCCCAAGAGGTTTGGCAGTGGAGAGGTCAGGAAGAGGTCTGTGTTTGAGGAGAGTAGTTCATGGGGGAGAGGGTAGCGGGCAGTGCACCAACATAGGACCCTCCTCCCCCCAGGCCTCTAGAGCTTTTCTAGAGCTTTTCTCCCACCCCTATAAGGTCAATTGACTTCTCAGATGTAAAGTGCTCTGCCCACACTCCTCCAAGCCTCCTTCCAACCAGTTGCTACTCCCAGCCTCTTCTGGGACTCTTTTACTCTCATTCAGGAAAATGGCACCCTCTTTCTCTACCAGCAGCCTTAAGCCCCTACCCTACTACACAGCCCCACCTGGGTGTTTAGAGAATCCAAGAAGCCTGTTATCTCTTCCACGACCTCTAGAGGTCACCACACTCAGCAGAACTAACGGTTACCTTCCTCTATTAGCACCCTCCTATTGTTCCTGCCTTTAAGTTAATGCTTTGCCTGACTAAATTGTGCCTCTTCTTCTGGAAAGCCTTCTCAGATCTCTGCAGGTAGCAGTTCTTTGAACTTACCTTCCCATTCAATATCTTCTGAAGTTTTGTTACCTCCTTGGGACCTTGGAAAGTTGTAGTTGGGCCCTGAGATACCACATGCCGGGAAAGGCTGGGGTGTGTGGGGTACCATTTGCACCTTAAGGGAGGGAACCTGTGATGCTAATATCCAGCAGGTGGGCAGAGTCCTGGCCTGGTACTTGCTCAAAAACAAGTGTGAAAACTTTCACAACTGCTAGGGGAGGGGTGCCAGGAGAATGGAGGGGCTTACCTCAAGGGGTAAGGGGTCTGGAGAGCTTGTGCTTCATCCCTGCTAAAAGGAGTGGGGCTCCCACTCATCCTGCTGAGGCCCTGGCCTGGCCCTTAACAGGAAGGTTCATGAAGCTCAGGGGTCAGAGAACAGGGTCGGTTGCCATCAGACTGTCTAAGGGTGACAGGGCAGTGTTGGGATGCATGGAAAAGCATCAGAAAGGTTTGGACAGCCCTAATTGGTGTGGCTCAGTGGGTTGGGCATACTCCCACAATCCGAAAGGTCGCTGGTTCAATTCCCGGTTAGGGCACATGCGTTGGTTGCAACCCAGGTCCCCAGCTGGGAATGTAAGAGAGGCAACTGATTGATGTTTCTCTCCTTCTCTTTCTCCCTCTCTTCCTCCTCTCTAAAAATAAACAAATAAATCTTAAAAAAAATTGGGGTCCTGGCTGGTGTGGCTTAGTGGATTGAGTGCCAGCCTTTGAACCAAATGGTTATGGGTTCAGTTCCCAGTCAGGACACATGCCTGGGTTGCAGGCCAGGTCCCCAGTTGGGGATGCACAAAAGGCAACCACACACTGATGTTTCTCTCCCTCTCTTTCTCCTTCCCTTTCCCTCTCTCTAAAAATAAATGAATAAAATCTTAAAAAAAATATTTGGATGAGTTCAATTGTTCAGCTGCGTGGGAGATAGATAGCAGTTTTGCTCTAAGGAAGAGATGGTGAACTGGGCCAGAGAGATCTCCTGATCACCCCCAGGCTCACTTCAAAATAATCACAGACCAACATTCTTTAATTAACAAAGGCACTTGAGAACCCCTACAAACCCAAAGTCTCCAAGAGTGGCCATGCAGACACCCCATCCTGCCACCCTCCATCTACCCAGCCACGGCACTCAGAGTTCATCATGACCTGCAGAGGGATCCGTGCTAGGCTTGATGAAGATGCCTTCCATGGCCTTCCACGTGTTGTGTGTATTGGCGCTGGGCATGCCATGCACCTCATGCTGCCCACGGATGGGGTTCCCATACTGCTCGCCAGTGACGGACAGGAACACAGAGGTGCCCACGTGCTGGAAGCGCACGGTGGCCTCCCGCTCCCAGTGCTGCCCTGAGCAGCGCACCGTCCACAGGTCAAGGTCGTCACCTTCACCGTCTTCCCCAAAGGCGCTCACCTCCTGTGGGTGCCGGGGATAGAGGGGACAGAGGGCACACTGAGTTCCCTGTGGTCACTTGCCTGGCAGCAGCACTCACACCTAGGGCACCGGGCCTCAGGTTCTTCCCTGCGTCTCTCAGCCTCAGCTTCCACAGCTGCAAACTGGGACAACACCAGCCCCAACCCCAACCCCAGCCCCAGCCTCCGGTGGGGCCTCCCCAGCAGAGGCTCTTCAAACGCATGCAAACCCTATCCTACCTGTCCTAGTGGTGACCACTGGCCCCCACAGAGCCGAGGCCCCCTCCTCTCTCTTCCTCATCCTAACTTATTCCTCATTCCTCAGTATAAAGTCCAATCCCTCAGGCTGATAGTCAAGGTCTCTACTTAGCTCACGCTTTTTGTTCTGACCACCCTCCAAAAGCACCCTGTGTTCCACCCCTACTCCTTCCCTAACCTCCCGCCCTTCCTCCCCTATCCAGTTCCAGGGAACTCCATGCACTAGCACCATGCTCTTCCCCAGGCCTGGAAAGATGCTCTCCTCCTCTCTGTGGCCTAAAGGACTCCTACTCATTCTTCCAGACTCAGGCTTAGTTCCTCTTCCCTTGCAGGTTTCCCAGGCCAAAGCCATATGGATCCCCCTCCTGGGTCCAACTCGCCCCCAGAAGTGGAGCCATCCAGCGGGCTAAGATCCCTTTTCCCTGTCGGTCCTTCCGCTGGCCTGAGAGAGGGGCCCTGGCAAGTCACCTATGTCTCCAGAGGGGGCCTCAGTAAACATTGAATTGAAATTCCTCTTTCACAGAGGAAGCTGAGGCTCAGAGTAGGTGAGAGGAAGGGTAGGCTCTGTCCCCAGCCCCTCACACACACACCAGAAGCTTCTCCTGGGGCTGGGGGAGGGGGCTCACCTGGTTATTGGACAGCGGAGACGGGAAATGGTGCGTGTGCAGGTTCTTGCCAGTGAGCACGTGCGTCAGCCTCACGGCCTGCCCGCAACGCACGGGGGACCCTCGCGGGCACCCGCCCTCCGAGCCGCCGCGGATCCGCCAGTAGCTATTGGCGTCGTCAGACGCGTCCACGCCGGTCACAGACTGTTGGCCGCTGCCTGACGGCGACATCCCACCCCCACCCCCGGGGTCACTGTCAATCCGAGAACTTGCGAGCCTCGGCTCGAACACCATAAACTACCCCCGGACAACCTCAACCCTGCGACCCAACGGCTCCCCCCAAGCCCGCATCCCTGGACCCGGGTGAACTCCAAGTCCTTTGGCCCACAGCTTCCAGACGACCATGCTCGTCCCCGATATCCCGAATATCCACTCCAACCTCCCATCTCTGTCCCCCTATGTCTCCCAATAACTCCAGCCAGATAACCCCCAGACCCCTGGCCCGCAGACGGCCAAGATCACCCAGACTTCAAACTCCCAACCCCAGGCCCCGCCCCCTAGCGATGCCCCAGTCCTGAGCCCCGCGCACCGGATCCGTATTTGATGTCGTGAGAGTGCAGCCGCACCCTGTGCTGCGTGTTGAACAGCTTCAGGACAGACCCGCAGGTCACGAGCCCCGCGCCGGTCTTGGCGGCACCGCTGACCGGCACCAAGAACACCAACAGTAGCCCCAGAAGCGCCGCTTCCGCAGCTCGTCCACGGCTCGCGCTCCACATCGCCCCAGCCCGGCTCCGCCAGCTCGGGCCTTAGAGCTGCTTCCTTCTCCGCAGCGAGCCAATCCGGCTTTGACAGGGACCGGCGCGGCAGCCAGTCGCTGGTCTTCT
>CM052546.1:50576304-50605181 GCA_028533065.1 Trachops cirrhosus | reverse complement strand
GCAAAGCTTTCATTTAGAATGGAAGGGCAGATCAAGTGCTTCTCAGATAAGGTCAAGTTCACAGAGTTCATCATCACCAAGCCCTTATTGTATGAAATGTTAAAGGGACTTATCTAAGAAAAAGAAGATTAAAAACATGTATAGTAAAATGAGAGCAAACTCATAATTATTAACGACCATACCTAAAACAAAAAGAAACTAAGCAAACAACTAGAACAGGAACAGAACCACAGAAATGGAGATCACACGGAGGGTTAGCAACAGGGGAGTGGGAGCCCTGGCTGGCGTAGCTCAGTGGATTGAGCGCAGGCTGCGAACCAAAGCATCGCAGGTTCGATTCCCAGTCAGGGCACATGCCTGGGTTGCAGGCCAGGCATGAGAGGCAACCACACATTGATGTTTCTCTCTCTCTCCTTCTCCCTCCCTTCCACTCTCTAAAAATAAATAAATAAAATCTTTAAAAAAAAACAGGGGAGTGGGAGGAGGAGAGAGGGGGGAAGGTACAGAGAATAAGTAGCATGGATGGTAGGAAGAAAATAGACAGGGGGAGGGCAAGAATAGTATGGGAAATGTAGAAGCTAAAGAACCAATGACACATGGACATGAACTAAAGGGGGGAATGTGGGTGGGAGAGGGTGTGCAGGGTGGAGGGGAATGAAGGGGAGGTAATGGGGCAACTGTAATAGCATAATCAATAAAATATATTTTTTTTAAAAAGAAAGGAGGCTGAAAGTGCCAGACAAGAAAACTGTGCTCCATCAACAGAAGCTTTATTTTTCCTGTTGGCTCTCTTGAGAGGCTGAGCAGAGTTCCTTGTGAGCATTTAGCCCATTCTGACCTCAGCCCAGGGCAGGGGCTGGCAGGATGGGCAGTGTTTCCCTGAAGCAGGAAGAAAGGAGGAAGAGCAGGAAATCTAGAACTCGGCTCAGGTTAGCATGGGACTTGGGGGGATCTCTAGGGCCATCTGTGGAGTGCCTGATCTCTGCCTCCACTTGAGGCTTCAGGGTTCTCTAGGTCTCACTCTCATCACCCCCAAATTTCTGGTTCTCGTCTTCCTCCTCCTCCTCACTGCTCTGGCTCTCCCCCATGGCCACTACTTGCTCATACTGGTTGGAGCCCACGTCAGCGCCATAGGACATAGAGTGCTTGGGCTCCGAGAGGTTCCTGGGCTCCTGCTCCTCAGCCGTATTGTTCTCTTGAGGGGTGAGCAGCTGGGGGACCAACAACTCAGTGTGGAGGTGCTCCCCCTCGGCCACCTCCTGATCCGTGATGATGGTTGGCTTGGGCAAGGTGGAGAAGGACTCGCTGCTGTGTTGGGAAGTGCTCCTGTGGGAGGCAGTGTGATGGGAGGTGTCATTCTGAGAGGCCTGCTGGGGCACCTGCTGGGGCACCTGCTGGTCCCACTGGGCCTCCTCCAGCTTTTGCAGCAGGCAGCTCCAGTCGACCCCTGAGGACAGGCAGATGTGGGAGCCTTTCACTTTCTTGAAACCCAGCAAGAGGTCCATGAGCGTTTCAGTGATGGGAAAGGAGATGAAGCCCAGCTGCTTGGCGAGGTTCGTCTCAAACTTGTACTTGCAAACAAGCAAGGAGACAGCCTGCTCCATCAAATAGTTGACAAGCTCCTCATGGCAGGGGTTGGACAGGTGGGCCGTGGACCTGGATGAGATGGAGGGCAGTCTCGTCTTCTTCATGGACTCATAATTGGGGGTCTGTGCAGCAGCCAGGGAGGGAAAGGGAGACATGTCATGCCACTCTCCCTGCCCTGCAATGCCCCTAACACCCAGAGTGCCCTTCATGTCACCCACATGGACACATG
Organism: Trachops cirrhosus; assembly: GCA_028533065.1. NCBI lineage: Eukaryota > Metazoa > Chordata > Mammalia > Chiroptera > Phyllostomidae > Trachops > Trachops cirrhosus. The sequence continues at coordinate 50,603,365 of CM052546.1, read as the reverse complement.
CCTATCTCACTAAGGGTATGGCCTCGACACCTCTGCTCTGCTGTCCCCCTATACAGCTGAGCCCAGGTTCTGCATGTCAGCCAACCCTCACATTTAACCACACTATCGTCATCACACTGGCCACACCAGTCAGGCCCGGGACAAGGCTGGTAACTATAGTCATGGTGTCAGCCAAACTGGAGCCTGGACAATCTAGGTTGCAGCAGGTTCTTGCCCAGCCCAGGGTTCAGAGAAGGGAAGTGTGCCTGCACCTTGTTGGGTGAGGAGAGGGTTGGGGGCTGTGCTGGACCCCCACCAGGGTGAAGCCACCTACATCTCTTCTATACCCTTCCTGGCCAACTCCCTGTCATCAGGTCGGATACACCGGAGTCCTGTCCAAGGCAGCAGGGTCAGAGGGTCCTAGACCTAGGACGCCGGGCCTCACTCTGGGTTCAGGCTGCTTTCCGCAAGGGATAGGACTCTACCCGCATGGGAGGGTCTCCAGGATTCATGTGCAAGTGTAAAAAAATTACCCAGAATTAACAGTAGCCTTTATTTATCTTTGATAACACCTAGCAGTAACTAGGCCAGGGTTCCTGGGCCCCATCAGCTTGTCCCTTGCTCAGGTGGTTTCCACAGTGCAGGGCAAGAGACCTGAACCATGGGTACCTGCCAATGACAGTGGCTACAAAGAATGGTGGCTGAAGGGGCCCTTCTCTTGCATCCCTGCCCCTAACTCCCCCAATCCCACCCATGAGGATGTTGTCTGCGGTGACAGTGAAGTGAGTGATGGGGAGAAGCTTCTTTCCAAGGAGGTGAGTGGCGAGAACATGGAGAGGTGGTGGACGGAGAGATTTGGTGGGAGGAGAGGGGGCAGGGGGAGGCGAGAGGAGCTGCGACTTGGGTGAGGCGGGCCTGGCTGGGCACTTCCACCTTGATCCCGGGGGTGGGAAGGGTAAGGTGTAGCCTCCGCCAGGGCTGGGCCCTTTGGCTGGAGCTCAGGGGCTCAGAAGCGAACATGGATGGTCTCTGTTCTTTGGGACCCTGGTCAGGTGCCTCCTGCCTGGGCTGGGGTGAGCGGACCTTGGTCTCTTCTGTGGGTATCACTTGGAGCCTGAATTTGGTGATTCCTTGGGCACTAGGCACAGGAGAACCACATTCCTTCAGTTTGCCCCGTCCTCTAGACTTGTTGTTCTTTTTTCGAGCCATCTTGTAGCTGGAGGCTGTGGTGGGGAGAGAATCATAGGGCTCCTCCTCCCCTTCGGTGGGTATGGCCTCCTTGGAAGTTTCCAAATTGGGCTCTGTGCTGGGCGCCCACTTTGATGGGAAGAGAGGGCGGCCGTTGTGGCAGTGGGCGCCACTGAGCTTGTGCACAGCTTGGTTGACCACACTCTGCAGGGCAGGAAAGAGGTGGTGCTTGGCCAGGAAGTCTAGGGTCAGATGGGGCTCACGGAGTACAGAGTAGCCAGGCAAGTTGAAGGCCTCTGGCTGGCTCAGCAAGGACTTGATCTCCTTGTTGAACTCTCTCTGGAGGAAGACCGGCTCTCTCTCTCCAGGACCCAGCTCTGATGCTGCGAGAATGCCCGAACTTGAGCCCAGCGAGTCCCACAGCAGAGAGTCCCCCTGGGAGCAGGACTGCCCCAGGCTTTTCTGAAGAGAGAGGGCAGATTCTCAGAGGTGTCCGGGAATAGCCAAGCCAGGCCTGAATCTGGACTCTGGGGTGGACTCCATCCTACCTCCCCCAGGCCATGGCCCCACAGCTCACCCCTCTGTTCTCCAGCCGCAGCAGCCGTTTGAGACTCTTCTCCTGCAAAAGTCTGTCCCTCAAGGGTGGCAGTGGGCCCACACCATGGGAGCTCAGGTTGCTGCCCTGGCTGTGGGAGCCCAAACAACCAGCTGTGATGCTGCTATGTGAATCAGACATGGAACTGGAGCAGGATGGGTAGTTGTTGGGGTGCCCAGTGCAGAGGCTGGGCTTGACGCGGTGCCGGTGCACAGTGCTATGGCTGGGCCGGGCACGCACCCGCCACCCACCCCTTGGCACCTCCACTGGGTCCTGCACCTCCACCAGTGGCACCCCAGTCTCTGTCTTCATGGTGGCCATGCGCTCAGCTGCTTCCTCCACCACCCTTTGCAGGCTGTCCAACACCTGGCCCTCAACAAGGAAATCCAGGAAGCTACCAAAGGGCCGAGGGCCCCTCAACTTTTGACGGTGGCTGCGAAGCCCTGAACTACCTGAGGGGCCATACATCGCTGGTGGGTGTGGCATGTGGCCCAGCCTGGAGGTCTGCCCCATTTTTGGGAATGCTGGCTTCTTAGGTGGCGGCACCTGAGAAGACAGGGATGTCACAGTAGGCAGGAATGCCCCAGAGGAGGATGGAACCCCTGGGGTCCTCCTAAAGCACCAGGAGTTGGGTGGGGAGTGGGAGGTGGAAGGAAATGTGTTTTGGAGTCAGGCAGCCCTGCGTTTGGACCCTGGCTCTGCCACCCGTGTGACTGTGGGCACGATGGCCCATCCTGCGGTCCAGTTTCCTGGTCTGCAGAGTGGGAGTCCACTTAGGGTTGCTCTGAAGCTTCCCTGATATGTACATTTCGCATACACAAGCCTTGGCCTGGGAGCCTGAAAGCCCACTTCTGTCCTCACACAGGGTGTGAGTAGGTAATCACAAAGCCCCTCTGGATTTTACTTGGGCTCCTTATCTGTCTGGAGAGCAGGCCAGGACTGCTGCACTGCTAGGCTGCACAGACCACCTGTGGTCCTGAGCCCTGCACACTCCATGGCCACTTCTGCGACTTGAGTCCCGAGCCCTGAGTAGACTCCGTGATCCCACTTGGGAGCCCAGTCCATTAAGCCCTTCCCAGGCCACTGGAAGTCAGGGGACACTAGATGAAATTGAGGGTGTCTAAGGCCCAGCAAGGGGTCAGAGCAGTAGTCAAGAGATAAGGACATCAGTAAGAGTCCCAGAGAGGGAGTCAATAGGAAATGAGAAAGTGATGTTGTTAGAAAGAAAAAAAAAAAGAAAAGAATAAAGGGATGGTCATGATCTGGGGCACCAGAGCTGGTGAGGAACATGATGGGGTTGGTTGGGCCCCAGAGTCAGGCTCTGTCAGGCACATACCCGGGCCAGGTATGGAGTGTGGCCAGCCTCATCGTCTGCCAGGTATCCCGAGTGGTGGCGACAGCTGGTCATGATGTGGGTACCCAGGGTCCGCTGCCAGCCTCCTCTCTCTTCAGTTCTGTGTGCAGCTATGAATTCTGTGCTGGGCGGGGAGATGGAGTTAGAGTTCCCCCAGTGTTCAACTCTCCGTCCACCTGTTGGACACTGTGCCAGTGGCCAGGGGTCCCCAGGTTCCTTGCTCCCCCCATCCCATATGCCTTATGCGGCTGACCCTTTTTCTGCTCGGAGTCCTCTGGACGTCTACCCACACATCCGTGTCTAGAGTTGTCGGGGTGAGGTCCCTGAGGACGTCTGCATTCTGTCTCTGACCCTCTCAGACCTTCTCCCTTTCCAGACCCCGGTTGTCCTGGCATCTGTCCCTGGCCCAGAGCCCATCCGCTCACCAGAGTCTGCACATCACTGGGTACCAGCCAGTGCGATCCACGCCCCAAATCCTCCCGGCGTGCTTATTTGCATGCAGCATCCTGATTGGCTCTCAACAGGTGCTCATTCTCTAGCGCCCCCCCGACACAAAGGCTGTGGGCGGGGCCCATATTGGCTCCTCCCCCATTTCTCCTGGCCTCACAACATTCAGAGCCCAGAGGAAGAGGCTCTGATGCTCGCTCATCTGCCTTGAGCGGGGGCCTAAGGGACAAAACCAGTCTCCTCTAGAGACACAGGCACCTTCTTCAGCTTCTCTCTGGTCCCTGCGTTGCCCTGGGCCTCTTGTTTTCTGTCTTCTTTCCAGTATCCTCCCCTCACCCAATGTGGACAACCCCAGGGTCTGTCTTGAGCCCTCCCCATTCTGCATTCTCCCTGAACTCAGTGGAAAGAGTCCCTACTCTAAGCCCCAGACCTAGCTTAAATTCCTACCTCTTCTGTTCCCCTCCTGTGTAACTCAACCTCTCTAATCCTCCACTCCTTCCCTATAAATGGAGCTGAATGTCCTTCCACATGGAAGTATGAAGATTACATTTTCATACCACACACCAGCATCCCACAACGTCCCGGCCTATCTTTATGTCCTCTCCCGCTCTGCCCGGTAAACCCCTCATGCAGTCCCCCTCCCAGATGCCAAGTCTTCAGAGAAGCCTTCCCAAAAGTTTCGCCCCTCCTTCGCATACAGAACGACCGCAAATCCCATCCCAGATTCTGCCACATGCTTGTTGTTACTTATTTGTCCACCAGATGGAGCTCCTTGGGGTTGGGAACTGAGGCGCTCACCCCTAATCTCTAATATTTCTAATACCACTAGTAGTATTAGAATAGATACTCAATAAATGTCAACTTTCTCCTTCCAATCTTCAGACACGCAGGACCTTTGGCCTTTCCAGGATCAGCTTCCTAGGGTAGAATGATGTTTGATTGAAGCCCGATGATGTAACAATCATGTTTGAACACAACAGTTCTTATGCCAAGAGCTTGGGGAACTCTTTGAGGTCTCCAATTCTTACACCGACCTCATGGGAGTGGCTATTATTTGTTATTCTCAGGTTTGGCTTTGTCATCTCTGCCCCTGACCTAGGGGGCAGCCAGGGCCTAAAAGACCAGAGCAGACCCACATGTAGCCTCAGAGCTTTGGATCTAGTCCCAGCTCCACTACACCTGGCAGGGTCACTTTGAGAAAGAAACGTCCTCCTCTAGCTTAGTTTTTTCATCTGTAAAACAGATTGGTAAACAGAAATGACATCACTGATGCCGTAGGCTGCACACAAATACTGCATGTCCCTCAGGAAAATCCAGACAGCTACCTCATGTCAACCATGTGACTATTTGTATAGTCATGGGTAGGGAAAGCTTCTCTGGCCCACAGAGAAAAGGAGTCTCTGAATGTAAAACTTAAGAGATAGAAGCAGGGGTTAGTGCTTTTGCAAATGAAGCGATTGGCATTACATGTTTTCTTTCATTTTCTTATTGTTTAGAGCTTTTACAAACCACAAAAAAAAGACTCCTCTTAGAAAAATCAATCAAAGACAGCCCTGGCTGATCTGGCTTAGTGGATTGAGTGCCCACCTGTGAACCAAAGGGTCACAAGCTCGATTCCCAGTTAGAGCACAGGCCTGGTTGTGGGCCTGGTGCCCAGTAGAGGGTACATGAGCGGCAATCACACATTGATGTTTCTTCTCCTCTCTCCCTCCCTTCCCCTCTCTCTAAAAATAAATAACATCTTCTAAAAAATGAAAAAGAAAGAAAAATCAGTAAGAGACAAATGGCCAATTTGAAAAAGAAACATAAAGAGCTAATAAAACTCTGACCAGTGTGGCTCAGTTGGTTGGAGCATCCTCTGGTAGCCGAAAGTTTGAGGGTTTGATTCGGGCCACTGCACGTGCCTGTGTGGAGGGTTCAATCCCCAGTCCAGGTGCATATGGGAGGCAACCAATCAATGTTTCTGTCTCTCCCTTCCTCTTTCTCTAAAAGTAATGAAAAAAATGTCCCTGGGGGAGGACAAAAAAGCTAATAAAAACATGAAAAAGCTCATAGCCACTATAAAAAAACGAGACAACACAAGAATAAGATAACACGGATTCAATCATTATTTCTCAGCATTTGGGGGCGGGAGAGAAGAAGAACTGGGTGTGTCTGTTTGCTTAGTGAAAATATTGGAAGGACACGATACCCAGAAAGTTAACAGCATTAATCTCTGGAAAGGTTGATATTTCTTGCTTCAGGTTATCTTTCCTGTATTTTTCATATTAAGTGTCATTTTTGCAGTCACTGAAAGTTTCGCGTTGCAATAAATGTAGCAGTGAGCTACTTAGATTGGATATAGCCCACTGGGTGAAGGTGGGAGGTCGTTGCAGGGCCACGGCGGGACCACTAGGTGGCAAGAACAAAGGTGAAGTGCCGGGTGCGTCCTGTGTGAGCGTATAGGGGCGGGGCTTGGACTGTTTAGTCCACTCCCCTCACGTCCCGGCCGCAGGCGGAGGGAAAGGATGTCTTGGCCGCGCGTGCAGCTGGTGGTCACCGCGGACGACTTTGGTTACTGCCCGCGGCGGGATGAGGGCATCGTAGAGGCCTTCCTATCCGGGGCTGTGACCAGCGTGTCCCTACTGGTCAATGGCGCGGCGGCGGAGAGCGCTGCGGAACTGGCCCGCAGGTGAGGAGTGACCCAGTCAGGGAGGGCTTTGGTCATCACTGATCTGCGGCCGCCAGTACTCCCGCTCGCTTTCCACCCTCAGGCACCAAATCCCCATCGGACTCCACGCCAACTTGTCCGAGGGCCGCCCCGTGGGCCCGGCTCGCCGCGGCGCCTCCTCGCTGCTAGGGCCCGAAGGCTTCTTCCTCGGCAAGATGGGATTTCGGGAGGCCGTAGCGGCCGGAGATGTGGCGTTGTCCCAGGTGCGGAAGCGCAAATGCAGGAGGAGGACCCCTCCCACCGAGGCTCCGCCCCGAGGGTACCGTGACGCAATCGGAGGCCGGAGCGGACGCTGGAGGCTTGCGGGATTCCAACTCTGGAGCAGTCACAGGCTGGCATAGGGAGGGGTTCTCTTCAGTAGCCGCTTCCGGACGTTTAAGGTGCCTATTGTCCTCACCTTCCAGGTGCGGGAAGAGCTGGAGGCCCAGCTGTGCCGCTTCCACGAATTACTGGGCAGGAAACCTACTCACGTGGACGGTCACCAGCACGTGCACGTGCTCCCAGGTTGGTGGTCCCAGGCAGGGGGCTGTGTGCCCAGGTGAGGTGGGAGGTGCTCCCAGGCAGGGAGACGTGCTCCTCCCTGACTGCACTCCGCCCAACCGCAGGCGTGTGCCAGGTGTTTGCAGAGGCACTGCAGGCCCACGGGGTGCTCTTCACTCGGCTGCCTCTGGAGCGCGGACTGGGCAGCTGTACTTGGCTCGAGGCGCCGGCGCGTGCCTTTGCCTGCACGGTGGAGCGTGACGCCCGGGCAGCTGTGGATCCCTTTTCCTGCAGAGGTCTAAGGTGAGCCTCCCCTCCCCCATAGAAGTGCCCTCTTCCCTGCCTGGCCCAGGTCCCAGTGGGTCCAGCTGGCTGTGCAATTGGCCAGCTGAGTCTGTTTTTCAACATCGAAGGGATCAGCTTCCATCAGCAGTGGCTTCACCTCTGATCCCTCCGCCTTCGGGCTACCCCTGCCCATCGCTGTCCTGCCGGTCCTGGCTCTGATGCCTGGATATCCACAGGTGGACCGATATCTTCGTGGGCCTGAGCACCTGCGGCCGGCATATGTCGGCTCATCGCGTGTCAGGGGCACTGGCTCGGGCCCTGGAAGGTACACCCACAGGCCACTGCCTGACAGCCGAGCTGATGACCCACCCAGGCTACCCCAGTGTGCCGCCAGCTGGAGGATGCGGTGAGGGCCCTGATGCCTTTTCCTGCTCTTGGGAGCGGCTGCATGAGCTGCGTGTCCTCACCGAACCCACACTGCAGACCCGGCTTGCCCAGGATGGTGTGCAGGTCTGTGCCCTCCATGACCTAGACTCCAAGAGACCCAGGGAAGGGGTCCCTGGCGAAGCCACTCTGGAAACCTTCCTGGAGTCCTCTCAATTGTGACGCTGACAGCCAAGAACTAATGCCCTAGTGCTCAGGAAGGGGGCAAGAGCTGAGCTTTGGCACAGCCCAGAACCAAGCCCTAGAGTGGGTTCTCTGACTTCCCTGGGCAGAGTGATGCCACCTCTATGCCCAGGTCCGCATGACTTGTAGAGTGCAGCCACAGCTTCCGCAAGCCCTCTCAGCTGCAGGAGATTCAGCCTGTGACATCTTGGCCTGGGGCTTGCCAAGTGTTTTGGGCTCTTCACATTTCCATGTAAACATTTTCTTTGTTTAGGTATAGTGGTGAGAGATTACTATTGCCCAGAAAACCTTCACAGACACACAAACCTACAAAAACATCTTCAGGGCGCAAACCTGGTCACTATTCCAGAAAAGATATATAAAACAAGCTCTGCTGTCTCATTTTGCTCATGCTTAGGTTTTATTCTTCTTTGGGGAGTGTAGGGGGAGAAGAATGTCTCATCTGGCTATTTTTAGAGAGGTATATTATCTCAGTATTTATTTAAGATGTCGGATTCCCAACTGGACCTGGTGATGTGTGGATACCCTGTGACTGGATCAGGAGATGTAGGGAGTGGAGCGGATGGGGAAGGGGAAGGAAGTTCTTGGAAGCACAGGGAGTCCTGACCTGCTCTGGGGGATGGAAAGGCAGATGGAACACCACATGATACTTCTTGTCTCATGTGAAACTGCTTAATTGAAGGCACTAATGCCCCCACTTAACAGACCTAGTGGTGGGAGTGGCAGAGCAGGACTTTGAAGCTATCTGTTCGTGTATTCGCCATGCACTATGTCAGGCATGGAATCAGGTGCCAACAGAGCTCTCTCCTGGCCTAGGCAGCCTTGATGGCCATTCAGCTGTCTCAAGGGGCAGGATCTCCATCCTTTCTGCCTCCACCCACCCGTGACCCCATCCTTGATTGTGGCTTCAGCCCCCTTTTCTGGTTCCATCTTCCATCTTAACCTTCCCCAGACCTTGACTCTTCTAGGTACAGCCCCTTTCCTCCTACCTTTCATTCACGGCTAGAAACTGGAGTCACTGGGAGTTTGGTCCCTCTTGTTGTCCTGCCCTCACCTCTTTGCCTCAGTCCCCTGGGTCTGGCTACACTCCTGCAGGCTGTTGGCTGGAGCTAGTGGGGGTGACCTGAAGGCAGCCTGTTGGCACAGGAGCACCTTCCTGAGGGGGATTCTGCTGTTCTGAGAAGGAAGCTGGCTGTGTGGCTCTCAGGCTCAGGACAGATGTGGGTGGGCAGGAGGGATGCTTGGGAATCTGTAGACACTAGATGAAACTGTGAGAGGGAGAGGAGCATGAGCAGAGATGAGGGCCCAGCACTGGCTAGAGATCCTCAGTGTTTTAGACTCTCTTTCCAGGGCCTTGGTTATGGCTTCTGCAGTATTGGGTAGTCAGGTTTAGTCTGATTGTCTTGGGAACCACATGGTGCCCCCAGGAGCATAGTCTGCAAGCAAAAACACTTTCAGCCCTGGCCAGTGTGGCTCAGTGGATTGAGCTCTGGCCTGCGAACCAAAGGGTCGCTGGTTTGATTCCTGGTCAGGGCACATGTCTGGGTTGCAGGCTAGGTCCCCAGTGTGGGGCATGCAACAGGCGACCACACACTGATGTTTCTCTCCCTCTCTTCCCCTACTGTCTAAAAATAAATAAATAAATAAATAAATAAAATCTTTAAAAAGAAAAAAAGTCATCCAAGACAGCTTAAAAAAAAAAAAAAACACTTCTAATCACCCAGGATTGGCTGTTACCAAGTACTGCCTGGGCCAGGCAACTATGCTGAGGTCCCAGCTTCAGCTCTGGTCCTCAGATAGCTGCCACTTCCCCTTGTTGCATGAGGGAAGCGAGAAGCCAATTTGGATGGGGCAGAAAGAACTTACACAAGCTCTGGGGCTTTGCCTCCCACTGGGTCAGGTGGCTGCCCTGCAGGGTGGGGCATGGAGGTGCTGCCAAGTGTAGAAAGAACAGGGCTGAGGCCACCAGCCTATCGACCTGACCCTAAGGAAGTCCTGAGGCCCTCAGGGGGCTAGAGGGTGACAGAAGCCAGGCTGCAATGGGCACTGGAGTGATGAAGTAGGCACATATTTCAAGCTGAACAATTAGAACTGAAGGCAAGAAAATGGCAGCTCCAAGGTTCAGGAAGCTCAGAGGGTCTTGCAGGCCTCTGGCTTCGAGGAGGGGCGGAATGTGGCTGTGCCTGGGCTCAGAGGGACCAATGGTGGGATGCAGCAGGAACTACACTGTAAAACCACAGGCCGCATAACCTTGCTGTCGCAGAGGCCCAGTTCCCTCCTCTGTAAAAATAGGAATAATCGTGTCCATGGGGTTGTCCTGAGCTTTACAGAGGATAGTGCTGGGAGAAGGAAGAGTACCCCAAGCCTGCTCCTTGCTTTCCCATAACATGATACCCCAGGTAAAATCTTCCATCCCAGAAACCTGCACACTTGGCTGACAGGGCAGGCCTGGCCTCCACTGGTTTCATTTACAGGCAAGGAACTTGGCTGATGGAAAAATAGTGTCATGGCCCTGGGCTGAATCAGTGCCTCAGCAACCCACTGTCCTGGGGACTCATGGGGTTTCTGGGTGGAACCCTTCCAGAAAACGGCCTAGCGCCACCCTCAGGTACACCCTCGTTAGTTCCAGGACCAGCCAGCTTGCTCCTCTGCTACGTGTGGACGATACCACTCTGCTGGAGCTGAGAGGACTGAAGTGATGCACACACCTAGAGATGCTGTCCCCTCCCGAGACACCCTAGGAGTCCCTCTGCAGACCCCAATAACCTAGACTCTTTAGCCTTTTCTGTTCCCCTTGGGGAAGGCCTCTGTGCGCCTCTTTCGGCAGCTGGGCATGTGGAGAGAGAAGTGGCAGAAAATTGTGGGCGACCAGAGGCCCCAGCCCCCCTCCCACACCTCTGAGAGCACAGGCCCCTGGCACTGCCACTGCCAGTAAGGAAGAAACCCACACAACCAAATCAGTGTTGGAGAGCATTTTATTAAGGGCAGCAGAACGGGATCGCAGCATCTTAGAAAGCCTATTCTCTGCCATGGAGGGCAGGGAGGAGGGGGAGGAGCCGGCCCGTTTTGGTTCGGTTCAGGAAGGAATAAATTCCTGAGTGGGCTCAGGTCAGTGGTGACAGCTCTCCCTTTCCCCAGAGGACCCAACTGTTTGGCTGTGGAGCTGCCAGGGCACCAGCGTGCTCAAAGCCTGCCCTGAGAGCTGGGCGACCATTGAACTGCTTCAGGTTGGATGGAGCAAGTCACCCAGGCCTTAGGGAGGGACCACCTATGGTCTTGCTCTCCCAGGGCCAGGCCTGTCCTGACCAGGGCAAACGGTGGAGTGCAATGCCAGGGCTGAGAGTACCCTGAAGGGCTGCCAGTTTGACAAAGGTACCTCCAGCGGTGAACAGAGAAGTGAGGGGTGACAGGCAGGCAGAACTATGCTGGCAGAAACACGAAGCAGTGGGACAGTTTCCAAGAATGGCAATAATTCTGGATTCAGAGAAGCAACGATGGTGGCTTATATGGGCAGCTTCTGATAGAATTTGGCATTTTATTACAAATCTGTGTGAGTGAAATAAAGTCCACCATCACCTTTCTGCTAATGAAGAGACATGTGGAAATGCTGGCCCCGCTCTCCTGGGCGTACAGGAGTCTCCAGAACCTGTCCCATGAGTACATAGGACTAAAGAAGCTGAATTCACTGACACAAGCCCGGACTAAACAGCGTTATGCTGCTGAACCTACGCATCACTCGTTTCTGCACAGTAAAACCGAGCTGTCTCACAGGTTATGAGCCCTGGAAAGATCTCAAGTTTTAGAACTAAAATTAAAACAGAGCAAAGTTTCTTTAAGTCGTTTCTCCAATGAATCTAGTACCCTGGAGAGCCAGGAAGCGAAGCCATCAGTGACCGAAGTGGAGCTGGTGACTCCCTCTGGGTGTCAGCGACATGTATTCTCCACTATTTCAGGGACAATCCCACTTCCTTTGAAAAAGACATTAACATTCAAATCCTGACAAGTTCATCTGAGGATAAATTCTAAGGTCAATTTTTATTTCTACAAAAAAAGGCAGTCAAAACAATATAAAACACATGTAAAGGATATTACTGAGTGAGCTTCAAGTGGAGCTTGACTCTGCAAAGGCTGTGAGTCCGGAGGGAGAGGGAAGGCCGTCCTGTTCCTGGGCTGGGCGGGGCTGGCCCTGCCCGCTGCTCTGAAGGAGGCCAGCGGGGCTCCAGGGCCCCCAGACTGGTGCTGGCCACAGCTGCGTCCTGCCAGTTCCAACCCCGCGGAGTCCAGCCGTGCTGAGGGCGGGCCGAGGTGGGCTGCTGCACTGAGGAGTCGGAGAGCGAGCTCTGTGGCACGTTCAGATGGAGCTTGCTGACAGGTGACCATGGGATTTCAAATGGCATTCTGGCTTCAGCGTTGTCTGCAATGACCAACACATCTTCTAAAATGGCTGCAGGGAGGAGCGCCAACCTTCGACCTCAGGAGCCTCTCTGAGGAGGAATCCCTCGCACAAGTGCAGTGTCCTCTGGCTGGCAGGCCCTCCCCTGGGGTGGCGGCGGGCCTTATGCTGCAAGGTTTTCCCAGGCAGGCCGGGCCAGGCTGGAGTTCAGTCACACACACAGACATGGGCTGCCATTTAATCCATGTTATTGTGGCAACATTGGCCAGGTTTTTACATAAGAGCTGGGCCTCCCTTTTCACAGCTTTTTTTTTTTTGGGGGGGGGGATAGTTTGCTTGTTTTTAAATTTTTAAAAAAAGGATGTTATAAACTGGAACCAGTAGAATTTGAACTAACTCCCACACTGAGCAGCGCAACATGGGAGAAGAGAAGCCACCAGACTGGAGAGAGCTGCCTCTTCCCCTTTGTGGAGACGGGGCCTGAGTCTGGGGAGTGAGTAAGTGACACATAAACTGAATGCAAGAAAGTGAGAGTTGCAAGGGCGGGGGAAGAAAGGGAACCACAACATTTTATGTTAAACCTTAAGGTCTAAATGTAAATTGAGATTTTGGATAAATTTGGACCAAGAAAAGAAACACCATTCTTTTAGAGTAGATTGAAGCAGTGATTTTTAAAACAAAGAGAGCAGAACTAGAACATCTTAAATTTTTAATCCTTTCTTTACAGGTTACCTATATCACTTTTGATTAAGAAAACTGTAGAAAGTTAGTAACTGCCACAAGCGGACGCCAGGCGGTGGCACGTGTCAATTTCCCACAGAGTCCTGCTTTGCGAGGCGTCTGAATGCACTGCCCGGGTCTCTGCTCACACTCGCTGGGGCCAATCGCGGCAGATTTTAGTCCACAGGTCGCTTTTCCCCATATTTCTTTGTAAACTCTTCAGCGTTCTTACAGAATTTTTTACGGTCCTTAGAGTATTCTTCAGCTAGGTCAGCCCGAAGGGGGTGCTCGGGCTGGGGGTCGTTCACCAGTGCTATGAGGGACTGGATTACTGCCAAGAAAAGGAGAAGGCACTGCTGGTTACAATAGTCTCAGAAAGCGCCCGGGCAAGACAGGCACTGACTCTAACACTGATTTACAGCTATGTGCTTCTAAGACAAAGTGGCCTCCGATGTATCCAAAATTACAACCCACAGCACTTACAATTAGGAGAAGGGGACAGACAACAGTCAATGGTGGATAACTGTTCAGACTGACAACTCTTCCCCCTCCTCTGGGGACCTTCCCGAACTAACACCCTGGGGAGCCCCAGGCCCCAGTGACTCCCCTCCCTCTCCTGAACTTTGGAGACTTTGGGCCTGACACACACAGTCTCTCTTCTCTCTTTCTCTCTCACGCATGCATGCACAAAGCTTCCCCAGGGCAAGGGCTGAGTGGTGTGTTCCTGAACTCTGCTCAGTTCAGGGTAGTTTCAACAAGTATGAGAATGAAGGGTGCACGACAGGCCTGCACCGTGTAAGTGCACAGTGAGTCCACCTGGAAGACCCCAAGGAGCTTCTGAACCAGCTGAGAAAGGTTCGTTTGATCACCCTGTCTAACCACTGGGAGTTCACCCCCCGCCCATCTGTGGCATCACACTGTCCATACCACAGGCAGAGGTCACACCGAGTCAAACCGATGGCTTGGGGTGGGTTCTACAATGATCCTCTAAGGAGCAGTAAGCCCTAGATGTACTGAAAGGCGAGCCCGGGGACAGAAGAACTGTGAGGGAACTGAAGGTGTGGAGGGAGACTGAGGGAAGTAGGGAAGGTCCCGGCGCGCCAGGCCTCCTCAGAAGTGGGGTGCACACACCCAACACACCTCATACACACTTCCTCTTATCCCCTGGCCGCATCAGGACCAGTGCCTCTAGAATGCTGCACTCCTCCCCACTGGCACATTCCTAGCAAAAAGGCATCTCTCCTCTGGACTACCAATATCACGGATTCCTTTATCAGGGACCCATGTTTTCCAGGCCAGCATTATGAGGAATGGATTCAAATGCTAGTGTTGGCTCAGTCATGGACAGAGACAAAACCAGTCAACAGCACCATGCTGAGTGAGGGGAACAGCACAAAGTGCTCCTATCCAGGTGGCCAAACACCATGTGCCACCCACCTGGCCCATTGACGCTACCAGGCGAGACAGAGGCAATCAAGGGTTCCTGTGACCACAGTGGGCACAGGTGAGGCAATGGGGTAAAAGCAAGGAAGGGTGGCCCCACAGGGCTGAGTAAGGAGGAAGGATGGCTGGGCAAGGAGGGTGGACTGTGAGTAGCAAGCAGGGGGAAAGGCCTGGAAGTGCCTCTGCAGGCCAGGGCCGTCCGCTCTCTCTCTGCTAACCTCGGGGACGGACATTACCACCTCCCTTAGCATGCTATCTGTATTATCTCTAAGAGAAAGCACACTGTGGAATACGTTTTTGTCTCTTTTATTGCAAAATGTATCCCTCCTATATTTGATCCTCACATACCTGACAAGAAACAATGATAAAGATATTTTGCTTATTCCTATTTCCTCAACTTCAACCACTGGTATTCCACTGTTTGCCCAAAACGATAACTTACTTAATATATTTTTGAGATTTTCACTTTTTAGTATATATTTTAAAGGAAAGTAAACATTAGTAACTCAACTGGAAAATAACTTTTACTTGCCAAAAATAGAAAGCAAGCATCAACAGAAGGACAAGGCATTCCTGGTTGGCTGGTCTCAGACGAACATTACAATTCGCACCCAAGGCTCCTCCTGCCCAGCCTGGGGGAGAGACCACACCTGAACAGACACTCTTCCCAGCGGCACCTTCACAGCGTCTCTAACACGTGCCTCAGCTCCCAGGCCATGCTGTGTTTTAGTGCACGCCAAGATTCCCCACTCCTCGTTCAGACGTAAGGCTGCTCCATTTTCCTTACATGCTACTTACAGCTTTGAAGAACAGAGTGAAGAAGTAAAATGGAGTCACTGTGTTCACGTTGCTAAATTATTAAAATAAAGTATGCTGAGGTATGAGGCTCGCCTTAACCAGTCTTAATGTTCTGCACTTATGCCAATACCTGGATGCCCATCAATTGCTGTGTCAACGCCCGGAGGTACATCAAAACCTTCAGGTGACATTACAAATAACTTCGAGAAGAAGCTGTTCCACTGTCCGGAGCATTGGGCATCAAAGGTCACCTTTTTGGACCAATCTTGACCCTAAGATGCAGGACTGATTCTTCTCAGAAACAAACTCTTTAAGAAACCCCAGCTTTTCTCTTTCCTTCGAAACACTTCTATATTTTGCCCAGCTGTGTTTCCAGTTTGCAAACTGTAAGGAGCTTGACTACATCCTCTAGCAAACATCTTTACAAGAGCAAAGATGGGTTTGGGTTGAGAGCACAGACAGGTGGCTTCTAATCTTTTCCCAAGATCAGAAGTGGTCCTGCAGCAGCACTGCTGCTTCATTAGCATTTCAGGACCCCCACAGGATTGAATGCTTTGGGGCGGATGTGGTGGCGGGACCCTGATGAGTTTTCAAGTTTTCCCGCTCACTCTCTGTTATGGATACTCAGGCTTTTGGCTTCTTACTATGGAGATCTTAAGACCCAATATATTAGTATAAAAACCATTTGATAATTGTTAAGATATGTCTTTAAAAAGATATTCACTTTGCAAGTTTGCTGTTTGTTCATTTAATTCTTTCCTCAGAACTTGCTTTTACATATTTGATCAAGTTTAAATATTTTCAAATTAATATAGTAGTTCTGAAGAGTATTTCACTCTTTTTCTGTTCCTTTGGGTGCATTTCTATCTCCTCAGCTAAACTATAATACAACCCAACTGAGCTTAGGGGGTTTTTTTTAGCTTAGTTTGTTTCAATAGTGTGAACACTGAGCGCTATAAGTGCTTGCCAAGTTACAACTATGGCCCCATCCCATCAGTTTTTATATAGAGAACAGCACACTCATTTTATTTTATAAATTTCTGACTCTGGTTTCTTGACCCAAATGTTCCCCAGAAATACTTTTTATCTCCAAAAAATAGGGGATAAAATACAATAAAAATTTACTTCCTATTCTCTCACTGTACAAAAGTAGGTTTACAGTTGTATGTAATGCACATTCTTGTATTGTTATTTATTAATGACTGTATTATTTTCCATATGAACCGTAACACCTACTTTTGCCCCACTCTGTACATGGCCAGAGAATAAAGCCTACGAAACTTCCTCGTGGTTTTTCTCCTTGACTGTTTTTGCAACTGAGGATGTTAACACTGCCTGCGGTTTCCCCCTTTTCACGCAGGTCCAGGGTGCTACACTCTCTCGGAGCACAATGTGAATGGTGGCTTCCACGGAAGGTATTATAAAACTGTGAAACTAATCTTTCCCTGTTTGCTATATTTCTTGAGTCCTTTTAATAAATTTCATCTACTTGATCTGGTATAATAGTGTATGGAGGATAACTGTTTTATTTTTCTCCATACAATTTTGTTGCTACGTTATGTTGTTTAATACATATAGAATCAGTATTATGCTGGCTTTGTTACTGGCTGTATTTTATATGACAAATCCCATTAAACCACAAAACTAAGATCTAGCTCTGCTGCTAAAATATCTACTAGAACGAGATACACGGCTGAACAAAACTTTATCATTATATTCTTCTGGTATTATTATTGCCAATTCCTACGACCTTTCTGTTTGATACAATTTTGCCTTGTTTCTTGACTTTTCATGCTACTTTCAGTCGATTTTTAAAAAGACTTTATTTATTTTTAGAGAGACAGAAGAAGGGAGAAAGAGAGGGAGAAAAACATCAATGCGTGGTTACCTCTCGAGTGCCCACTACTGGGGACTTCGCCTGCAACCCAGGCATGTGCCCTGACTGGGAGTTGAACCGGTGACCCTTTGGTTTGCAAGCCGCAGCTCAATCCACTGAGCCACACCAGCCAGGGCTTTAGCTGATTTTTAATGCTTTTCTACTTTCTTTTTTAAAATTGAAGTATAATTCACATACCAAAAAATAAACTCCTTCACGCCTGATCATGTTACGACACATCCTGCGCAGTCCACCCCCTGCCCCAGTCCTCAGGAAGGACGGAGCCCCTGTAATCTCTGTGGCCTGGCAGTCTGAGGCGGGGTCTGCCCCGCTAGCCTAGCCTGGAAGGACTCCCCCCCGCCAGACACGGTGTTCAATATACACAGCTTGGCAAGCACTCCTGGAGTTGTGTGAGGGCCTGACAAGGCGTTCCCGAACACAGAGCTACGAATCTGTATAGGAAACAACAAAATCCAGCATGTGCACTTTGTCGGCCCTGGCTGGGCAGCTCAGTTAGAGTGTTGTCCCAATATACCAAAGTTGGGGATCCGGTTCCCCGACAGGGCACATGTAAGAATCAACCAATGAATGCATAAATAATTGGAACAAGAGATTGATGTTTCTCTTTCTCTTCCTCCTTCTCTAAAAAAAAAAATCCCCCAAAACCAAAAAACAACAAAAGAAACCCAAACAAAAAATGAAAAACTCTGTCGAGCTTTTCTAAACATAAACTTGTGCACAACCAAGTGCCAAGTCCACTGGAAATCTTTCTATTTTGACTCAGCGTTTAGTACTGACCCCTTTCTATTACTCAGCTGTGTGGAGCCTGAAGCTGAACATTCGATGTGAAATGCTTTCAACTCCATCTTCCAGGGGTTCCGCTGAAAAACTATTTACATCATTCACCTGCCGCCTCGCAAAGTCCAGTCTTAACCACTATCTTTAATCTAAAAAGACCTTATGGGGGAGAGGGGTATAAGGGGACTAAATGGTAATGGAAAAAAATATAACAAAGATTAAATAAAAAATAAAATAAAATAGAAGGACCTTATAGTGGTTCAGCTGGTTACTTATAAGAAAACCACCCAAAATGTGAGAATTGCAAGTCCAGATATGAGGACTTCAAAAGAAAGTTCTGGAATTAGGAAATAAAAACTATACAAAATCAGTCCTGGCTGGTGTCCCTTAGTGGACTGACTGCCAGCCTGTGAACTTAAAGGTCGCCGGGTTATTTCCAGTCAGGGCACATGCCTCGGTTACAGGCTAAGTCCCCAACTGGGGGTGTGCAAGAGGCAACCAATTGATGTTTCTCTCCTTCTCTTTCTCCCTTCCGTCCCCTCTGTCTTGAAAGAAAGAAAGGAAGGAAAGAAAGGAAAGGAAGGAAAGAAAGAAAGGAAAGGAAGAAAGGAAGAAAGAAAGAAAAGAAAGAGAGAAATCTTAAAAGAAAAAACAGCCCTGGCTGGCGTGGCTCAGTGGATTGAGCGCGGGCTGCAAACCAAAGCATCGCAGGTTCGATTCCCAGTCAGGGCACATGCCTGGGTTGCAGGCCAGGTCCCCAGTGGGGACCACATGAGAGGCAACCACACATTGATGTTTCTCTCTCTCTCCTTCTCCCGCTCTTCCCCTCTCTAAAAATAAATAAATAAAATATTTAAAAAAAAAAAAAAAAAAAAAACTAGAAAAATCCAGTAAATTCTAGGGGACAAGAGGGAGGCCAACAACAGTATTAAAATCAAGCACCCCCCCACCACTAAATGAGCATGTGCATGTTTACACAGAGACACCCAGACACATGGACACACAGGGCAACATCCAGTTCTTGGGAGTGCCAGACCCACTAAAGCCACCCAAACTTTCATTTGGGCATAGCTCTTGAGTCTGACTACCCCTGCCCCCCCACACCACCCACTCTGAGTCACTGGCTTTCTGCTGATGCCCACCAAATAGATTTGGCTTGTGTCCTTCTTTTGGACCCCCCTGGAGAGGGTCTGGAAGGCCCTCTCCAACCTCTCTTCTCCCTTCATGTCTGAGTACACATGCTAACTGCTGAGTGAGGAACCTTAAACACCACTCTCCCTTGAGGCAACCCCATAATCCTTCATGAAAACTGCCATGGGCAGTGCCTACACCCCTCACTGCACAGGCAGCAAGTACTGGGCTGGTTTGTCTACATGTGTTCCCAGTGGGCTGTGAGCACAGGTAGGGCTTCCTCGAATAGCTGTGCAGGTCAACAGTTTGGCAGAGATGTGCCATGCCCACAGGACTGATGGGACCTCAGCTGTCCTCGAGTGTATCCTGGAGCTGGTAAGGTGTCTCTGGACTATGTGTGACATGGTATTAGAAGGCACCAAGGAACCCCTGTTCCACAGCAGCAACCCCAGAAGAGCACCATCAGAGGAGGACACAGGAGTATGCCTCACCTTGGTCGGTTTTGGTTGCTGGCTTCCAGTTTTCAGCACTAATTACTGGCAGACAGACCTGCCCCTTTTCATCGATGTTGGGGTGATAGATCTTTGTTTTAAATGTGATCTTCGGTGGTTTGAATGGGTATTCTGCTGGAAAGTTGATTTCGATTCTGAAGGCCCCCTTATCATATGGAGGGTTGTCCTGCAGGGAATAAGAAGAGATCACTATGAACACACCATGGTAAACCAATCTGCAGCAGAAACAGGAATGTTCAGTTTACTTGAAAAGTAATTTACTTCCAAGTGGTATATGCACTGAAGCTTTGTCACTTTTAGGGCAACCAATAATCAATCGTACTTCTAGAGCAAGATGTCTGCTAAGCTGTGAAAAGGTCTGAGATTGATGTTCTGGTTCATCTTCTTTAACAGACTTTATTGTTAAGAGTAGTTTTAGTTTCACACCAAAACTGCCCTGGCCTGCACATATACAGCCTCCCCCACTATCAACATCTTGCAACAGCGTGTTGTATTTGTTACGATCGATCACCCCACAGTAACACATGGCTATCACCCAGACCTGTAATTTACTTTCGGGTTCACTGTTGATGCTGTACATATGGGTTTTGTACGGTATCACACACTATAATTGGAATCATACAGTATGTAGCTTTTTCAGAGTGGTTTCTTTTACTTAGCATATTGCACTAAGGTTACTCCATGTCTTTTCATGGTTTGATAGTTCATTTCCCTTTAGTACTAAATAATACTCCATTGTCTGATGTACCAGTCTAATTATTCGTTCACCTACTGAAAGATACCTTGGTTGCTTTCAGTTTTGGGCCATTACGAAAAAAGCACCTATAAATATCCGCAGACAGGTATTTATGTGGACATAAGCTTTCAACTCCTTTGGGGTAAATACAAAGAACGTGACTTCTGGATCACAGGGTAAAAGTATGTTTATTTTTGTAAGATATTGCCAACTGTCTTCCAAAGTAGCTGCACCACTTTGCATCCCCACCAGCAATGAAAGTTGCTCACTGACACATCCTCCCAGCATTTGGTGATGTTAGTGTTTTAGGTTTTCTCCCTTTTTCTTTTTTTTTTTCAAATCCTTAACTGAGGACATTTTTTTCATTGCTTTTAGAGAGAGAGAGAGGAAGGGGGAGAGACACACTGAATGGCTGCCTCCTCCAAGTGCCAGTATTATAAGCGCCTGGACTGGGGATTGAACCCACGACCTTTACGTTACGGGACAACGCTCCAACCAAATGAGCTACACCAGCCAGGGCTGGGTTTTGCCCTTCTAAGAGGTGTGTAGTGGTATCTCATTGTTGTCCCCTAATGACATGATGTTAAATTTCTATTCAAATGTTTATATGCCACCTGTACATCTTCTTTGGTAAGGTGTCTGTTTGGATTTTTTTTGCCTATTTAAAAATCAGGGTTTCACGCCCTGATTGGTGTGGCTCAGTTGTTTGAGCATCATCCACAAAGTGAAGGGCCATAGGCTTGATTCTACTCGCACTGTAGTTGGGGTGTGTACGAGAGGCAACCAATCAATACTTCTCTCTCACATCAATGTTTTTCTCCCTCTATTTCTCCCTCCCTTCCCCTCTCTCTAAAAATAAATATAATATGAAAACCATGGTCTTTGTTTTTTTATTGGTGAATTTTAGGAGTTCTTTATGTATTCTGGCTAACAGCCTTGTATCAAATATCCTTTACAAATCTCTCTTTTTTTTAAGATATGAAGAGTCACGCCAGTGTTAAATAACAGCCCAACCCCAACCACACTGAGTGCTAACAGACTCCGGATCCTGGCCAGCTTGGTCTCATCAGGATGGGACAGCTGGATAGCTGTCCCCTAGCTGGTTTCCAGGCAGGTCCAGAACCATGCCCCATCCCTTGTCCCAAGGAGCACTCAAAGATCTAGCCCCCAGGGCCTGGACACTCTAATGGTCCAAGAGCCTCTGCAAATTAAAATTACAATGAGATTACCTCGCACATGTCAAAATGACTACCATCAATAAATCCACAAATGACAAGTGCTGGCAAGGCTCATGCACTAATGGTGGGATTGCAAATTGGGGCCGCAACTATGGAAAACAGTACTGGGGGGTGGTTCTAAGAAATTAAAAATAGATCTGCTTTATGATTCAGCAATTCCACTTCTGGGGATTTATCCAAAGAGCCCAAAACACTAATTTGAAAGAATATATGCATCGCTATGTTCACTGCAGCATTATTCACAACAGCCAAGCCATGGAAGCAACCCAAAAGACCAGTGGATAAAAAAGGTGTGGTATAGAAGTGGAACTCTGGTCAAGATGGAGGCACAGGCAAACACAGCTCACCTCCTAGCGCAACCACAGCAAAAACTACAATTAGACTACAAAACAAGTATCACCCAGAATCCTCACAAAATAAGAGCTGTATGGAAGTCTGACAACCAAGGAATTAAAGAAGCCACACTTATCCAGGTGGGTAGGAGGGGCAGAGGGCAGAGACATGTGGAGAGATGGAACTGGTGGTCCCACACCAGTGTGTAGTAGATAAAAATCAGGAAAGATACCTCAGGAGAGAGGAATCCCCACCCCCACACCAGAACACCCCACCCAGGGTGCCAATGCCAGAAAGATAAGTCCCTTTAACTTCTGGCTGTAAACATCAGTGGGGGGTTGGGGTGGTGGAAGAAACTGCAGGATTCTCAGGAGTCTCCTCTTAAAGGGCCTACAACAGATTTGGGCTTAGGCAGACTCACCCCCTCTCGGCTTTAGCACCGGGGTAATAGCTAGAAGAGCACAAGGTAGCATATGGGGAGAAACTGAAGTGTCTGGCACCAGGGTGAGAGCCGGGAGACAGCTTCCTTTGGGACAAAACTACACAGGTCAGGCAGAGGCATTGTCTCCTTTCTGAGCCCTCCCCCACATACAGCCACAGAGTGGTGACAAGTGCTGCCCTGTCCTGCCAGTTACCTAAGGCTCTGCTCCACCCATCTTATCGGTGCACTTTTCTACAATAGGCCATGTTACTAAGACAGGGAATCAAAGCAGCTCTACCTAATACACAAAACAAACACAGGGAGGCTGCCAAAACGAGGAGACAAAGAAGAAAAAAAAGAATTCAAATAAACAAAGATAGTATAAGGTGCCTCTGGAACATCTCCAAACATACCAATACCTGAATCATAGGGGTTCCAGAAGGAGAAGATCAAGAAATTGAAACCTTATTTGAAAAAACAATGAAAGAAAACTTCTCTATTTTGGTTAAGGAAATAGACATACAAGTCCAGGAAGCACAGAGAGTTCCAAACAAGATGCACACCAAGACACATCACAATTAAAATGCCAAAGGTTAAAGATAAAGAGAGAATCTTAAAAGCAGCAAGAGAAAAGCAGACAGTTACCTACAAAAGGAGTGCCCCCATAAGACTGTCAGCTGTTTTCTCAAAAGAAACTTTGCAGGCTAGAAGGGACTGGCAAGTATTCAAAGTGAGGAAAAAGCAAGGACCCACATCCAAGATTGCTCTATCCAGCAAAGCTATCATTTAGAATGGAAGGGCAGACAAAGCGCTTCCCAGACAAGGTCAAGCTAAAGGAGTTCATCATCACTAAGCAATTATTACATGAAATGTTAAAGGGACATTTAAGAAAAAGATTAAAACCATGAACATTAAAATGGCAATAAATTCACAACTATCAACAATTAAATCTTAAAAACTAAGCAAACAAGCAGAACAAGAAGAGAATCATAGATATGGAGATCATTTGGAGGGTTCTCAGTTGGGAGGGGGAAGGGGAAGCATGGGAGGAAAGGTGCAGGGAGTAAGAAGTGCAAATTGGTAGGAACAAAACAGACGGGGGTGTTAAGAACAGTATAGGAAATGGAAAAGCCAAAGAACTTATATGCATGATCTACGGACATGAACAGGGGGTAGGAAATTGCTGGAGGGAATGGGGGATGCCAGGTGGAGGAGGGCAAAGGGGGAAAATTGGGACAACTGTAATAGCATAATCAATAAAATATATTTTTAAAACTGTGGTACATATATACAATGAAATGTTACTCAGCCATAAAAAAAATAAAAACCATTTGCAACAGCATGGACAGACCTATTATGCTCAGTGAAATAAGTCATCAGAAAAAGACAAATACCAGTATGATTTCACTTATATGTGAAATCTAAATAACAAAATAAATGAACAAAATTGAAACAGACACACAGATACAAAGAATGAACTGATAATTGCCAGAAACTCAGTTAGTTTAACTGAGTGCCCAGGGATGCTCTCGGCAGCCCCACACCACAGTCCCTCCTCCTCAAGCACCAGCCCAACTGGCATTCATTCCCCAGCAAAGAGTTCTTCTGGGGAGCGAGGCTGGCATCCACCACGTCTCCACACTCTGCCAGGGCCTATTCCCACTCAGGGAAAGGAGGCAGGGTGCAGGGGCCTTCAAGGACAGGTAAGCTTAAGAAAGGCTGAGGGGTGGGAGAAGCCTGACAGGAAGCTGGGAGGCAGGCAGTGTGGCTGAGGGCCAGCTGTCAGAATATTAATTTTCAGGAAAGCTCATCAAGAACGTGGATTCTGAGGGTCAGGATGAGGGTGGCGATGTGAGTAAGCGGTCCACACCGGGTGGACCTGTGTGGAGAGAGGACCCACCCACACCCGGGAAAGGCTGGGATTAAGACTGGACTGAAAAACCATTCCTTACCTGCTCCCATCTTACAAGAACACAGAACTCTCAAACACCACCTAGAAGTTACAGCAGCTGCAGCACCACCACCCCGTGCCCCATCCTGTCTGCCTCACTACCTACAGGAGCTAGACTCACTGCTACCACTGAGTTAATGGGGGAACTCAGAGAAAACTGCTGTTGGTTTTTAAGGAGAGATTAAAACTTTTTTCCTGAGCAAAAATCAGTCTTTACATTGTTTAAGCCATGTAAAAAGAGCATTCCTGTATGACTTTTGGCTGGAAAAATCTGCTAAATGTGTTCATTCATCACCCAGGGCTGATGGAGCCACCCCTGTGCCCACTGTGTGCCAGAAACTGAGAAACAAATGTGTGGTCCTAGTTGGTAGCTCTAACCCTGGATGTGCCTCTTCCTAGCCAGGTAACTCTGGGAACATTCCTGAACCTCTGTAGAACGGGGTTAACAGCTATCTGTACCCAGAGCGGTTGTGATGATGAGATGGGGCTATCAAGACCTGTATGCCTGGCACATGGGCAGAGCGCTCCGTAATGGCAGCTCTGTCGCTACAGGAGGCCCTCACCATCCAGGGACCTTGGCTAAGCTCGCCTTAACCTCTCTGAGCCCCTGTCCTCATCTGGGGCTCTGTGGATGACCAATGGCGAGGCTCAGGTGTATGCAAATCACAGAGTGTCCGTCTGCCCCAGTAATTTTTCTTGAAGGAGGTATGCAAAAATTAAACGCAGGACATACCTTCTAGATAAAGGGCGGAAAGCTCCACATGCAAATTCTAGACATTTTCGAGCCAAACTTACTCTGCTGACAGGCAGCTCACTCACTGTAAGAGACCTCAGTGAGAAGAGTTTTGTTGGAGAAATGTCATACAACTTTTCAGCAATTTAACTAAACAAACTCAAGCTCAAGCTGCCACACCATTTCAGATTTCAGCATTTTACCACCACACAAGGCCCTGCCCGGCGTTTTTCCGTCATTCCTTCCTTTGTTTGGATGTACTGCGTTCCTTTCAGCTCATATCACTGTGACAAAGGACTTTTTGAAATGTAAAATTAATTTCTGCTGATAATTTTACATGCTCTAAATTCGATCACAGACTTTAAATTTTACTTTTTCTTCCCTGAAGTTGTTGTGGGCGATGAGCCCAACACGTACGTTTTACAGCCTCATCCGATCCATGCCTAAATTCCAAGACACTTTTCATCCACATTCCGTTTCTATGAGAGTGATTGGTTTAAAAGTGTGTTTTATTTATTTTATAAGCAGTATGGTTAAGATAAAAATAATTTCTGCACCACTTTTATGCAAAGAACCCACATTTCCTTGTACTTGCTTCTAGCCATTCTATGCATGCATGTAAGATCTGATCATTTATCAAGCACTTATTATATGCTAGATGCTTTTCTGCCTCATCTCCCATTCATTTCCCCTGTATGCTGTTATCACCCACATTTGAAGAGGCATCTGTCTGGTCCCATCCTCTCCACCTCTGTGGGACATGAGGGCAAGGGGAACTGATGCATGTGTGATGAAGCTCATGCTGCTTGCTGCTGTATGTATGCTAAACTGTTCTTTGTCTAGAAGTCTTGTGTCTTCTCTGGCATCCAATAAAGTGTGGGAAGCTACCATGTTAGGCTTGGAAATAGGGTGAAAATCTCAAGATTCTTCAGAGTCATCTTCTCCACTTTTTTTTTTAACATTTCTTTACTGATTTGAGAGAGGGAAACATCAATTTGTTGTTGCATTTCTTTATGCATTCACTGGCTGATTCTTGTATGTGCCCTGCCAAGAATCAAACCTGCAACCTTGGCTCATTAGGACAGTGCTCTAACCCACTGAGCTACCTGGCCAGGGCAACAGTCTTGACCTCAGCCTCCCAAGGCACAAAGTCACTCTGTGGCAACTAAGACCAAAAGGAAGCTCTTCCATGAATGACACCAAACCACTCGGGGCTTTTCTAACCCTGTGGTCAAATCAAATCTTTCCTTCCCATGGCAACTCCTGAAGAATCAAAGACCCCACCCACGTCTTCTGTTCCTCAAGTGCAGACCATGAGTCTTTCAACTATCCCAGAGAAGCCAGTTTTGTGTCACTGCTTTCCCTGTGCTGTAGTCAGGACACCACACAGCTCTCCAGAAGCCACAGAAGAATCACTCCCTGACTTGGACTGCTGCCGCATGGCACGTCCCATGGTGTGTACACAGCTGACTGACACCACATTCAGGACTCGTGGCTGACGACGCAGAGGTGCCTCCTGGTTTGGATCTACTGAACATACTGTCTCTTCTTCATTCCAAGCACCAGACAAACTGAAGACTCTGTGCCACTTCTTTTTTTAAATCCACTACAGATCTTGAACATTTTCAAATTATGAACATTCATAAATACAAAGCTCTGCCTCTGTGCCACTCCTGTCCAACTTGGTGGCAACCCCTTGGCAGCATCCTTTCCCATGGCTAATCCTTTTTAACCCAGCAAGCCAACAAAACCCAGGTTACCACAGGCCCGCCCAGGTGGCTGCTTATTCTCCGGAGTTTAGTCATTTCATTACAGAGGAGCAAGGGGAGGTGGCCTATTGTCGTCCCCGACTGGTTTTTATGTTCTGAAACCCGCGTGGTCCACTCCAGGGTTTTGACAAAAGCTGAGACAAGCACATGAATCTTCTGAACACAGACTGTATCTCTAACCCTTTGTAAATTGTTAAGTAGTTATATAATCTATCTTTTCTGAATGCAAGCTTCCTGGTTGCCTGAATCACAAAATCTGCTCAATTAGCAGATTCATCTTACACTAACTTTGCTTTCTGAGATGATTTCTTTGTACTGTTTTCAATAATTTGCTTTGTAGGACTTTCCATAGTACAGTCAATGAATATTCCAACGTTAAGAAATTCCATCATATTCCCTTTGAAATTAAGTATTAGCAGGAATAAGTATTTCTAGAACTGGTTTGCCGATCTTTTATGACCAAACTACTCTCTGAATTATATCTAATTTTATTTTTTAAAAGATTTTTTAAATTTATTTTTAGAGAGAGGGGAAAGAAGAAAGA
>CM052546.1:50491047-50575804 GCA_028533065.1 Trachops cirrhosus | reverse complement strand
TTCCAAGTCATGAAAGACAAGGACCTACATCCCAGATTGCTCTATCCAGCAAAGCTTTCATTTAGAATGGAAGGGCAGATCAAGTGCTCCTCAGATAAGGTCAAGTTAAAGGAGTTCATCATCACCAAGCCCTTATTGTATGAAATGTTAAAGGGACTTATATAAGAAAAAGAAGATAAAAAACATGTGTAGTAAAATGACAGCAAACTCACAATTATGAACCACCACACCTGAACCAAAAACAAGAAGAAACTAAGCAAACAACTAGAACAGGAACGGAACCACAGAAATGGAGAACACAATGGAGGGTTAGCAACAGGGGAGTGGGAGGAGGAGAGAGGGGGGAAAGGGTTAGGGATGGTAGGTAGAAAATAGACAGGGGGAGGGCAAGAATAGTAGGGGAAATGTAGAAGCTAAAGAACTTATGACACATGGACATGAACTAAAGGGGGGAATGTGGGTAGGAGAGAGTGTTCAGGGTGGAGGAGAATGAAGGGGGGATAATAGGACAACTGTAATAGCATAATCAATAACATATATTTTTTAAAAAAGGAAGAAAGAAACAAGGTATGCTGAGAGTCAACTGTGATGGAGGAGTTAATCCAGAAAAAAAAGATTTAATAAACAGGCCACTTAAAAAACCTGTGAACCCCAAGAAGAAATTTATCTGCTGAATGCACTCCCCATAGTTAACAGAGGACCCAAACTTTATGAATAGTAAGTTTAGTGGCCATTTGCTGACAGGGTATGGAAGAACCTCAGACTGATGTCACTAAACTATAAAAATTTTTCAGCTCCATTATAATCTTACAGATCACCATCACATTATGTGGACTGACTGAAATGTTGATACACAGGAAATGACAGTAATATGCCCTTTAATGAAATCCACTAATTCCTGATTAAGAGAAAAAAATATAGGGAGTAACATCAGCAAAATGGCAAAGCAGGCATCTCCCAACTCCCATTCCTCCATAGAAACATTAAAAAATAGTATTTCAGAAACTGTCAGGCCAACTTTGTCAGAACTCTGGAAAACAGTCAAAAAGGTTTACAGCAACCAAATGAATACAGAACCAAGTGAAAGGCAACTAAAACACGGTAGGGAATCTTTGGCACTTTCACCACCCCCTTTCCTGGCTAGGCAGCAGACATTTTGAAGATGGTGGCATTGTCCCAGTTGTCTCAGTGTGGGACCCTGGTCCTTGCTTCCAGAGGGAGCAGAGCAGACCTTATTCACATTACTGTACCTGCCCTAACCTCTCTGGGGCACCTGAAGAACTACCTGTCTGTTCTAACCTCTCTGAGATACCTGAAGAACTAACACAAGGTGCTCACCCGTTTTGCCCAACTCAGAACCCAGGCAAGGAGGGAAGGCATAGGCACTACTGAGAAAGAATGCATGGTCATGAAAACCCACAGCTGCACGGAGCAAAAGGTAACAGTTGAGATGCACAACGGATTTCCTAAAGCCAAGGAGGAAGGCCAGGGGGAAACCTGAGGAGCATCAGTGCATTCAAAAGTGTCCAGGTAGCAGGGAGTGAAAAGCTGACTAGTGCTAGAGGTTTCCGAGTCTTTCACTGGCTAGGGAATTTTTCACAGCCTTTAGTCACGTGTCTCTTTGCCCGGTTGGCCTTGGCATCCAAGGACACTGTGCACCCAAACTACTGCTACGGGATGAGCTGCCCAGGCACCCAGACAAGAGAAGTAAGCCTCCAGGGACCAGGCAGTGTGCCTGGTGGCTGTGGGGCCCAGTTTGATGAAAACTGACATTTGTTCTGTGGAGACAGGGTGGAAGTCCTAGAAGGCAAGCATGCCAGGAAGCAAGGCAAAGTGGTTCAAGTTACCCGGCAGCTGAGCACTCGTGACCACTAGGGTGCAAGACCACGGGATCACCAGGGAACCATGATCCACACAACCAGGGCAAGTTTGTTGATCCCATGGACAGGAAACCTACTGAGGTGGAATGGAGATTCCCTGAGGAGGGAGGATGAGTCTGAGTCTCCATAAGATCAGAAGGAATTATTTCCAAACCTGAATTTTCTAGAGCTGGTGGCAGTGTCCCTGAAACATGGACTGATGGCCCCAAAAACAAGTCAGTGGGCACATGCTCTAGAAAGAGCCTATGGGCCCCCCTTCTGAAGACAGTGGGAGAGGAAGTGATGGAAGTGATGGGGACCCAGAGACTCAGAGACATAAGAAAGTCTACTGGTATTGAACCTGGGGAGAGCAGATTCTTTGCTCCGTGTCTTAGCCTTGAAGGCTGGACCACCATTTCTTTAGATATCAATGAACAGCCATGAGTCCTCAAAAAAGCGGGGAGGATTGTCCACGTATACTGGAGAACTGAGAAAGCCATACTCAAGCCACACACGTCTCTAACAGGATTCATGCTCCGAAAAGACCTGGGAAGATCTGAAGCTTTCACCACGGGCTGGCTAGCTATAAGCTCACCACAGGCCAAAAGTGGAGGCTGAGGTAGAATGACAACTGACTGGCATGTTCAAGTACTGCAGCACAGAACCAACCTGCAAAGACTGAGGCTCTTTTTAAGTTCCTGGAATTCAAGAAAATTTCAAACAAAACACTGGTGGAACACAGGCAGGAACAGCAACCCCTGGGGTAGGGGGAAATCTAACTTCCACACTGTAATATTCAGGTGTCCAGTTTTCAGTAACAACAAAAATCACAAAACATACAAAGACACAGCAACATATGATCCATGTAAAGGAAAAAAAACAAATGACAGAAACCCAGACACTCAACTTACTACACAGAAGATTAAAATCAACTGTCATAAACATGCTCAAAGATGTAAAGAAAATCATGGACAAAGAACCAAACAAAACCAGAAAAATAATGTCTGAACAAAATGAGATAACAATAAAAAGATAGAAATTATAAAAAGGAACCAAACAGAAATTCTGGAGCTAAACTGTACGGTAACGGAAGTAAAAAACTCACTAGAACAATTCAGCAGTGGATTTGAGCAAGCAACAGAATCAGCAAACCTGAAGTTAGGACAAGTAAAATTATTCCATCAAAGGAACAGAAAGAAAAAAGACTGAAGAAAAGCGATCAGAGCTTAGGAGCATAGGGACACCTTGGAGCTAACCAACAAACGCTACGGCAGTCCCAGAGGAGAAGGAAAAGGGGCAGAAAGAATTATCTAAATAAATAATGACCGAAAACTTCCAAATTCCACGAAAGATATAAATCTATACAGCCAAGAAACTCAGTGAACACCCAAGAAGCTCAATGAACTCCAAGCAGGATTATACCAAGAGAGTCAAATCATTGAAAGACAAAGAAATAATCCTGAAAGCACTAAGAGGAGAGAACTGACCTGTCACATAGAATGGATTCTCAGTAAGACAAACACCTGATTTCTCACCATACCACAAAGGTCAGAAAGCAGTGGGATGATATATTATTCAAAGTGCTGAAAGGAAAATACTGTCAGCAAAAACTATCCTTCAAAAATGAAGGACAAAGTAAGACATACCCAGATAAACAAAAAAGGAGAGACTCTATCACTAGTAGACTTTGTTTAAAAGAAACACAAAAGGGAGTCCTTCAGGCTAAATGAAAGGACACTGCACACTAACTTGAAGCCACACGAAGAAAGAAGAGAAGCCCTGGCTGGTGTGGCTCAGTGGACTGAGTGCTGGCCCGAGAACCAAAGGATCACTAATTCATTCCCAGTCAGGGCACGTGCCTGGGTTGTGGGCCAGTCCCTGGTAGGGGGCACACGAGAGGCAACCACACATTGAGGTTTCTGTCCCTCTCTCCCTTCCTTCCCCTCTCTCTAAAAAAATAAATAAATAAAATCTAAAAAACAAAAGGAAATAAAGAAAAAAGTAATGTTAAAAGTAACTACACAGGAGAATATGCAAGGTCTGGCACAAATAATGTCCCTCTTTATCACAAAATCATAAGCATGGAATTCTACAACATAACAGTATCACACTCAAGCACATCATATGACACTTTAGGTGAAATGTTCAAATTATTAAACCCATATTATTACCCTACCAACCACGCTCAAGCAGGCGTTAATTCTGCCACACCCTATATAAACCAGTATTATTGATTACTGTACTCTGGGTTTGTAATGCTTATGACAGTAACAATATAAAGGGGGGAGTGGGTAATAGAGATGTATGGGAGCAGAGTGTTCATATAATACTGAAATTAACTTGGGATTATTCCAACTAGGTAGTTAAAGGATTAAGATATGTCAATTATAATTATAATTAAGGTGACATTTAAGAAAACTATTATGTATATGGAAAAAAAGAATCAAAATGGTATAAAAAAAAAAAAATCAGCCCTGGCAGTGTGGCTTCAGTGGATTCAGCACCAGCCTGCACAGCAAGGGGTCACTGGCTCGATTCCCAGTCAGGGCACATGCCTGGGTTGCAGGTCAGGTTCCCAGCAGGGGGGCATGAGAGGCAACATATTGATGTTTCTCTTTCTCCCTCCTTCCCTTCTAAAAAGAATTAAATAAAATGTTTTAAAAAGTATTTTTTAAAAAGTTACAAGGTGTATAATGTTAACTATGACATTTTGGAATGGCAAAACTATGAATACCTAACAAGATCTGAAGTTGCCAGAGGGTTGTGGGACTTGGGGAGGAAGAGGGGTAGGGAGGGATGCATAGGTAGAACACAGAGGCTTTCAGGGCCGTGAAAATGCTCTGGATGATACTAGAACAATGGATATATGTCATTACACATTTGTCCAAACTCACAGAAGGCACCACACCAAGAGTGAGCCCTGATGTAAGCTACAGACTTTAGGTGACTGTGATGCTTCAGTGCACATCCAATGATAACAAGTGCACCACTCTCCAGGAACACTGACAAAGACGATGCTTGTATGCAGGCAGAGGATATGTGGAAAATCTCTGTGCTTTCCTCTTAGAAACGTTCAAGTAGCTGTGAACCTAAAGCTACTCTTTTTTCCCCCTTAATTTTATTTATTTAATTTTAGAGAGGGGGGAAGGGAGGGAGAAAGTGAGGGACAGAAACATCAATGTGTGGTTGCCTCTCAAGCACCCCCTACTAGGGACCTGGTCCACAATCCAGGCATATACCCTGACTGGGAACTGAACCAGCAATCCTTTGGTTCGAAGGGTGGCACACACACCACTCAAACCACTGAGCCACACTGCCCAGACCTAAAGCTACTCTTAAAAAAAAAATCTACAGAGTCTTTAAAGAAAATAAAAAGGGCAAAGTACTTGAATAGACATTTCTCCAAAGACATGTGAAAAGATGTTCAGCACCCTTAGTCAATAGGAAAATGCAAATCAAAACCACCAGGAGATGACAGCTCTGAGGGTGGGGCAGGGAAGGATGGAGGGGTTGAGCAAAAAGGAAAAAGGACTCATGGACAACAGTGTGGTAATTGTGGGGGTGGGAATATAAGGGGGTCAAATGGTAATGGAAAAAAAACAATAAAACAAATAATACCGGGGAAAAAACACCATGATATATCCAGTTCACAACAACTAGAATAGCTACAACTTTTTTAAAAGAGAAAATAAGCATTGGTGAGGATGTGGAAAAACTGGAACTCTTGTATGCTGCTGGTGGGAATGTAAGATAGCGCAGCTACTGTGAAAATCAGTTTGCTGGTTCCTCATAGTTGAACACAGAATTACCATACAATCCAGCAATTTTGCTCTTACATATATCTACACCCCAAAGAACTGAAAACAGGAACTTAAGCAGATCCTTGCATGTCAATGTTCAGAACAGCATTATTCACAATAGTCGAAAGGTAGAAACACCCTTAGTTTATACCAATAGATGAATGGATAAGCAAAATATGCTATACACAAATAATGGAGTATTATTCATCCATAAAAATAATGTTTCATACATGACACAATATTGATGACCTTTGAAGAAATTATGATAAATGAAATAAGCCAGATAAAAAAGGACAAATAGCCCTGGCTGGTGTACTCAGTAGACTGAACGCAGGCTGTGAACCAAAGGGTTGCTGGTTTGATTCCCAGTCAGGGCACATGCCTGGGTTGCAGGCTAGGTCCTCAGTGGGGGACACATGAGAGGCAACCACACACTGACGTTTTTCTCCCTTTCTTTCTCCCTCCCTTCTCCTCTAAAAATAAAAAAATAAAATAAAGGGACAAATAGCATATGACTAATTTTAATAAACTATCTATAATAGGCAAATTCATAGAGACAGAAGATTAGAGGTTACCAGGGAATAGGGGCAGGGGAATGGGAAGTTATTGTTTAATGGGTACAGAGTTTCTGCTTGAGTGATTTTTTCATGCAGGTATTATGGGATTATTTTCTTCCTGAAATATCACATCTGAATTTCTAATAAAAAATTATACATAAAAACATGCTTAAAGGTTAAAACCTAAACTGCCATGGTCAAAATGAAGTATCTAAAAAGTGCCTCTCCAGCCTCACCTCCCATCTTCCCTACCTTGGGGGTCTTGTTCTGCCCTCTCTGAACTCTGGATAGGGTGTGTTTACTAAGCAGCTCCCCCCAGGATGTAAAGGTACACTCTAGGGTGTCATGACTTTATCAGCCTAGTAGGCCCGGGATGAGATTAGGTAGAAGATTCCCCATACTGACCCACCCCCTTTGGAGCAGGAAGGCCTGAGGCCCAGGTGGGAGGTACTAGTGGAGACCCTGGAGGAATCAGCGGCTAATTGCATCCTTAAAACTCTCCACACAACACAAGGGCCCCAAGCAGTGATAACAGGGACAAGAGATGGAGGAATGGAAAGAGGCAGCATGAGCAGGGGTGAGGGCTGCCCTGGCCATCAACTACTGTCCCTGGGCAGTGTCCTCAAATGGAAGGTGAGGCTTGGGCCTGGACACTCCCCAGGGCCTTGGTTCAAGCACACTGGGATTCTACCAACTAGTCACCACCTTGGGCCTCAGCCCATTCCACAGTCTCTGCCAGTGACACCAGAGTGAAGCCTTGGTGTGCACTCGGGTTAGAGCCTGCCTGACAACCATCTACGCTTGGAGGCAACCTGTGGTCTTTCAGGCCACTGAGCCCATCACACAGCCAAGCCTGACTGCCTAATGCCGTCCCATTCACATCAGGTTTCAAATGATTCAGACTACCTGTTTACTTCTTATATCAGTAGGATACGAAATCTCAATTAGGAAAGGGTCAGAGGAAAAAGGACTCATGGACATGGACAAGTGTGTGACTCTGCGGGGAGGGGGTGATAAGGGGACTGAATGGTACGGGGGGAAAAATACAGTAACAATTAAATCAAAAGGGAGGGAGGGAAAACAGGATTTCTATGAAAAAAACCTTTTTTTTAAAAGAAAGAAGAGACAGGTGGGTCCTGCCCAGCATGGCTCAGTTCGTTGGGTGATGTCCCACAAAGTGAAACGTCGCCGGTTCAATTCCCAATCAGGGCACACACCTGGGTTTCAGCTTTAGTCCTGTCAGGGCACATGTGAGAGGCAAATGATTGATGTTTCTCTCTCACATTGATGTTTCTCTCCCTCTCTTTCTCCTACCCTTTCTCTCTCTCTAAAAATTAATTAATTTTTTTTTAAAAAAGAAAAGGGCCAGGTAGTCAGATGGTCCAGGCCACCCTTCGACACCTGACAGGTACCTGTAGCAGGGAAGGGCTGACCCTCCCCAGTCAGGGGCTTCTCCAGTATCTACACCCTGTGCCTTCAGCCCCACTACCTCCATGCCTGAAGAAATCTAAAGGACTCCATCTTCAAAACCAGAGTGAACGCTCCCAGACTTAAAATTTTTGAATGTTTACTGGAAGACTACCAAGTATAGCTTTCCTTAGTTATCCAAATGATTATGAAAATAAACTACAAACCCAGTATTTGCCATTCAAGTTCCAGGGACTTTAGAACAGGAAGGAAAGGGAACACACAGAAAAAGGTCCCAGTTGTGAATCAGGAGACTAGAAGGCAGACAATGTCAAGTTAGGCCACCTCGTGGACAGGTGGTATGGCTCCGGGGAGAAGGCCGGAAAGGAGGCAGAGACAGGATTTCTTCCCGTACAGTAAACTCCCTGTAACCAATGATGCTGGAAGAAGCAGGGATCCCAAGAAACAAAACAGAATGAGAGAAAGGTAAGAGACTTAATTAGACCCATTTCTAAGAGTTAAGAGGAAGCAGGAGGACAGGAGCAAATGGCACACTGGTTACAGAACAGAAGGCTGGGACACAGGGGGCTCCAAGGGTTCAGGAATGCACGGCCCCAGGGCTGCTGAGCCAGAGGTGTAAGGACTTAGGGGAGCCGCTGTGCTTGGTGTGAAGCAGTTTAAGGAGGGTGGGAGAAACTGGGACCACAAACTGGAGTTAGTGCAGAACAAGTCTCTTGAGAGGCGAGGAGACAAAAGGATGGAGAAAGAGCAGACAGTAAATCAAGAAGGCAGTAAGGTCACAGGAAAGTGGCCCTTAGGAGGAGGCCGGAGCCTATCTGAAGGCAGAAGTCAGTGAAACAGGGAGGTAGAGGTAGAGCCGTGGGGGGCAGACACTGGAGGCACAAGCTCCAGAAAAGTGAATGGGTGAAGGGAATAGGCAGCCCATGAAGCAAAGGGATTTGAGATAAATGGGAGGAACATACTGAAGGGCACCAGGAATAAAGCCTGAAGCACAGGTGTCCAGAGGGTTAGAGACACAGAGGCAAGCCCAGCGCGATAGCAAAGAGAAGATCTAGACGGGAACACCTGCCGCCTCCCTAGAGAGGTCAGAGAAGGTGGCCCCGTCCAGACGCACGAGGCCCCATCCAGACGCACGACGCCAGGCCAAGAGAAGCCAGGGAAGCCAGGAGCACACACACACCACTCCTTTCCCGGGTCGGTAGCAACAGACCTGGGAAGATCAGGGCCCCCCAGAATGTTTCAAAACCCGCACAAAGTTGGGGTTCTACTCAGGAAACTGAGGTTATGGTCCCTACCTTATTACCCTAGAGTGACAGCCGCCTCTGTGCATCTGGTGGTTGCCTATACTAAAAAGTCTCCTTGGGAACAGAAAGATAAGCCCAACAGCACACACGTCACCTTGAGATTAATCTGATAAGAAGT
Source organism: Trachops cirrhosus (assembly GCA_028533065.1). NCBI lineage: Eukaryota > Metazoa > Chordata > Mammalia > Chiroptera > Phyllostomidae > Trachops > Trachops cirrhosus. The sequence goes on along the minus strand of CM052546.1, from coordinate 50,566,738 downwards.
GAAGTGTTCAATACTCACAGGAACAATAAGCCCTTGCCAAGTCAATAAATTAGCTTCATCAACCTGGATGTTACGGAAGTTTTTCATTCCACATTTGCGGATTTCTTCAAGCTCCTGTTGATTGACAAAGCATAAAGGGGTGTCAATAGGGGAAAGCACCACATATTAAGATCCCTCCTGACTCCCTCAAATTAAACCAAGTGCTGACACCACTGATGGTAAAACTTCAGAGTGTGGACTGGACAATTCCTCATCTGCGTAAGAGGCCCAGAGCCACAGCAGTCCCTTCAGCCCATGTCCCAGACCAAGACAAGCCCCCACCTTGGTGAACCCACGGTACTCAGCGGGGTAAACAACTTAATAACTGTGTTCCTACAAAAGCACCACCTCCTCTTTCGGCTGTCACAAGAAAGGCACTGGAGACCTGACTTCTTCCGACCCAGATTTGTTAAGCACTGACTGTGTGTCAGACGGCGAGGACATAAAGATGAACAAAGTGGGACCAGGAGAACACATACCCAGAGTTCTCTGCCCAACACTGTAAGTGCGAGTTCAGGACTCCACCAGGGCACAGGACACACAGCAAAGAGAATAACTATCCAGTCTGGGATGGGAGGGGGACAGAAAACCTTCACTGAGCCTCGGCTTCCTCAGCTGCAAAGCAGAGATAGTAAGACCCAGAGCTGTAGGTAATGAGGAGGAAACCACATTGTAAGCAGTAGAACCCCTTACAAATATGAGGGATTATCATCACACAGTCAACAGAGCAAATCCACTTCATTCAAAAAGCATGACCATCCAGACTGCTTCAAGGCCCTGCCTCAGATGTGTTTAGTCTAGAACTGTCTGTCAGTTGCCTTTCAACTGTGCACCAGCCTGCCACTTCCTGTTGTTTTCCCAACAACTCGAGTGAACATCCAGTAGGTGTTACAGCCCAAGCCATCTTCAGGTATGTGCCTGCCCACATCCCCCCTCCATTCTTCATCCTCAGATACCTGGAGTAACAAGCTGCCCTCAATTCCCCAGTCTGGCCTCTCATCCACAGCACAAGAGCCGCCTCCACATCTTTTGGATGACTTCTCTTCAGCAACCCTGGAACACCACCCAGCTGAGCCCTGCCTCCCCTGCTGGGCTGGAAGGACAGCTTCCTCACTGGCCTGGCTTCATCCTTGGTGGTCCAGCCCATGAACCCCTCCGTAACTGGGAGGCCCCTCCTTGTTTGGTACTCTGGCTCATAAATGGCAGAGAAGCTCTGAATCAGACCCCACATCAACCCCAAAGGATCTCCGCACGCCCTATTCCCATCACACAGCCGACAGCTTACAAGGCACCCTGGAGACACAATTCCCGAGGAACGGGAACTGAGCCAGAACTACAGGTTCTAGGTTGGAGGATGTGCAGTATGCCTGGCATGGAGTAGGCAGAGAAGGACAGCACATCAAATGAGCATGCAACAGGCAGTTGGGACACTTGGCACTTCATGGCAGGCAACAGGCCCAGGTTTCTTCCCAAACGGTGGTCCTGCTGTTTATTAACTCTAGCTGCCTACTGCAACTGTCTAGGTCTGGGCCGCAGCCTGGGAAATTCTGGTCCAGCAAGTGTGCGGTGAAGTTGAAAACAGGGCTTTTTACCAAGGTAAAAAGGTACAGTGAGATGAGAGAGCCGCTGCCACTGAGAGACTGAGTTCCCAGCAATGTTCAGTTTCAGTGAGGGAAGATGCCAGCAGCAAGGGCTGTGACCCCTGCAGTAAGAGAACATGTGGCCTGGTCCCTCCACTTGAGCCTGCAGGAGGGAAAGCATGGACCTGAGACCACTCAACCTGCTAACTGCCACCTGGTCCTCCTGCTAATACCTGGGACTCATCAGAAACGCTCACCTGGGGAGTGTGCAGTCTGGGCAGATTCAGGAAGGGGAAAAGCCCTCACACCCATACTATCACCTTGGCTGATGAGGGCAGGTGTGAGGACAGGGACCAGGAAACCTCTGAAGCTTATGGTTGTGCTTTGTCAAACACTTGCTTAATGACAGGCTAATAAGTAGATGGGAAGCTGGGGCTTGGAGAAGGAAAAGAGCTCTGGGATAGGAAGGGATCTCTGTGTATTCTGGTCCTTGGTTCAAGATACTAGAGTTAAGATTCCTGGCTAGAGAAGAAAAAAACAATAAAAAATAAAAATAAAAGATAAAATGGAAATTATGACAAAAATATTCCCCTCAAAATAATAAAAAAAATTTTTTAAGAAAAAAAAAAAAGGTTCCTGGCAAGAGACACAAGATATCATGTCCCTTAAGGGCCAAGTCTTACCAACTTATAAAAAAATACAGACAAGGAAAAAATTCCAGATAGAACTTTGAAATCAGACAATCAAAAAAAGAAACTACAGAGTATATTCAATATTCATGGGAGAAAATACATTTTAAAATTATATGAAACTGTATTTTATGGCTTCAGAAATCCATATACTAACAACATGAAGTATGGGTAATAAACACGAGATGGTATATTTCAAAAGAATTACAAAAACATGGCAAGATGGAGCTCACCAGTAATATGGCTGTGAAAAACTGCACCTTACTCAAGACAAAGGGAGGAACAAGTGGGCACCGTGTGCGGGGGTGCAGGAAGGGCATTTATTGGTGCTTTGATAGCGAGAGATACATGAACAAAGACAAAAGCCATACAGTGAGAGGAGGAGGCCACACCCCCCTGGCCAAAGAAAGGGAGGAACTAATGGTGGCAGGGCTGGGAGGCTCAGAAGTGCAGCTACCAGAGAAACTGTCAGCTTACCTTACTGTCAGGTTAAGCTCACCAAAGAGGGATGAGGCAGTCTCCTTTGCATAATTCATTCTAACCATCAAGGAAGAACTGATTATAATACAGAAGTGAAAGAAATCAAGACAAACAAACAAGCAAGCAAGCCTATAACCTCCAGGGAATGCTGGGCAGCCCCCTAAGAGAGTGTTTCTCAATAGGGTGGTGCCAGCATCCAGCAGGACTCCACCTGGGCATCCCCAGCCCCGCCCACTAGATGCCAGGCATTGTGATGCCACCCCACCCCAATTTCCCAATGTCCCTGAGAGCCCAGGTGCTCAGAACCATTGGCAATATCAGGAGCCAGGACGCTAAAAGTCCTGTATTGCACAAGACGGTCTTAGAGACAAGAACTGTTCAACCCAAACTGCCCATCACACCTCTACCAACTTAGAGAAGATGGATTCAAGTCACTCAGAGAAACTACAGGTTCATTTGAAGGTATAAAACTGGAAAAAGGCACCATGACTCAAGAGGACTGGCAAACCCTCAAGCCAAATAAATTGCACCTCTGCAACTGAGGATGATCCTGAAAATGAAGAACTGGGTAATAAGGAATGTTAAAAAAAAATATTCAGTGTAAACTCAGACTTCAAATTTAGAATTTCAAACGTTGGAGGAAAATACCTAACAAAAAAAAAGTGAGAAGCCCCACTTTAGAAGAGTAAGTTAGGACAACCAAAGCCAATGACAGAAACTTACAAAACACACCCCAGAAAGGTTTGTTTCAGTTCTGCTCACAGCAAGAAGCAATCCCTAGTCAGCTGCTCCCAGCTGATGGTGCAATGATGACAAACAGAGAGAAGAGCTCAAAGGAAAGCAGAACCAGGCAGCTCACATGTTCCTTCTCCCAGTGGGGGAAAGCAGACTTCAGAAACACAGGGTAAGTGATGAGGGAGAAAGAGCAATGCCACTCACAGTGAGGTCTACTTCTGAGCCCAGACATGGATCTCAGTGTACTGCAGAACCAACCTACAAGAGCCTGGGTGCGTTTCTCAGCTCTTCAAAGAGGGAAAAGCTTATTCCCCAACCTGCAAAGAGCTGGATGCCCACTCCATGCCAAAGTGTGGCATGCAGCAGAAATTAACCATTGCCTAACAGCTCTGCAGGCACTAATGCTGAGATGGCCCTGGCCGCAGCAGTAGTGCACTGCTCCAAGTCCTGCAGAGAAGGCCAGCCTTAACCAATAAGAGGACAGGAGACGGTTGTGCATCGGAGTGCGGGCAAAGTATTTAACAACGTCTTTTTTTCCCCCCTCTTTATAGGTCTATAATGGGGCCTGGAAAAATGTTCAAAATCTCTCAGAGTAATCATTGCACACGGCCTGAGAGCCAGTGATTCTTTTTGTTTCTTTAAAAGATGTTATTTATTTTTTAGAGAAAGGGGAAGGGAGGGACAAAGAGAGGGAGAGAAACATCGATAGGCTGCCTCTTGTACACCCCCAACCAGGGACCCAACCTGCAATCCAAGCATGTGCCCTGACCAGGAATCGAACTGGTGACCTTTCAGTTCACAGCATGGTGCGCAGCCCACTGCACCCTATCAGCCAGGGCAGGATCTAGTGATTCTTAACTAGCTTGTGGCCATGGTCCTTTTTAAGAAATCCAGACGAAGTAAGAGGAAAAAGATCAGATGTGCAAGCCAGGTCTGCTTCAGATGTCAAATCTGGACATCTGGACCATCAAGTATTAAGGGTGCTTGTAGTTTTCAAAAGCATATTCCATATCATCCTGCAACTTTTATCTGCATAGTGGAAAAAGGTGTGTTGTGCCTCTCAAGAACTATAGGAAGTAAAGCTGAACACCATCTTCCTGTCTGTTGAGGCTGGGTTAGGAGAGAGAACCTCTGTTCTAGGAGGAGCCTGAAGGTCAGAGCAGGGGAGGCCCATCGGACAACAGCAGAGGGTAACAGCTTCATGGAAGACAGGCGCTGAGGCTGGCCTTGAAAGCAGAACTTCTAGAGAGAACAGGCGTCCATGAGTGGGAAACATACTCAAAGACACAGAGGAAATCACGGGGGGAGGTATTAGGAAAGTGGCTGGGAACTCAGTCTGGCTACAGTGATTAGTGATTAATTACTAAGATTGGGGACTCCACTAGGGTCATGTGCCCAAGCCCCTGGGAGAGTTAGTTTAACACACAGAGAAGTGCAGATGGGTTGGAGCAGAAAGGTTGGAGAAGGGGTTGAAAGACCGTCTCGTGCCCAGGTCCCATGCTAGACCTGTAGGATCAGAACCTACTGAGCTCAGCCGAGCACTGGTGCCTGGGGACACCCCGGTGACAAAGAGGTGCACCCCTGTGCAGGAACCACCACACTCGTCCAACCTGGTCCTTCCCAGCAAGGAAGACATGGGGGGCCGGATTAATTTAGTGTCATTTCCATGGCAAGAGAAAAGCTCTAAAAGAATCAACATCTCTCACTGAACTAGGCACATGGAAGCAAAGCAAGTTCTGAACTTTTTTTTTTTAAGTGAAAGCTGATTATGGCTTATAGAGCTCATTTTCCTGTATTCTTTTTTTCTTTTTCTTTCTTTTTGAGAGAGAGACATTGATTTGTTGTTCTATGTATTTATACATTCATTGGTTGATTCTTATATGTGCCCTGACAGGAGGATCAAACCCATAACTTTGGTGTAACGGGACAACGCTCTCACCAAGTGAGCTACCCGGCCAGAGCGTTGTTCTCTATTCTGAAGATTCCTGTAGGGCCTAAGTTAGGCAACAGAATCAGGACATTCCAATCCCCAACCATGCTCTTCAATATTTATTTTCTATATTATATATAGAAATATTATTTTGATTTGGCAAATGGTTGCTTCAACAGCTGCCAAATCCTCTGTGGACTAGAAAGAACAAAGACCTCCGGGTCAGACAGGCCTGGGCTCAACCCTCCCTGCCCCACCCTCCACGCCAACCTGAAGCTCCAAGGAGTCTACCATCTTATGGGGAGGGGTTAGATAACGGAGAAAACCAACTTCATAGGACCCTAATGAGAATTTCAAGAACTGTTATATAATGCTTAACACTTAACACCCCAGTAGGTACTCAATTAATGGTAGTTTCACTTCCTTTCGTAATTGTATCACCACACTTCTTAATACTTAAGACAGTGTCAAGGCACCAACATGAGGTCTGTCCGAAAAAAAGTCCAGCCATTGTTGATATAACAAGAAGGGTTTGTGTGACATTGATGTAACCTGGCAGCCAAGGAGAGTGGACTAGAATATGCATGTGTGAACAATGATAACTTCACTGTACTAGTCTGTGGGGGGTGCTAGATGCCTCTGAGTGAACACATGTACTGTGTGGCTGTCGTATTCAAAATGACTGAGAAAGTAGAGCAACAAATCTGTATCAAATTTTGCGTTAAGCTTGAACATTCCTCCGTGGAAACTATTTGGATGATCCAGAAGGCTGCAGCTACGGGCAGCTGGCGATTGGCGGCTTCATTATGACAACCCATCTGCTCATGCATCACGTCTCATGCAGAGTTTTTTTGGCAAAACAACAAACCACCCAGGAGACTAGGCCCCTCTACAGCCCAGATTTAGTGCCCCACAACTCCTGGCTTTTCCCAAAACTAAAAGCACCTTTGAAAGGGAAGAGATCTCAGACCACTGATATTCAGGAAAATATGATGGGGCAGCTGATGGCAATTGGTAGAACTGTGTGAGGTCCAAGATGCCTACTTTGAAGGGGACTGAGGTATCATTGTCCTATGTACAATGTTTCTTGTATCTTCTTCAATAAATGTCTGGTTGTCCTATTACACGGCTGGATACCTTCTGGACAGATCTCGTACATCCCCTATTCTACATAATAGAGCACAGATATATGACCAGAACTCATGAGGTCTTAAATTAGAAGTGAATATGTTTATGGTAGTTTACACAAAGCTTTGAGAAATGCCCTGACTGATCATATCTTAATTTAAAAAGAAAACGAACAGCCCTGCCTGGTGTAGCTCAGTGGATTGAGCGTGGGCCTGCAAACCAAAGGATCGAGGTTCAATTCCCAGTCAGGGCACATGCCTGGGATGCAGGCCAGTTCCCAGCAGGGGACGCATGAGAAGCACCACACATTGATATTTCTCTCCCTCTCTCCTTCCCTTTGCCTCTAAAGATAAATAAATAAAATTTAAAAAAAAAGAAAAAGAAAAGGAACAAAACGTAAGGTGGAGGCTTACTAACAGCATATCACCATCAGTCTCTCTGCAGGGCACCAACTTAGGATTCTTTCACCTCCAAAGCCCAACAAAGAACAGAAATGGAGAGATGCAAGGGAAGGTGCATGCCTCTTGTACCAGAGGTACACCGAGAAAGAGCCCTGGCCAGGTAGCTCAGTTGGTTAGAGTGTCATGCCAATATGCTATGGTTGAGGGCTCGATCTCCAGTAAGGGCATGTACAAGATCAACCAATGAATACATACTGCATTTTCGGACCATAAGACGCACCTAGGTTTTAGAGGAGGAAAATACGAAAAATTTTGAAGCAAAAAAATGTGGTAAACTATTTAATAACATAAACAACATAATATTCACCAATATAAATGTAAACAGAACTCAACAGCAGCATTAACCACCATTATTCCTCCCAAATTGGGGGGGGGTGCATCTTATAGTCCGAAAAATACAGTAAATAATTGGAGCAAAAATAGATGTTTCTCTCTCCTTCCTGCTAAAATAAATAAAAATTTTGCCCTGGCTGGTGTGGTTCAGTGGGTTGAGTGCCAGCCTGTCACTCACGCCTGGGTCAGGGCACACGCCTGGGTTGCAGGCCAGGCCCCCAGTGGGGAGTGCGAAAGGCGACCACACATTGATGTTTCTTTCCCTCTCTTTCTTTCTCCTTTCCCCCTTTAAGAATAAATAAAACCTTTAAAAACATATAAGTAAAGAAAGAAGAATGTTTAAAAATGACTAAAAAGAGAAAGGTGAGAAGCAGCTGTTGGCTGTGACAACACCCTGTAATGTTTACAATGAACTGCCAGCCCATAGGGTATGACTGGAAGCTAACGACACCCCAGAGGTAGGCAGATCAGGCACATTAGCCTCATTCTACAGACAGAAAAGCCAAGATTCAGAGAAGCCCCAGTCACAAACCTTGCACAGGGCAGGGCCAGACAAGGGCCAGAGCCAGAGCCAGAGCCAGAAATCCCTCCTCCGGAAACATCTCGGCCACAAGGCAGTCAGGGCAGCAACCACACCCACGGAAAGGTGCAGCACAGGGGCTCCGATTTCTGCAGTGGGACCCTGGGAGGGCTCAGCCTGCTCTGGAATCCTGCTCTCCAAGATTTATAATGACAAAAGCACAAATGGACACAGTATTTGCCCTCGCCCTTCACAGCTAGTCACTAAGTGCTTATGTTGTGTGAGGAACACTTTTAGGCTCCTTCTGGCCAGGCGCAAAGACACCTGGCAGGTGGAGCCAGATGTCTGAAGGAAAAATAACAGAAATCTGCCTTAAAGCTAAGTATAGGATCACTGCCAAAATACCAGCTACACAACTGGTGGGACATCAGTAATTTGCAAGAGCCACTCTGTGCTTTTGTGTGACTGTAGAAAAGTGACTGATTTTTGAGAAATGTACTTTCAAGCTTGCACAAAGAAACCAGTGTCAATGACACTAACTCATGACTTCAAGGTAATTCAAACTGTAAATCTAAGCACCAGGCTTCAGAGCCTCCAAACACAATTCTCCCATTCCAAGTAATACTCAGCAAAGGGGGTGGGACCCATGCCAACACATTTCCCTTTCCATGGTTGTTGGTACGCTAGCTATCTTACACTTTGTTATCATCACAACTAATACACTTAATTATGCTCATAACTCTATGAGGTTTCATTATCCCCTTTGGAGAAATCAGGACTCTCAGGCTCAAGGAGAAGACACGAACGAGTCCAAGGCAGAAATAAAGATCTGAGCTCAGGTCCCTGTTACTCAACCACAGCACACCGCCCCAGGGAGATAGGCTACTTGTCAAGAGGTCATTCTAAGAGAACACGACACTCAACACAGGATTCAAGGAATGCACTGCACACACATCTCTGGGCAAGTGCTGCCCAAGCCTCAGCTGGCAGGCTCTCATGCCAGCTCCACAGTCAGCTTCCAGCCATCGGCTTCTCTCCTGGAATGTACTTCTGTCTCCATGGGTGTGCCTGGCATTCTTGACCTACATCATACGCTCTGGAGTCCTGCACCCCGCACCAGCCTGCGAGCTACTCGGGGACTGGGACACAACCTTTTCACGTCTGTCTACAACAGACCCAGTGGCGTAGAGCCTGAAACATGACAAGTGAGAATGGCAACTGCTTGTGTAAAACACGTGGTGGATCCTTCTGTAAGTTTAGCTGACACGTGCTGATTTTTCTTAACAACCGGTACACCAGTATGAAGTAAACATTTACAGAAAGGGCTCAGGGGCTATCAGCTTCTGAATTACACCCTCTCCCTCATCCCATGACATATTCGAGTGACACCCCCTCTGTTTCACCCCTCTGCTGAACTACGCTAGTAAGAAGCGGAAGCAAAATCTGACAGGATAATGAAGCACAGAAACCTGTAATTGACACAGTATCAAACTGTTAAAAATAGAACAAAAGCCTAACCACCACCCAACCCAAACAAATCCTAGTCTCCACCTTGTCCTTCCTTAAAAACCAAAGCAGCCACGTGAAGAGCAGGAGCAAGACCAAGATCAAGGAGAGCTGGACAGCAAGTGTGTCTGGCTCCACGGCCAGCCCGTGGGTGGCACCCTATAAGCCTCCTGCCTGCCAAGGGGCCTCTGGAAGCTCTGGAATTCTAAAGAGACTGTGGAGCACAGGGAGGAGAAATGGAACGGCCCCCAGAAGCATCCTTTCTCAACTTTTCTGCTTCAAGGCTAAAAGAAAAAACAAAAGACAACACCATTATTTCTGGGATTGCACCTACTTATTTGGAAGTTTCCTTCAAACCTCAGCACACCGCCTCAGGGAAGTTTCCTTCAAACCTTCCAAATGCACCTCCCAGCTCAGCACCTTCTGTTGCCATCCCCGGCACCGGACTCATCTTTGGACACAGCAACCGTCACTGCGCGGTATGTATAGTCAGAACAGGAAGGGAGGACAAAGGGAGGGATTCTGAGATGCTGGAAGGACAAATTTTGAATTCCAGAGCTTTCTGATTTTGTTGGAAAAAGCAAACATTTTAAAACAAAGATATTCACACAGCTGTCTTGGTAAACCTTTCACTAACCCTAAGAACAGGTCACTTCAAGAGGCAGGAGAGCACTGCAGGTAAGAGAATGAGCTCTGCCTCAGTGGCAAGGTCACGTCCAAGCTGGCCTGCCCCTACCTGGCCTCAGCACCACTCCTATCATTCCCCCAAACCCTCCCCTCCTGCCGGGTTGCTCTCCTCACTGCCCTGGAGTGTGTCTTCCTCACTCCCAGTAATATCTACATGTGTCTCACACTTCACACATGCCACCACTCTTCTAAGCACTTGATATATACCAACTCATTTAACCTTCACACACAGAGGAAGTACTAATCATAGAGAGGTTAAGTAACTTGCCCAGGTTCACTCAGCTATGATGCTGCAGGCCCGGGACTCAAACTCCGGAACCTGAGCTCCTAACTGCTTAGCTGTATTCTCCCTCAACAGATTTGCCCCTAATGAAAGACCCTTTCCTCCCCCCTTTTCTAATTAGGAAGAGAATTAAGATATTCTATGCCCTCAAGAACAGGCAGGATAAGGCTGGCCAGAGGAGACACATGTAGGCAAAACTGAGAGGCCTGCCACTTCTCACAGATGTGGCAGGAGGGGATACATCTGATCCCTCAACGGAAAAGCTACGGCATCTCTCTGCCACCCGTCCTTAAACCCACCAGCATCTCTGTCCATGATGCACCTTCACAGAGAGGCAGCTCTTCCAGGGGCTGACTGGAGAAGTCAGCCCCGCCAAGGCAGAGGGAGGGAGGGCGCCTAGTTCTAGAGGGCCAAGGACGCTGGACACGTCAGCCCTGGTAAAACCAGGCCAGTTCCCCAGTGCTTCTGGAAAGCACCTCAGGGGCTGGCCTAACTAAAACCCAAGGAAGGGACAGCACAAGGTCAGAAGTATGCAGCCATATTGGGGAGCAGGCAGATTGTTACTAAGGTTCCTTAGGGCATCTCTCATCGCCACAGTCCACATCCATTCTGAGGGATGAAAGCTATTCAATCTCACTGGCTGCCCGGCCCTCTCCTCTTCAACTACCAAAACCTACTCATTCTGAAAGGCCAGACCGAGTCCATCTCCTTCATGTCAGAGGGTCTTTCCCTCACCTGTACTCCATTATTCAGCGAGCATATACCAGGTTTTCTTTGTTTCAGGTACATGCTCTTCTTCTCCCTTACTAAGCTCCTTAAGGACAGAGCCCAGAGGTGTCCATTGAGCTGAGTCTTAAAATACAAGAAGTTACCTTGATGCAGAGAAGAGACAGTGACGCCTATCAAGAGACCTGGGTGTGCAGAGCATGCCATGTGAGGGGATTCCATGGGCATGTAGGGAGAGAGAAGACTGGCAAGGTCTGACCTTGAAGGAATATGGTAAGGAAGGTAGATTTTTAACTAGGGTCCTGACCTACTCAATTTGGTTCCAACCTCTGAGAGCAGGGCCTGGACATGTGCATTTGCTTCTCTCGGACAAACTGCTGGTTAGGGTTCAAGTGGGACTGAGGACAGACTGACTGGTGTGGAATAAAAGGAAACCATTAAGGAATCTAATACAGGTGCCCTGCCACAAATGGGGATAGCTTGACCTAAGGGAGTGGTGGTGGGGATGCAGACAAGACAGGCAGTGAACAGAGGAACAAACACAGTTAAGCAGAATCTGGCAAGCAGCTAGACGTGGCAAGAAGGGGTGTGCAGGCTCCCCCAGGTTCTTCCTTGGGTGAATGAACAGACCAGTAGATCAGTATCTAAGCAAGAAAGAAGTGCAGGGCACAGGATGAGTTTAAATGTAACCTCTTACAGGTCCATGTACCATTTAAAGGAAAACAATCAAGACGGTTGGATAACCACTATGAGCTCAGGATGGATGGTTTCATGGTTCTCCAAGCTTGAATTCCTACCTTCCTGTTGTAGCAAAGAAAACAAGTATCTCTTGCTCTGACTGGTGTGGCTCAGTAAGTTGGGTGCTGTCCCACAAATGGAAAGGTTGGGCAAGGTTGTCAGGTTTGATACCCCATCAGAGCGCCTGCCTGGGCTGCTGGCCAGGTCCCAGGTTGGGGGCTTGTAAGAGGCAACTGATTGATGGTTCTCTTGCACATGGTACATGACGTTTCTCTCCCTCTCTTTCTCCCTTCCTTCCCTTCTCTCTAAAAACAAATAAATAAAATCTTTTAAAAACACACACACACACACAAAACAAATATCTTGAACATGCAGTGATACTTCTCAATGGAATGAGAATATTTTCAAGTGTGCCGGTACAATAAAATGTGAAATCAACAGCCTCTTTAGAGTTGTAACAAGATCAGAAAAGATCCAAGAACCAAGAGACAAATGTTCTTGTTCTAGTATAAACCTTTAAAAAAGGTCGAAATGTTGCAATAACTGAGTATATTCTTTCCCAGGGCCTGTCCATATTATCTTCTAATAGAGAAACATTTACAAAGTGTATCATTAAAGGAGGCGGAATTATCCCAATTTACTGAGACGCGTGAATTCCAGATAAAAAGTGCAATGCTTTTTCCAATTCCCCAAAACCCAGAGTGGATTCAGGACACTTACATCAACATAAAATCATCTGTAAAACTCCCTTCACCGCCTGACACACAGCACACCAGTACGAGACACACTCATTGCTCTATTGTTAGTTACCCAATATCAGATTATAAACCTGTACTCAAAAGCAAACCAGTTTATTGCTGAATACAACTAATTCCAAGGAATGAACTGCAATTTAGTGACTCTTCCTACTTATTCACAAGTGATCATGGATTGAAAGCATACCGATATGGAGTCCTAAGTAAAAAATATTTACCCAGCCCTGGTTGGCGTAGCTCAGTGGATTGAGTGCGGGCTGTGAACCAAAGCATCGTAGGTTCGATTCCCAGTCAGGGCACATGCCTGGGTTTCGGGCCAGGTCCCCAGTGGGGAATACATGAGAGGCAACCATACACTGATGTTTCTCTCTCTCTCTCTCTTTCTCCCTCCCTTCCCCTCTCTAAAAATAAATAAATAAAATCTTTTTTTAAAAAATTATTCACCCAGGACTAAAACATTACTAACAAATCTCAAATACTCTTCTCAACAGTTACACCACAACAACTAATAAAATGTCGCTCCTCTCTTAAATTTACAAATTTTCCCACTGAGAAAGCCCTTCTGGGAAGGTACTCAGCTGGAGGGCCCTTAGGGGAACTGTGTGCAATTGAGGCTGAAAAGAAATTATGAGACTGCAATCAATTTCCTTAGCCACACCTTCAGGTTTCACTTTTGTAGCTATTTCCCTCCTGACTGAAGCAATGGTTACAATCTAGTTATCGCCATTAATGCTGAATTAGCTTCCTGCAAATTAAAACGTATTTTATGTTTTATTAACATTGTAATTTCTAAAAAGGGTTCTGAAAAAAGGCTAATCCTTTTGACCAGCGACTTTTAACCTTTCTCTAACCTTTCTCGTCTCATGGCACATATAAACTAATTACTAAAATTCTGCAGCACAGCAAAAAATGTATTTTTTGCCAATCTGACACAAAGGTATAATTTTGACTCATTCACGCCGGATGGCTATTTTGTGTTGTGGTTGTCAGTTTTTTAATTTGACAATCCAAGGGAAAAGAGGTCAGAGCCCCTGACTAAATAGTCAAATATTGTGTGTTTTAAAAATTCTTGTAGCACACTAGTTGAAAAATCGCTGCTTTGGGCAAAATTGTTTTAATTATGACTTTCTCATACTCACTTTGTCTAAAATAACTTCTCAGCTCCATATATGCAAATCACTTCATCTTTAACACTATCTGCAAACAGTCACTGTTACAAAGAAACCTCTGATTCTGTGTGTCCCGGAAAAAGTTTTTGAGGAAACCTGAAGTTCTTTAAGATGTCCATTTGATTATTCAACATGTTTACTTTTTCACCATTGAAAGTCCCTTTTGTTTCTGCATCAATCTTTTTTTTTTTTTTAAACTAACTGGGCTTAATCTCAGAGACAATGATCAACACCATGAAACCATCATTCTCCCTACTGAATTGAAAGAATTTCCATCCATAACGCCAGAAACAACATACCCCTCCATGTATCCTTGAAAGGAGAAAGTGTGAGAAGGAACATGGAATTTGGGATTCGGAGCGAGGGAAATTTAGCATCTCATCTCTCCCCACTCAGGTCTGCTACTTTATCTTAAGCAACACTCAACCTGTATCTAAGCCTCACAATTTTCTCATTTGTAGAATAAAGATGACAATACACTAACTTTGTTACTGAAAAGAAAGAAATTACATAAATGATCTAGCACCTAATAGGTACTCAGTTAATGTTACATATTTTTTCTAAGCTTCAATTTGTTTAAACACACACACACAAAATAAAAAAATAAACCCCACAGTAACTCCCCTCTCAGACTACTAGGAACCCGAGATCCCCAAACTGGGTCAATTGGGCTAGACTAGGGGATACCAGGATGAATTAGGTCAAGATCCCTGCCCCTGTGGAAGTCAGAACCCAGTAGGAAAGATGAGTTGAACACAAATTGCATTGTGGTAAACAGAAACATAAGAAAAGCACTGTAGGGTAGGAGCATTTTAGATCTTGCTTCCTGACAACTGTCAGTTTTGGCTCAAGTAAACTTGTAAAAATTCTCTAAAGAGAAAGTGCTATAGTCACACAAAAAAGGGAACAACTCATTCTGAGGGGGGACCATGCACACACACCTCACAGGGAAGCTGGGATTGTAGTGGAACCTGGGACTTCCCTGGAAGGGGAGAGGCGGGAGGAAGGCAGCCTTTCTCGGGCAGAGTAAACAGCGGGTGCAAAGGGAGACCACATAACAAGTAAGAGCAGCAGCCTTTGTTGTCAGAACTGAGATCACAGCTCACTCTCTCTCCCTAAGAGAAAAATTTGTGCAGCCCACGAATCTCTCTGCGTTCCATTTCCTCACCTACAAAATGGGAATAATACTGTCTATTTCACTAGGGATTAAACATGATCACGAATGTGAAGTACAGAGCTAGCTGCACAGAGTAAAAGCTTAAAAAATAAAGTAGCTACCTCGAAGGAGAAAGGGTAGAGGGAAGCCAAGGGGCAGGAGGGGAGACTAAACAGTGACTTCCCGTCAACCTGAGAATGATACTGCATGCCAAGTAAGAAGTTAGGATTAACTGCTGAGGACAATAAGGCCACAGAGGTTCTTCCATAGGAGTGAAAGGATTAAGCATTTGCTTTAGAAAAAGAAGAAGAAAAAACCCCGACAACTCTGCTATCCCTGAAGGGCAATCAGAGGAAAGCACTCGGGAGAGCATCTGAGAGATAAGGGCATGAATTCAAATAATTTCAGTAAGATTAGGAAGGAAAGCAGGCATTCCAGAGAAATCTTTCTACATTAAAATTGTCCAGGCTTAACGAGGTGACCGCATCTGGGGACCTGAGTAGGGAAATAAGTAACAGTCCTCTCATCTGGATGACTGGGTGAATGGTGGCGCGCCCACTTCCAATCGAGTTTTATTAAGTTAAACGTCGTCTCCAGCCCTTAATGAACAAAAGAAAGGAAACGTCCTCAGTGAGGGAGGGCCCAGAGGCTGTGACTCCAAATTCAATGTCCAGCTCTACCAAGCACTGCTCTGTCCAGGAGGAACCCCAGATCTCTATGTCCCCTCAGGAAACCAGCTCCTGGGCCTTTTTTATTTCCGGCCCGGTGCAGCTTCGCAGCAGTACCCGGCACCCGACTCACAAACGCTGGCGAGATGTGCTCTGGAGGACGCCGGCAAACACATTTGCGAACGAATTAAGCCAGTTTAGCATCTGTGTTCTTCCCCAAAGGAGCCAATTAACAAGAAAGCACCCCGCTGCATTCAAGATACAAGCACCAAGTTATTTTTATAAACTTTGCTTGGTTTTGATTCGAACGACTGAAGTCAACCCCCACCCCCACCCCAAAAATGGCACTTTGCCTCATCAGGGAAAAAGAAATTGGAATGACTAAGTGGTGGGTAGGAAAGGAGACGAGGAAGGAGAACGGCGCCGCGGTCGGGGCCGACCTTCCCGGAGTTGGAACTTGCCACTGTGTGACTCTGCAGTCACAAGGCGACAGTTTGCTAGAACCCAACGCAATTTCAAGCGACCCATCAAAAACTGCCCTAACTTTCGTCGCCCCGCATCCTCCTTTATTCCCCAGCCTGAGCCTCCCGGCCGCCGGAGCTGCGGCCCAGACGAGCGGGGCTCCGAGCCGGGGCGCTGTGGCCCAGGGCGGGGCGGCTCCGCGGCGCGGTCTCCCGGCCGGGTCTCCAGTGCTCGGGCCTTACCCGCAGGCACCGGTTTGGGGCCTCCCGGCCGGGCCCCCATATCAACACCGCTCCCGGTCTGGGAGGCGGCCGCCGCGAAAAGGGATAGCCAGCTGGGCTGCGGGCGCAGGGGAGCGTGGACACACGGGGCCGGGCTGAGGGGACAGCGACGGCTCCCAGCGCGGCCTGGCGCTCCCGCCCAAGCTGAGGCCTAGGCGGCCCCGTTAGTTCCTTCAGTCCGCGCACGGCCCAGGGGGGCGGCGGGCCCACGTAGGGCGGGAGGCCAGGCGGCGGCGGCCGAAAGAGCCCCGGCCCGCCACGGGGGCCCCGGACCGGCGACGCCGCCCCACGCCCGGTCGGCGCCGGAGAATGGCTTTTACCTTCATCAGCCTCCTGCTGGCCGCCATCTTGGATCTGGTACTGCTGCCTTCCCAGTGTGCATCACGGCCGGCCGGGGTGCTAGAGCCCCCGCACTTCCTGGAGCGGGGGAGGGGCAGCCGAGGCGGGGCACCGGATGTGCAAATCGCCTACTGTGTGCCGACCACAGCACTAGAGGCCTGGGGGAACGGAACTAGTAGAGACCCTGTCTTTGTGGGTGTGTCCAATCCAATGGTAATTACAAACAGTGCCTGGCATATAGTAGGTGCACAATAAAAGGAAACTGAATGATTAAAAAAAAACTCGGTGATGAGAAAGTGACTGTAGGGACCTACTTTTCATTGACAAGTCAGAAAAGCCTCACTGAGGAAATAGCAATAATAGCTAACACTGGTTACCATTAACAGCCCCATTTCATGGGAAACAGAAGCAAGGAGAAACCCAGTGATTTGCCCAAGGTTATGTCCCACTCCTGGGACGTTGAAAGATAGAAAGGAGCAGCTGGGAGGCTGGATGGAAAATGTTTTGAGGAGGGGAAAAGGCACTGGCAAAGCGTTGGGTGACAGACATGAGGCTGTCTGAGCGTTGGGTAACCAGAATGGAGTAAAAAGGTTTAGAGGGATGAGGGAGGTGGGTGACCCACTGTGGAGGGCCTTGTAGGAAAGGGAAGGATTTGACTTTTCTCCTGAATGCTGTGAGAGCCCTTTAATGGATGTGGGCAGCAACCAAACAGTCAGATACAGGTATTTAAGGAGAAGACTCCAATTGGATCATGGAGAACAGAAGTAGGTAGGAGGATAAGAAGGGGATGAGGGGCCATTTGGAAGGCTGTTGCAGCCATCCGGGCAAAGAGATGATGGTGGTTTGGATCTCAGGTGGCAGTACAGGCGAAGAGAAGGCTACAGCTTCAGAACACAGTTTGGCCTTGTGAAGGAGCTTCTCTCCATTCTAAAAGCAATCCATTTCCCAGGAAAGGAGAGAAGAAAAGGGCACTGGAAATATATGGCCTGGGTTAGGACTGGCCTCCTACACAGTGTCTGGGAACCCAGGCTTAACATTGGGAGGGAGCTGGGGAGAGACTAGGTGACAAGCCTCATGCACCATGTGTGCCTTCTACCTCCCCCAGGGCTAGCATGCCGTGGGTGCTCAATAAACATTTGACAAATGTAGGAGGGACTCTGTCAGCTACTTCCCTGGAGCCATAAGCCATAGGGGACTTGGAAGTCTGGCTTGGGGACTGACTCAATGATCCTATTGTGTACACTGGGCCTGGTGCTTAGCCAAAGAAAGAACACAGTTTACTGGGAACTGGTTTCCCCTGTGGAAGACCACAGAATGAATGGGATCCTGCCCTGAAGAATTTCAAGCCAGCTGAGGAAGCACAATGCATACTCTTGACCTCAACATGCTAAGCTGGGAATAGAATCTATGATCAGGAGAGGTCAAGTGGGGAGAACTACTTTTTGCTGTGGCATCTTCCTGTATCCTCACCAATGCCATGCAAGATGGCTCCCTTGTACCTACTTTGCAGGTGGGGAACCGAGGCCCTGAGCAGCAAAGTACCCTTGTAAGCTGCCCAGTCTTTGGGGCCTCCTTTCTGCTCTGGCTTCTGATCAGACCAGCTACACCCCACCCTCCACTGAGCTAACCTTGGTCGTTCAGACCTGACCTTTTTATGCCACCTCCAGAGCTGCCCATCAGAAGTGGCCTCTTCCACCTCCTGGATTCCAGGCCCTTCTGCTCAAACTTATTACATGCTACTCCTTTCTCCAATCAGCACAGGTCCTGGGCTCTCATCTGCTAGGTTCAGAGAGGAGGATACAAAGCTGGTACTTGCCCTCAAGGGGCTGGCAGCATTCTGTGAAGGCACAGAGGAAAACAACAGAAGGCGGGAGGATTTGGTGAGTTGTGGAGCTCAGAGGAAGGGCCTGACAGAGGCCAGCGGAGGGGCCAGGGATGGAAGGAATTCTACAGCCAAAGAGAGGCCAAGAGACATTGTGGGGAAAAGGAAGTGCCTCTGCTAAAGCAGGAAACTGGCAATGGGCACTCACACTTGATAAGCCTGACTGTGTGTCTGGCACTGGGCCCTGGACATTTGCTCACACCCCTGAGTGCATTGGTGCCACAGTCCAATGCTAAGATATTCTTTTTCACAGGTGAGGCAACTGAGGCCCTCATGAAACGGCTTGCTTGGCATTGCCCAGCTTGGAAGTGGGACTCGAGGAGGTAGATCCCCAGTCTGGTCTATGCTGGTGAGGCTCTGCCTTGACTTCCCTCTGCTTGCCCAATGCTTCATGTCCTGCATCCCTCCCTCCCCACAACCAGTCCTGCAGCCATACGACACCCCCTGCCTCTGGCCATGCTGCTCCCTTGCCTGTGGTGCCTCTGTCATGCCCTCCCCCTGCCATTCCCTTATCCATCTGGCAAGTGCTAGTCACTCTTAAGGACTCACTTACCACACTCATCTGGGGAAATTGACAGCCTGCTGTGTGCTGCACTGAGTGTAAATGCACAAGCATCAAATACTCCAGCTGCCTCTGAGGTCAGAACTGCTACCAGTCCCACTTACAGAGGAAGAAACTATGGCTCAAGGGATCAATCAACTTTTTCTCAGTCACCCATCTGGTCAGAGGCTTGAGCCCAAGTCTGCAGCTGGACTGCGAGGGGTAGACCAAGATCTGGGAGGCTCAGATGACCCAAAGAGCTCCTTCCCTCCCTCCTACCCTCCTGTTCTCCCTCCTTCTGTTCTGTCCTATCTTTCTTGCTTCCTCATTCCTTCCTCCCTTAAGCAACCTCCACTGGAGGTTCTCTGTGGGTTAATGTGGTTCTGGGCCCCACCCTGCCCTGATTAGGTTGGGCACTCAACAAACATTTGATAAAGGACTGTCCCCTGCCTCAGAGCAATGGTCAAATGACTGGACAAACGAAATTGCCACTGGTGTTAGTGGGGAGGTAGGCAAGGCCTTGTGCTTCAAGCTGTGGAGAAAGGAGGGTGACTAGAATAGGTCCAGAGAGGACAGAAGCAGAGATGGCAGACGATGGACGATAGGTCTGTCCTGACAACACTGGGTAGCTGGAAAACTATGGTGCTGCCAACAGCGACAGGGTCCTTGGAAAGAGGTAGCTATTTGTCTGTGGGCTTGGGGATGACAATTACATTCCAGCTGCCAGAGCCAATGGGCCAGGTTCTATGGCACCAATTCAGAGCCCAAGCTAGGGTCACACAGGCCTAGGCACAAGTCCTTGTGTGACCCTGAGCAGTTTCCTTATCTGCAGAGGACAGTGCCAGCCTCCCTGGCTGGCTGTGGTGAGGATTCAGGGACAAGGCATGTAAAGTACAGGTGGGGGCAGGCTGGCCACCCACAGAGCCACATGCTTGAGGAGCTAGGCTAGGCCTGCCAGGGTGAGAGGCCAGTCCAGCAGGCCAGGGGCCCCAGCCAGAGTGCTGGAAGCTGGTGTACAGTGCCCCTCCCTGTCCAGAGGATGTGGACCATCCAGAGCAGGCTGCAGGACCCAGGAAGTGGAGGCAGAGAGCATCACAGCCCTTCCCCAGGTATCCAGCCCTATCCAGGAAGGGACAGTGCTGGGGGTGCCGGGTTTCCCCATGACCTGGAGAAAGAAGGCCTGGTTGGGATCCAGCTAAGTGACACTTGTTCTCTGAGCTCCAGATTCTCCTCAGACAAAGGAGAACCATGACAGAATTGTGAAGAGTCGGTGCTGGAGGGGTGTGGGCCAGCCCTGGGCAGGGTGGGCATGGGAGAGGTCCAGGGCAGGCAGCCAGAACTCAGGGCTTCGCAGGTCCCTCTGCCCGAAATCTGATCTCTGCTCAGGGCAGACCTCACATGCCCTCTTATCTCAGTGCTCTTGGGGAGCCTGCTCTGTCGGCTTTTGCTCCCCCACAGCACACACCCCTCATTCACAGCACTTGCCCAAGCTCTGAGTTCACCACATTCCTTTGCTATATTTGTGTTTGACCTCCGTGTCCTCCCTTAGACTGTAAACTCCCTGAGGCCAGAGGTCACATCCAGCCAGTCTGCCCCTGTCTGCCTCAGCTGTGCGTTTATTTAGCAGCTACCACAAGCCAGACCCTGCTCCGGATGCTAAGGCAACGTCAGAGGACAGGCAGAAAACACACGGGCCCCAAAAGAAGGGGAGTGGGGTGGAAAGCTGGGACTGCTATAGCTGCAGAAGCTAGGAAACTTTAAATCTTTTTCGTGGGTCCTCAGAGTGGAGCCCACAGCCCTTATTAAGG
Organism: Trachops cirrhosus; assembly: GCA_028533065.1. Taxonomy (NCBI): domain Eukaryota; kingdom Metazoa; phylum Chordata; class Mammalia; order Chiroptera; family Phyllostomidae; genus Trachops; species Trachops cirrhosus. The sequence goes on along the minus strand of CM052546.1, from coordinate 50,545,842 downwards.
CCAGGCAAGCTCTGCAAAGCTCGGTGATTGGGTGGCAGAGCTAAAATAGGGCCCAGCCAGGCTGGCACAGGAGGCTGTGAACCAGCTTGCCCAGGGTTCCAGACCCCATGACCACAGAGCCCAAAGGTCAGGAGCTGGGGCTCTGGGGAGAGGCAGCACGGAATGCAGGGCTGGTGATGTGGGTGAACCAAGACCTGAAGGGGGCGCATGCCTTCTCTCAGGGTCAGCGGAGTCACAGACGGTTAGGGTAGCGTGTGTGTGCGAGAATAACATATAGGAGGATCTCTAACCCAGAGGTTTTCAAGTTTGTTTCTAGCAGCAAATCTCTTTAGGATACTATTAAACCCAAGTCGACTGACTGGTGTGGCTCAGTGGGTTGGGCATTGTCCCACAAACCAAAAGGTCACTGGTTCAATTCCCAGTCAGAACACATGCCTGGGCTATGGGCCAGGTCTCAGCCTGGGGGAGTGCGAAAGGCAGCCGATTGATGTTTCTCTTGCACATCTCTCTTGCACAACAGCGTTTCTCTCCCTCCCTTTCCCTGTCTCTAAAAATAAATAAATAAAATCTTTTTTAAAAGGCAATATTAAACCAAAGTCTTCCTTAGAATCTGATAAAGGACACTATTGAAGCAGTAGCAACAGTGTCTCCCCTTCAACTCTTGGCGTACCCTCTCCAACCCTGAGAGTCCTGTAATACTTCCCAGGAACCTAGAGCCCTAAGGAATCCAGTTTGAAAACCACCCATGTACCAATGTTCATAGCAACACAATTTGCAATAGCCAAGTGTTGGGAGCAACCTAAGTGCCCATCAGTAAATGAATGGATCAAAAAACTACGGTACATTTACACAATGGAATACTATGCAGCAGAAAGAAAGAAAGAGCTCCGACCCTTTGCAACAGGCCAGGCAGTGAAAGACAAATACCATAGGATCTCACCTATAAGTGGAACCTAATCAACAAAATAAGCAAGCAAAATATAACCAGAGACATTGAAATAAAGAACAAACTGACAGTAAGCAGAGGGGAGGGGAGGGGGAAGGAGTAATGGGGAAAAAAGGGGAAGGGTCATCAAGGAACATGTATAAAGGACACATGGACAAAGCCAAAGGGAAGTAGGATCGAGGGTGGGAGGTGGGGATGGGTAGGGCGGAGGGGAGTGGTGGGGGAAATGGAGACAACTAAACTTGAACAATAATAAAAAAGACAGACAGAAAGAACACCACCCATGGAATCCATCTCTTTTGTGGTATAGGCAAGAAAGCCAATGCCTTGCCTTGACCGGTGGAGCCCAGTTTGTTGGGCGTCATCCCACAAAGCAAAAAGTCACCAGTTTGATTCCTGTCTGGGTTGTAGCCCGATGTTTCTCTCCCTCTCTCTCTTCCCCTCCCCTCCCCTGTCTCTAAGAATAAATAGATAAAATCTTAAAAAAAAAAAAAAGCCAAGACGCAGAGAACGCAGCAACACGGTGACCCAGTGCCAGTCTCTGTTCTCCCCAGCTCTGAGGCCTGGGGTCACAGGCAGGTCCTAACGTGATGAGCGTGGGGATGGCAGAAGTCCTGCCCAGGGGAAGCCCTGGTTTGCTCATCCACTCAGCCATGTTCTGAACGCCTCTGACCTGCCATGGGTGGTGCCAGCACAAGCAGCTGCTGGATGGTGACTGTGGGGCTGCCAGACACTCTTCCCAGAGTCCTCTTCCTTGGTGGTAGCCTGCCCTCTTGACCTGTGGGAGGCTCTGCTTTCGGCTGCAGTAGGACATCGGGTTGTGGAGCCCCACCCACCACCCTGAAATGACAATCCAGCTCTGCCACGGCTGCCCATGTGCCTTGGCAAGCCACTTGCCCCCACTGAGCCCTCCTCTGTCAGCACTGTAATGAGGATTCCATGAAGAAACCCTCCCTGTAGCCACCACATCCAGTGGCCCAGCACCAGTTCAAAGCTAAGGCCATCCTTGCATCTTGCCTACCATCCCCAACACATTCACCTCACCTCCCAAAGAGAACACTTGGAACCCTAATGCCCTGTGTTCTTGTTGCTCACCACTGCCCAAAGGCATCTCCTGAGGCACACCAGTGGTTCAAGGAAAGCAGGTTTGAAAATATGAATGCAACAAAAAGGGCGGAGCCCACAGGGCCACGTGCTGAATGAACACAGCACCTGCTTCTCAGAACCTCCGTTTTCCTTCCTCCCTGGGACATGGGGGCAAGACCACCTGCCCACCTACCTGAGGAGATGACTGTGGAAGTGAACGAGCCTGTCTGTCTGTCCTGCACCAGGAGCAAGTCGGGAGGACCAGTCACAGAAGAGAAGCTGTTGGGGGGAGGGAAGATTCACTCAGAAGTGTTGTGCGGGTTGCTCGGGCCAGGCAGCCGTCCTCAGAGCAGTAGGATCTGAGTTTGTGAGAGGCCCTGGGTGCTGCCCAGGGCAGACCTACACCCCACACTGAGAAGCAAAGGGGTCTCTAATGTGACCACGACACTACAGTCTAAATGCCAATGGCCAGGTACCACGTCCATCCAATTCTAGGGAGCCACTGGGTGCTGAGGCAGGAAGGACGGGGAGGAGCCAGATTTAGGTAAGGCACCTAAACACACAGGTGGCCAGGCCCAGAGAAGGGGTGTGCGTGTGTGTGTATGTTCTGTAGCTCAGGACCCAGCCAATATCTCGGCTGAGGCCAGGCCCTCACTCCCAACCCAGCCTGAGTCCTCTGTTCAAGGTCCTGATGATTAGTATGGAGTCTGGGGCCCCAGCCCTTGCTGCCACATCATACCTGGATATGGGAGTGGTCAGGTCAGGTGGCCGGGTCAGACAGTGCCCTTCATGTCCTTCCTGCCTCCATGGGCCGCCACCCATTCTTTCTGGGGAGGGATTTTCTCTTACTCTTACTCTAAGCCCAGCCTGGGCAGGGACACAGACATGTATCAGACCTGTCCCTGCTCCAAAAGCAGAGGTGCCAGGTGGGTCAATGAGGGCTGTAGAGTCCCAGGGAGTCCAGGCCAAGCTTGGAAAGTCAGGGAAGGCTTCCTGAAGGGAGAATGGATAAGCTGAGGCCAAAGGACAGGACAAGGTTATTAGTAGGTGAGTGGACAAAACCAGGGATTGTGTGGGGTCCACTAAGTAGCTGGATTATCATGAGCAGAACTCTTAATCCACTGGGGCTTGAGACTCCTCATCTATAAATTGGGTGGTTTAAATAATGAATAGCAAGCACTTAGCATGACACCTAGTAGGTTCCTGATCTGCCATGGATATTGTTGTTATTTTTGTATCAGGCGAGGTTGGCATCCTAGACAGAGGGAAGAACATGTGCAAAGGCCCAGGGGTACTCTTCAGACTCCTGGAAGAAACTTGTGAGGGTCCAGGCCGAGCAGTGGGTGGGAAGGTGAGAACTTACCTGAACTTCAGGGATGCTCCTACTGCACACCCTCAGCTGAGAGAGTCCTGGTGCTACCAACACACCCACTTTGTAGAAGCTGGAAGAGGTGAAGTAACCAGCCATGGTCACTCAGCCAAAAAGTGGCAGAGCCTAGAGGGAAACCCAGGTCTCTGAGGATTCCCACCTGCCAGCTGGCATCCAGAGTGAGTCCAGGGAGCACAGAGAATACGTGTGCAGCTTCCATCATGGCAGCCCTGCTCAGCCTCAGCCAAATCCTTGCCTTGTAGTCCTCAGCCCTCTAGGTGCCAAAAAGGGACTTGGATTACAACTAGTGAGCTGCTGACAAGAGCTTTGCTCTGGACTGGGCACTGTGTGCTCTCAGCTCATTGAAACCTCACACTTAGAGGAAATAGGTGCTCAGAGAGGTCAGGGAACTCTGGGAAGTCACACAGCCCAGAAGCGGATTGCATCATTGGCCAATTTTACAGATGAGGACATGGAAGTGGCACAAGAAGCTGAAGAACTATTTGACCCCTGAGGTGCTCCAGCCCTATCCAGGTGATCACACTAGCCTTGGAGAGCCATGGAAAGTTCTCTGGCCTTGCTGTTTCCAAGGAGGTGGTATGGGGGCCCACAGCAGCCTCTGGCTTTACCTTTTGTAGAAGCAGGTAGCCCTGGGCACTCCTGGGCTAGATCAAAGGGCAGGCTGGACCCCTATGGCAGCCTCCTTGTCTCACTTCCCACCCTTCCTCTAGAACTGGGTTCTACTTGACCCTCCCTCCTTCTGTAGATGCAGAATGTGGCCCCCCTGGAAGCAAGGCTGGAGAAGGGTCTTCACACCTGCAACCCTGAGATGGGAGGATAGAGTCAGAGTGCTTGTGGACTCTGGAAACAGAATTTTGCAGGTCAGGACTTTGGTCTCAGCTAGCACCATGCCCAGACTATGAACTCCAAAGTTCCCTTCTGTAAGCACAGGAGCTTCAAATACGTAATGTATGCAAGTGCTTAGCACCACAGGGGGCCTTGGAAGGGTGGGCACATTTGGAATGCAGGCACTTGACACACCCTACCCTGTGGGGAGGGTCAGTGCCCATCCCCAAGTTTGGGCATGCCCTGTTGCAGTTTTCAGACACCTAAACCCATGGCAGGGTCAGGCAGGGTATGCTTGCTCCCCATACGTGATTTTAACCCATACACGGAGCCCCTTTCTCCAGGCCCAGAGGAGCAGCCTGACTTCCCACCAGCTCATTGGCCTGAAAGGAGCCTGGGAGAGCGCCCGGGTCAGTCACAAAGGACATGGCATAACAAGAACAGGGAGACTCCTGGAGCCAGAGAGACCTCTGGAAAATCCTGGGAAGAACATGGGCTGGGTTGAGCAGGGGTGTTGAGAGCGCATCCCTGGCCTAAACACCTGCAACAGGGGGTGAGGGAACACACCCAGAGGCGGAAGGGGCGCGCGGAGACCCCTTAGGGGCGCCGGAAGGGGCGCGCGGGACGGTTGGCCGGCTGGGGCGGCAGCCGTTGGCAAGCAGAGGCCTCGGCCAGGCCACGTCCCTGGCTGGGCAGCAGCCACCATGACCAAGGACTCGCCCAACTCTTCGGGTGGTGGCCGCGCGACACCCAAGAAGCTGGGCCCAACCCCAACGACGGCGGCGCTGGAGGAGCAGAGACGGGAGCTGGAGAAGCTGCGAGTCGAGCTGGAGGCTGAGCGAGCGCGCGGGCGGACGGAGCGGCGGCGCTCCGCAGCCCAGGCGCGCCAGCTGCGGGAGGCAGCGGAGAGGGAGCGTCAGCAACTGGTTGACCATCTGCGCTCCAAGTGGGAGGCACAGAGCTGTCGAGAGCTGCGGCAGCTGCAGGAGGAGATGCTGAGGGAGCGCGAGGCCGAGATCCGGCAGCTGCTGCGTTGGAAGGAAGCCGAGATGCGGCAGCTGCAGCAGCTGCTGCACCGAGATCGCGACGACGTTGTTCGCCAGGCGCGGGAGCTGCAGCGCCAGCTGGCTGCAGAGCTGGTGAACCGCGGCTACTGCGGCCGCCCGGGGGTGCCAGAAGTCGCTGCCGCGCAGTGTCGCTGTCGCCTGCAAGAAGTGCTGGCGCAACTTCGCTGGGAGACGGATGGCGAGCAGGCCTCGCGCATCCGCTACCTGCAGGCGGCGCTAGACGTGGAGCGCCAGCTCTTCCTCAAGTACATCCTGGAGCACTTCCGTTGGCACCCGGTTTTGTCCAGTACCCCCGATACCCAAGCTGTGCATTCTTCGAAAGAGTCGCACCCCAACACCTCCGGTGAGTCTCGCCATCCGCCAAAATTCGCCTGTCAACTCGAATCCTTTGACAGCCTGAGCGCCCGCGTCCCCGTGCGCTCCCGTTCTCTTGACGTGGTGCCCACAGCGTGCTCCAACTCCCCTGACAGCCTGCTCCGCACGCGCGCAAGCTCCCTCGATTCCTTGGCACCAGCGAATTCCCGCTTGCTCGACAGCACCATGAGTCGTCCTAAGGCCCTCGAATCCGAAGAGCAGGACTCCTCCTCACCAGACACTTTCATCCTGGGCTCCCCGAGTCCCCCGGCACACCTGCTGCCACCATCACCACCATCGGGGTCCAGACGACCTAGCGATCGGCGAGGAGAACACTCCGGGAACCAGCCCTGCGAGGCCACGACTCTGTCACCGCTGTGCCTGGACTACCACGAGCTTGTGAAGCAGAACTCAGAACTGTCCGAGGCGTTGCAGGTGCTGGCGCGGCGCTGCTCTGGGCTGCAGGAAGAGAACATGCAATTGCGGCGCGCAGGCTTTCCCGACACGGCAGAGGAGAAGGTAAAGCGGCTCAAGGTGAAGCACGCGGAGCTAACAGGCCTGGCTCGGCGCCTAGAGGACCGGGCCCTCAAGCTGCAAGAAACCAACCTGCGGGCTGTGAGTGCGCCTGTGCCTGGGGAGAGCCGTGTTGGCCTGGAGCTGTGCCAGGCCTTTGCCCGCCAGCGTGCCCGAGACAAGTCGGAGCAGGCGAGCGCGCTGTTGGCCAAGGACAAGCAGATCGAAGAGCTGCAGCAGGAGTGTCACTTGCTGCAGGCGCAGGTCGCCTCGGGCCTCGGCAGCACCCAGAACCCTAGTGGGGGTGTGGCCAGCGACCAGTGGCTCAAAGTCAGCGACTTGGACCGGCTACAGCGTGAGTCCCAGCGGGAGGTGCTGCGCCTGCAGAAGCAGCTGACGCAGCAGCAGGCCACCGGCTGCGCCCGGAAGGAGTCAGTCTGCCAGAGCGTACCCTGCGAGGAGGCGCGGTGCCAGGTGCAGACTCTGGAGCGCGAGCTCGGGGCGCGGCGGCACGAGTGCGAGGAGCTGAGAGCAGAGGCGGCGGTGGCACGGCGGCGTGGCGAGGAGGCAGAGGCACAGCTGCAGATCGCGCTGCGTGAAGGCGCCTGGCTGGCCAAGGAGAACGCGCGGCTGCAGGCCCAAGACGACTGGACGCGAAAGGTGGCAGCAAAGAATGACGACGTGCGCGGGCAGCTGGGCCGCGCGTGCCAGGAGCGCGACACCGCCGGCTTGCAGGCGGAACAGCTGCTGCAGCAAGCGGCGCATGGGCAGGACAGGCAGCAGCAGCTGCAATATGACCTGCGGAAGGCCTCGTGTGATCCCCAGGCTGCCCAGGAGGAGATGGGAGTGCTGCAGTGTCAGTCTTGTCACCATCCCCAGGAGCCCTGGGAGGCCCCCCCAGCCCCAGATTCCCAAGACAGGAATAGCATAAGAACCAAGTTCCAGCCAGGGCCTGAAGACCAAGTGTCTCCACAGCCCAGCAGAGACAAACAGGAGGAGAAGGAAGCCTCTCTTCGAGAGAGCCCAGTTGCCCTCAGGGATCCATCCAGTGTCCCCCAAGTGCCAGACAGAGTCCCAGCCAGCCAGCCTCTGGATTCCATACCCCAGTCCAAGAAAACCAGCTCCCAGTCAAACTCCTCCTCTGAGGTGGAATCCATGTGGGCCACTGTGCCATCTTGCCTTTCTCTGGATGTGGACACAGCCAGTGAGGTGGAGGATCTGGATTCTGACAGTGTGTCCTTGACCCTGGAAGTGGAGGACTTAGAGACCCCTGACACCCCCAAGCTCAAGATCTTCCTGGTTCGATATAGCTACAACCCATTTGAGGGACCCAATGAGCACCCTGAGAATGAACTGCCCCTCACTGCTGGGGATTATGTGTATATCTTTGGGGATATGGATGAGGATGGCTTCTATGAAGGGGAGCTTGAGGATGGCCGTCGGGGCCTGGTACCCTCCAACCTGGTGGAGCGGATTCTAGACAGTGACATCCTTGGCTGCCTTATCCCAGAATCCCCTGACCTTGGCTCCACTCAACTCCCAGATGGACAGGGCAAAGCTTCAAAGGAAGACACTGGTCACAGCTTATTGCCTGGGAAAGCTCAGCAAACTGTGGACAAGGAGACATGCCAGATGGTGAGGTCAGGCTCTGAGACTGAAGTGGCGATAGAGATCTCAGATACCAAGACAGAAGATGGCTGGCTGGGCTCTCTGCAGAGTGCGGAGGAGCGGGACTTCTCCAAAGGGGTCCTTTGTATAGCCCCCAAGCAACTACACCTTCAGGACATTGCAGCCACATCAGCCGAGATCACCTGGGTCAACAGCAGCAGCAGCCACCCACACGTGGTATACCTCAATGACCATAAGCATGCCCTGACCCCAGCAGGTGTAAGTGGCTACACCTTCCACAGCCTGCGTCCCGGCACGCGATACCAGGTGCAGGTGGAGGTGCAACTGCCATGGGACTCACTGCAGGTGCGCTGGGAAACCATGTCTTCTACTATCACCTTCAACACGCCCTTGGCAGGACCCCCTGACCCTCCACTGGATGTGCTGGTAGAGCATCACACCTCACCAGGCTTCCTGGTGGTCAGCTGGCTCCCAGTGACTATCCACTCAGCCGGGTCCTCCAATGGGGTGCAGGTTACTGGCTATGCTGTGTATGCTAACGGGCTCAAGGTTGCAGAGATCACTGATGCCACCGCTGGGAGTACCCTGTTGGAATGGTCCCAGCTCCAGTTGCCCCTGATGTGCCAGAAGGTCTCAGTGAGAACCATTTCGCTTTGTGGCGAGTCACTGGATTCGGTGCCGGCTCAGATCCCTGAGGACTGTTTTAACTGTAACAGATTGCCAGAGACCTCTCCCTTTAGCTACACCTGTGGTGGTGACCTGTCCCCCTGCAAAGTCACTTTCCCCATCTGCCCTCAGAGGCTAGCACTAGCTCCACTGAGTGCCAAGGCCAGTTCCCATATCTCCAGGAGCTGTGGGGAGCCCCTGGCCGAGTTCCTAGAAGCATTTCCTGAAGGACCCCCAAAGAGTTGCTCCCCAGTGCCCAACCTGAGTTCAGAAGGAGAGTGTCCAAGTGCAGGGGCTGGCAACCAAACCCAAGGGCCTGCAGAGGCCTGGGAGGTCTGCAGAAAAGACCTGATCATTCAGAAGAGTTCCCAGAACCACAAGCCAACTCTGTCCAGTGGCCAGTCTGAAGGGGAAGAAGACTGCTACCGGCATATGGTCAACAGCCAAAGCCCTGCCCTGGGGGTTGTCCATTTGTCTCCTGAGTGTGAGCCCAGGAAAGAAGCATGCCAGGACAAGCCTGCCCTTGAGAAGGTCCTTGGGCAAAAGCAAGATGCCCAAGTGTTCGATGGCACCAGCCATCGATATGGGTCTGACTCCCATGACATTTTACAGGAGGAGGAGGCCGTGTGCTTTGGTCCATGGGCTACAGAGAAGCAAAGGCAGCAGAGGGAGCTTAGGACCCAGAGTACACAAGGCCAGGCTCTGGGGGGCAAGAGAGAGAACCAGCTCCAGGAGCCCAGCTCTGCGCTTGGTCTAGCTCCATCCAGCAAAGTCATTAAGATGTCCAGTGGAGGCCCCCCACTACCAGGGGAGAGCATGGACCCTCCAGTGAGGGTCTTTGTGGCACTCTTTGACTATGACCCCCTGGTGATGTCTGCCAACCCCGAGGCTGCAGGGGAGGAGCTGGCTTTCCGGGAAGGGCAGTTGCTGAGAGTGTGGGGCTCTCAGGATGCCCACGGCTTCTACTGTGGGGAATGCAATGGTCGAGTGGGCAGCATCCCTGGGCACCTGGTGGTCGATGTGGAAGTGGTCCTGGAGAGGACTGATAGGAGGTGGCATTTGCCAGTGCAAGGACATCTGTCCTCTGTGGCCCACCTCGATGACTTTGGGGGACTTACCAGCCCCCAGGACTCCTTTCTCCTGCCCCAAGGGAACCCCAGGAGACCCTCACTGTGGACTTCAATGACCATGATGGCAGCTGTGGACTATGACCCCAAAGATGGTCAAACTGGGGGAAGGATGAAGGACAAGCTGTCACTGAAGGCTGGGGACCTGGTCACAGTCTACGGACCAATGGATGACAAGGGATTCTATTATGGGGAGTCAGGTGGCCACAGAGGCTTTGTCCCAGGCCACCTGCTGGATCACATGTCCCTCCATGGAGAGTGAGCAAGGCTACCCAGTGGGGTAGTGACCTCTGGCCACCCACTCTCTGCCAGAGAAGCAAGCACACAGACCCTTCCACCACCACCCCTCCTGGCCCCCATGAGCACCGATGGCAGTCCTTTAGTGTCCCCTAGCCTCAGAGCAGCAGAGCTGAAGTCTGAACTCAGCTGTTTCCAAAAGAAAACAGAACAAGCATCCCCTAGAGGCTGGGTCAGAGTTGTCATTAACTACGGCAGGTACTTGGAGAAGTGCCTCTCTGTGCTCATTATGCTTTCCTTTAGGAGGTTAACGTTATTCATCCATTGCTATGTATGAAAGTCTCAAGAAAAGCCTGCCTCTTAAAAAAAAAAGTGACCAGAATGTTATTTTTCTATCTGATGTTCAACCCCTCATTAAAATGTTGATAGAAAAAAGAAAAAGCATATTTTACCAGCGAAAGCACAACCAAGGGAAACAGAAGCTGTTTCTCCTCCCTCTGTTCTATTCAGGGGGGTGCAGGGGCTGCAAACATGTTTTCCCAGCTGGAGAGGTGGGGGCACCTCCTTGATCTTTAAGGGGGCACTGCTCAGAGTCCGCTGGCAGGGCTGCCAAGGGGCCAGCCAGGGGCCAGTACTGAGAAGCAGGCCCCCAAAGCTCAGCACAGCCAGCCTTTCCCACGAGCATCCCTGCCCAGGGGCTTTGTGTCCCTTTGTGGGGGGTGGGAAGTGGCTCCCTGCTGCTTCCCAAGGAAGCTCCCTGGGAGGGCATGTCCACATTTCCTCCACTTTACAGAAGAGCTGATGAGGCTCAAGGAGGCCCCACAGGCCCCAAGATCACAGAGCTGCTTCCTCCCATGGTCTTCCAGAGCTCCCCCTCCAGGAGAGTGGGCACAAGGGTCATCTTCATCTGTCCCTGGGTCTCTCTCTCTTTTTTTAAGATTTTATTTTTTTTATTTTTAGAGAGAGGGGAAGGGAGAGAAAAAGAGGGAGAGAAACATCAATGATGTGCAAGAGAAACATGGAATGGTTGCCTCTCGAACACCCCCAACCGGGGACCTGGCCCATACCCCAGGCATGTGCCCTGACCAGGATTTGAACAAGTGACCGTTTGGTTCTCAGGCTGACACTCAATCCACTGAGCCATAACAGCCAGGGCTGCTTCTGTGTGATGTCCCTTTGTTTCCCTAAGTCAAACAATGCTGTCCGAGGAAGGGTGCTGCCTTCCCGACTGCAGAAGGAAATTACTGGAAGCATGTCCTGGGCAGGAGCATTGGAGACACAGGCAGGTTCTTCGGGGAGTTGGTGAATTGGGTGCAGAGGATTCCACCACTCGGTTCCTGGGCTGAAGGAGGGAACAGGGAAAGGGCAGGCCCAGGGGCTGCCTCAACCTTTCACACTTACTGCTGCCTGAACCTCAGAGAACACAGGAACTGATGCAGCTGTGCTGTGCTCACACACCCTGGCCACTGGTGAACAGAATGTTTCGAGGCTGGACTCGGGAAGGAAACACTTCTCCCCATCCACTGAGGACCATCCCCTCCCAGGCTCACAACCACCCATTTTTTTCTCTTTAAATGTTATTTCTTTATTTTAGAGAGAGGGGAAGGGAGGGATAACAAAAGAAAGGGAGAGAAACATCAGTGTGAGAGAGAAACATTGATCAGTCACTTCCTGTACGCACCCAGATGAGGGACTGAACCCACCACCCAGGCATGGGCCCTGCCGAGGAATCAGACTGGCAGCCTTGCACTTTGCGGGATGATGCCCAGCCCACTGAGCCACAGGGCCACGACCACCTGTTTTTATAGCGAAAAAGTAGTCTCAGTAGTTGGTCTGGGGAAGCAACACAGACCAGCTCACAATCTTTTGAAAAATTGTGATCAAATACATGTAACACAAAATTTACAATCTCAACCGCTTTTGTGTACAATTCAGTCAGTAATTTACATTGCTGTGCATGCAATCTCCAGAGCTCTTCTCACTGCCTCCTTGCAAACCTGAAACTCTATACCTACTAAACAACAACAACCCCTTCCCCTCCTCCTCGGCCCCTGGTCCCTTCTAATCTATTTTTTGTCTCTATGAACTTGACTACTCTAGAGACCTCATGTAAGTGGACCGGATATAGTGAGTTTGTCTTTTTATGTCTGGCTTGTTTCACTGCGCATAATGTCCTCAAGTCTCATCCATGTTGTAGCAAGTGTCAGAATTTCATTTCTTTTTGAAGCTGAATAATAGTCCATTGTATGGATGGACCATACTCTGTTCATCCATTCACTTGGGTCACTTCCACTTTTTTGGCCATTGTGAATAATGCTGCTGTGAAGTGAGTGTGCAAATATCTCGTCAGCTTTCACAGCTTTTCCAGCTCTCATCTCCCTTTGAGCTCACAACCCAGAATGGAACCTGAGAATGCAGAGCAATAAGAAAACTGCTCCTCCAGGAGGGGACATCTCAGGCCCTCCTGGACACTGGGTTGGAGGTCTTGGTGCCCAAGGGCTAAGGGGTGGAGACAAATATGCTACCCTTGTGCAGGAAGAGCACCAACAGTTTAGCAATAGAATAGAAACTTTAATCCAGGCACTTTCAAAATTAAATACAGTAACTAATTCCATAGGAACCACAAATACAACCCAACAGAAAGTATGCCAGCCACATTTTTCCATCACTTTAACTTAATTTTACATCCTTCCCTGACCATCGGCCAAGATCACTCTCCTTTATCCCTATAGCTGCAGATAGTCTGTATGTAGGACTATAAAGTGGCACCTCCACACCCCAATTCAGCCCCCACCCTGCTGTATTTTCTCTCCATAGAACTCACCCACACCTGGTATGTTACCAACGTCTATTGTCTGTGTTCTACCCCCCTAGCCATGCCCTTATCAGAATGTAAGCCCCATGAAGGAAGAAGCCTCTTTGGCTTGTTCATTGCCCATAAATATCTGCTGAATGAAGGAAGAAGCAGTTTTTGACTATCCCCTGTACGTGGCCCCTGTGCTGGGCCCAGACACTGGCCTGTGCTTCAGACACTCACACCAAGCATAGGCCACTCCATCCACTGGAATAGAATAAGACATGACCACTATGCAGCAGAGGAAGGCTTTGCTTATTCTGACCATGGGCACTGAAACAGGTGAGGAAGAGGGCATCCTAGGCATTGGAAATAGCAGAAGCAAAGGCCCCGGGGCATGAGAATGAGTGATTGCACATTTGGGAAATTGGGGGAGTAGAGGCACAGGGAGAAAGAAAAGAATTGGTGACATGGGCCCATCAGCTGGAAGGGCCCCCTCTTGTGGAAGGGTTTCAAAGTCCTTAAGAGCTTCATCATGCTGCCACTAGGGGGTAGCCTGGGTACGCTGAGGGTTGCTCTCTAGGGACTGTACCTGGGCTGAGCCAGAGCAGCCTGGGTAGAGCCACAGCAGCTTGGGCCGACACCTACCTCACTCAGGCCCTGACTCCAGTGACAAGGTGAGCTGGAAAAGTCCCTTCAACCCTGCAAGCCTAGGATTCAGGCCCCGCCCTCCCTGTTCTCTCCCTCCTTTCTCCCCAAAGTGCCCTGGGGGGAAACTCCACATGGGGACCCCTAGGGAATATTCTTCCAGAGGACCCAGAAACAGTGTCCCAGCCACAGGAAAGCTTCCCTCTTCATTTTTCTTGCAGCTCCACTCCTGCAAACCCTAGTTTCTCTGAAGTCCTGGGAAGTCTGAATGAGTGGATAAAGAAGCTCAAGGCCAAGTGAGCTATGGAAGGCAGGGCCACTGGCCTGTTTCCTCAGGGTCTTTGGCTGGAAGTTGCTGTTCTAGAGGCTTGGTCCCTCCTGCTCAGCAGGAGAGGGGCGGATCTGAATCTTGGACCACCCACTTCCTGGTTAGACATTCTCAGGGAGTTCCTTGACTCTCAGCCTCAATTTCTTTTTCCCAATAATGGCCTTTGGCTGCCCTGCCCCATGGAAGGGGTGGGGGGATGTTTTGAGCAGATTCTATGTGCAGAGCACTTGGTCCAGAGTCAGGACCCAAAGGAAGGCCAACAAAGCTGGTGAGGGCGAAGGCAGCAGGAGTCTGGGGCAGGAGCAGGTGGTTCTCAGTCCAGCGGGCACCCCTAAGAGCCCCGAGAAGCTGAAAACTTTGATCATGGTCAAGGGGAGTCCACATGGGTGTAGTGACATGGGCAGGCTGGGAAGGAGAGAATGCCTGGCCACAGCCTGCTCGGGCCCCTCCCCAGCTGACCAGATGACCTGGAGGCCCAAAACCTGTCCAGGCCTGCCCAGGAGGAGAAAGGGGGATGGAAAGCCCAGCTGGCCAGAAAAGCCTGCAGCGTGGTGAGAGGTGGGTGTCCGAGGAATCTGGAGAGTTCTGGAGCAAGAGTCACGGAGCCTTACCCGGCATTGTCCACTTCTGCCTGGGGGCCTCTGCTCAGGGCAGATCTCAGTTCCTCGCCAGCCCTCCCCCCATCAGAGGAGAGGCTTCAGGCACTTCTCATTGTTTTCCGATCTCTCCCTGCACGTAAGTTGGATGCCTGTCCATTCTGTGTTGCACAAACCAGGTCGCTGAGACCCAGTGACAGGAGCAAAAGTACCTGCCACAGAAGCAGCATGAAGATAGCCGAGTGGCTCCTTTTAGTCCTTCCCTTAGGACCAGAGTCCTTTAGGGCCTCTGCTGTGGGAACCCCCCAGTTTTGCCAGAGCCCCATGGGCCTAGCCCCTCCATTCGCCTCCACCTCTGCCACTGTGCATTTTCAGAACATAAAGTTAACTGATGAATTTCAGAGTCATTATAGGAAATGTGTTCACAAGAACACACCGAGAAACCCAACATAAAAAGCTCGTATTCCACCTTTCTGTCACACCTCCTCTCCCAGTCTCAGTCCCACAGAGGCCGCGTTTGAAGGCTTGTAGGAGCATGTGGGAAATCGGGGTTCTGCCTAAGGTAGAACACACTGGGCAGCCCTGGGCGTGAGGAACCAAATGCAGTGCCAGGTAGAGCCGGCTCTAGGAACCCGGGCACAGAGGGTTCCTGGGGCCCCGGTGGCTTCACTTGCACCCCAGCGACCCCACAGATCCAGCCAGTTTCTGGGCTCAGACCTTTTTATCCCTGACTTAGGTGCTGAGTGGAGTCTGCAGTGGGTCTCTTTGGGGCTGGAATGTCCCATATTTGGAGGTCCCATCTCTCAAAATCCCTGGCCTCTGATACCTGGCTGCAGGTGTGTGCCTGGCTATGCCTTAGACCTTCAGAATAACTCCCTTTAAATCCTTCAGTAACTGACCTCCTGACTGGTCGTGCCCACCTGGCTGAACGTCAAGGACATTGACCTCAGCTTGGGGGAACCCACTGGCCACAGCCCCTTGGTTAGGGTCTTTGGCTGGAAGTTGCTGTTCTAGAGGCTTGGTCCCTCCTGCTCAGCAGGAGAGGGGCGGATCTGAATCTTGGACCACCCACTTCCTGGTTAGACAATCTCAGGGAGTTCCTTGACTCTCAGCCTCAATTTCTTTTTCCCAATAATGGCCTTTGGCTGCCCTGCCCCTTCAGCCTGCTCACTCCAAGGTATCCTTCAAAAGTGCCCTCCTTTTGGGGCTGGCCAGGTAGCTCACTTGGTTAGAGTGTCTTCCAAATGTGCCAAGGTTGTGGGTTCAATTTCTGGTCAGGGGTCAGGGCATGTACAAGAAGCAACTAATAAATGCATGAATACGTGGAACAACAAATTGATGTTTGTCTCTCTGTATCTCTCTCTCTTCCTTAAGCAAAATTGATAAATAAAAGTGCTCTCCTGTCTTGGGCAGCCTTCCCCATTTCAATCCGCCCTCTCTGGATTTAGCTGCCCCTCCCATGTGCAGGGACAAGCCCCAGGCATAATCCCTGGGCCCTGGAATTACTCACTTATTGCGTTGCTTCCCCCAGCATACTGGGTCTTACTCTCATGGTACCCTCAATGCAGGTATCTGGATTTGGTGTGGACTGTGTGTGGAGCAGGCGCTGGGGTTTGTGCCCCAGCACATTTGTTCCTAACTTAGGAAAGATACCAACTGGCTTGTGACCAAGATCCCAGAAAGGGCTGGCCTGGAGCTCTAGGTGGCTGCATTTCCCACTGAGAGCTGACCTTTGCAAGGCCTCAGCATGTGCCTTAGCTCACGTACTGCCCAGGGCAACCCGACCCAGATGGTGTAACTCTTTCCCCCTTGCACAGATGGAGAAACTCAGGCTTAGAAAGGGGAGGTCATTCAAGGCCTTTCAGCCAAGTTGGTGGCAGCTGGGTTGGAAACCAGGTGTGTCCCTTTGCCCCCCACCCTTATCTGAAGGATCCCTGCCCTAGCCTGGAGGCAGGGCCTAGGGAGGAGGCCAGAGGGAGGGAGAGTCAGGAATTCAAATTGGGAGAGCTGGTAGGGGGAGGGTGGGAGGTTTGGGAGTGGCCAGCAGTGAGGGCTTGGGCAACTGGGTGCTCTGTGGGAGCTTCACTGGGCGGAGGGGGAGAGTGGGGCCGGCACAGCCCTGCTGAGTCAGAAATGTGTCCAGGGGTCAGGGTCTCCCGGGGAGGCGTCTGAAAGGTGGCCCTGAACTGAGGCCAGTGAAAGGACCCCAGCGTGGTGAACCAGGGGGTTGAATTGGGTGCTGAGGCCCCACCCCAGGACCATGGGGTTTTAAGGAGAAAGAGACATCAGAAAGGGCAGGGGGGTCACATTTTCCAGAAGAAGGGAGTGGTCAGCTCCACAAGGTCAGGCAAGATAAGGGCTGATGGGCTCAGCCTCCCTCGTGACTGTTGCCAGAGGCTTCTGTCTCAGCCCAGGGGCTTCCTGGTGTCCTGGCCACGTGGGAGCCGGCACCCTCCCCCACTGCCACGGGAAGCCCCACTGGGCCCTGGTGATGGGGGAAGGCTCCAGGAAGAAAACTGGAAAACTAGAATTTGGAAAATACAAGGGTGCACAGGGGCCACTCCCTCCCTCTGACTGCAGGAGTGAAGCCGCCAGAGGTTTCCGAGCCCCAGGACCCCACCCACCAAATGGAAATGAGGAGGGGTCTGCAGATATGGCTATCAGCCCCATTTTGCAGGTGGGAAAACTAAGGCTGACAGAGCTCAGTTCTGGGGCAGCTGGCTGGTCAGCGGCACAGCCAGGATCTAGATCAGGGGCCTCTCCATGGCTTCCCCCAGAAACACAGGCCCACCAGCCACCATCTCCACCCTAGCCATCTCAGAGCCACTGCTGGACACCCCCTTCATTCACCCATTTCCTGGGGCCAGGTGCTATGTAGGCGCAGGGGCAGCAACAACACCCTACAGACAAACCCTAGAACAGGCTCTGCCAGTGTAATGGTGGGGGCAACCAGGAAACCAAAGGGTGAGTGGCGGGCTGATCAGGAGCAGAAGGCTGAGGGCTTGAGGGAGTTTTCAAGTGTGTAGGAGGCAGGCAAAGCTTCCTGAGAAAGGGAGACCTCACTAAGATTTCTTTCCTTTTCTTTTTTAATTTATTGATTTTTAGAGAGA
Source organism: Trachops cirrhosus (assembly GCA_028533065.1). Taxonomy (NCBI): domain Eukaryota; kingdom Metazoa; phylum Chordata; class Mammalia; order Chiroptera; family Phyllostomidae; genus Trachops; species Trachops cirrhosus. Next base: position 50,528,526 of record CM052546.1, on the reverse strand, counting down.
GATAGGAAGGGAATGACAGAGAGAGAGCTAGGGCACCCTGACTGGAGATTGAACCCATAACCTTGGTGTATTGCAATGATGCTCTAACCAATTGAGCTATCTGGCCAGGGCCTTTTTTCTTTATTTCATAAATTGTTTTTCTAAAAAATACCAAAAATAACACAAAGACATGACAACTTCAACAATAAAAGAATAGTTGAGTGTGCAGAGTCCTTCCTCGCCCCTTCTCCATGCCCCCGCTTCCTGTCTCAGCTTTTTATAGGGATCTATAAGCAGACGCAGGAATGGAAACAGATGTAATTTCTAAACACCATAAGTGAATTACATTGTACATAATGTTCTGCATCTTGCTTCTTCCATTTAACAGAACATCTTGGCTGAATTAACAGTAAATCCGTTCACACCCTTCTTCACCTGTCTGCCTGGAGACAGTGCTTCCACCTTCAGCCGGGTTCCCTGAGGCCTTTTCTGGGGTTACTGGTGGACAGGGCTCCCCCATCCCCTTGGTTCTCATCACACCTCATGGTCCCACGTGCATGGCACCTGCCCTGTTTTCTCTGGGTGCCTCAAAAGTCCTAACTCCCTTCAGGAACAAGCGTACACATACTACTCCCCTGCCTGGCCTCATTTTGCCTTGCCCTTGAGTTTGGCCTTCAGGACTCACCTGCGGATTCGTGCATGCACCAAATCACCATTGGCCATGTAGGTGCCCGGCCTGGTCCCAGACACTGGCTGCAGCAGTGAGCAGTGGATGATCCTGGCTCTCACAGAGCTCATGTTCTAGTGAGGGTGAGACGGTGAGCAAGGAAGCAGATACCCCTAGGTCTATAAGAATGATGCAAGGACTGCGGCGCTAGGGAATGATGACGGAGAATGAAGGATGAAGGATGGCTGTTTTAGAAAGAGTGGTCATAGAAAACCACTCCAGGAGTGACACGGGAGCTGATGCTGAAAGATGGAGTGCCAAGCAGAAAGCACAGCATGGGCGAAGCCCTTCTCCTTGGCTCCACACACCAGGGTAGTCAGTTGCCCTGTTATGGCCCCACAGACTAGCCTGCACCTCTCCCTGGCCAGCTCCAGCCTCACTGTGAGTATTCTCTTATCTCTCCCCTTGACAGTGGTCCTCCAGGGGCCAGAGGCCACTGCTGTGCTGTTTACTAGCCTGCTGCTCCCTTCTTCACCTTCAGTTCTCAGCAACTATTGGCTGAATGACAATGCAGTGTACATCCTCTCTTGGGTTCAGGGTTTGGCTCTGCCTGTGGCCATGGGGATGGGCAAAGAGATGGAAGGTGGATGCTAAGGGAGGAGGCCTCATCACAAGGCACAGCCTTCACTCTAGGGAATACGCATGTTGGGAGTCTTTTCTTCAGATGATGCTCTGTTTTAAGAGGCTGCACCCTGTTCCTGCCTGTCAGAGGAGCCTGGGTTGGAGCTTAGCTCTGTGACCTTGGGCATTGACTTCTCTGAGCTTCAGTTTTTTCATCTATAAAATGGGGTAATAACAGCATCCCTCTCATAGGTGGTGATGAGGAACAGCAGGCCCATTTGTGTGAAGTGCTTTACCCACACACCAAGTGAGGACTCAAGGTTGGGACACAATATTAGCAACAAGCATGTAAGTGGTGCCATTGCTTTTGTGAGAGAGATTCGGCTTTCCAAATGAGCAGCCTGAACACCAGGTTTCTATAGTGCCTCTCTGTTTCCTCTGTGTACCACTCGCATTGCATTCTCCGTGACAAGGAATGAATGAACATGGCTTGGGAAGCAGCAGATGGGGTATGTTGTGCAGGAGATAAGCAGCGGTCAGGAGGAAATCCGTTCGTTTGTTTGACTCTTTATTGAGCACCTATTTAGTGTCAGGCAGGAGCTGGATACTGAGTCTACAAGACTGAACAAGACAAAGTCTTTCTCTCTCATGGCAACTACCCAGGAGCAGAATCATGACTCCCAGGGTGAGTAGCCTGAAATCAGGGCAGACTTTCTGAAGCAGATGGTGTCTGAGCTGAGTAGGAGTTCACCAGGCAGAAGCTAAAGGAAGAGGTGACCCAGGCAGGAGGAATCCTGGGTGTGAATGGTTAGAGGTAGGGAAAGAAATCGTGGCATGCACAAGAACAGAGAGTTTGCCAATGTGGCATGAGCATGGGGTGGGGGGAGGTGAAATATGGTATTATATGGGATGTATTTAAGCTAAAATATTATTGGTTGTTTATCTGAAATTTAAATTGAATTGGGTATCTTATATTTTTTATTTATTGAATCTGGCTGTTATGTTAAGAAGCTGTGATTTAACCTTCTGGAATAGTTTTGTATATTTGTTTACATTTTTTTGGTAATGAATCAGCTCTATTGTCCTTATTGGATTAATCATACAGGACAGAACATTCACAGTTACTTACCCCAAGCTTGCCAAAGCTTGATCTCATTCAAATTCTACCTGCCTAGCCTCCCCTCATTCAATCCTCCAGTGAGCCCCAGGGGCAGGCCCATTATTGTCCCTAAATGACGGAGAGGAAAGATCATTAGAGAGGTTAGGTCTCATACCATACACACAGAGAATCCAGGCCTCGGGACAGAAAATAAACTTGGTTCTCCTATCCCTGCCACTGTGTGGGTTTTATATTTCTATGTTAACTTCCACCCAAATATAGTTTTATAGAGTTGTTGTCAGAAGAAAATTTTGAAATCTGCTATTTTCACTTAAATTTATATCAAGAACTTTCTCCCACCTTTTGAAGTTTAAGTGCTTATGTAAAATTACACTAGACACAGGGGAGTAAACACGCTTGGATTTTATCATGTGCTTCTCAGGAACACGCTTGGGGATGGGCACTGGAGGCAGGAGATCAATCAAGGCTGCCTAGGAACCAGGAAAGTTGTCGAGAGTCTAGCTCACTGAGGTTTAGAAATCTTTTCTTACCTCTTGGACTTTTCCCCTGAATTTAAAAGGAGTATGTACTAAGTTTGTAAACTACAGAAGGTTTGGAAAGTTAAAGAAATAGGAAAAATAAAAACTCACCTGAAGCATACGAATTGTTACACATTTTGGAGGAAGCATACCTGGCAGGACCTATTAAAAATGAAAATGCCCCTTACCAGGATAGCTTATTTTGTTGGGTGGCATACTGCAAAGCAAATGTCGCTGGTTTGATCCCCAGTCAGGGCACATGCCCAGGTTGCTGGTTCAATTGATACTTCTTTTACACATTGATATTTCTCTCCGTCTCTCCCTCCCTTCCCCTCTCCCTAAAAATAAATAAAATCTTAAAACTGAAAATTCCCACATATTATCCAACCCATAGATTTTACTCCTAGTAAACTATTTTGTGCATGTGAAAGCAGGAGTATGTAAAAATATGTATCCAGGGACTTAAAAATAATTTCAATAACCTAAATATCTATAACTAAGGAGAGTGTTCATGGAGCCATCATACTCTGGGATCTGTCAGTTATTACAAAGAATGAATTATAAACTCAAACTAGAAAGATGTCTGTGATAGATTCTTAGGTGACAAAGAGCAAATCTGGTGTAAGTTCTATGGTGACTTACAGTTTATATAGTATAATGTATAGTTTCAAAACAGTAAGAATTTTTTTTGTAACATGTAAACAGACACATGTTGATGTCAGAGAAGGAGGTGAAGATACAGCTCCAACTGTTCATGTTACTTCGGAGGACAGATGGGAGCCCGAGAGGGAGGAGAATCAGGAACCTATAAAAATGTATTTCATATTGGTGGAATTGTTCTAATTAGAAATATTACTTTTTGGGGAGTTACAAAGTAGGTAAAGGCATCGAATATATGGAAATGGAAAGAAGGTACACTTCAGGTGGTGAGCATGCAGTAGAGTACACAGAAGTCAAATTACAATGTACACCTGAAATTACATGTTATTACCAATATTACCCTAATAAATTTAATTTAAAATAAATTTTACCTTTGTAGTAAAACACACTAAAATATACATGTGTAAAAATTATCCCTGCCCCTAGAGAGAATTTCTGTATTTTGATGTGATTTCATTTGCTTCCCCATAGATCAATATTTTACATGTATTTGTTACATACAATTTTGTAGTTTTCACAGAAAACATCCTTATAAACAACATTTGTAGTGGCTGCTTAAGAGCGCATAATGTGGACTATTGAACCAATCCCCTCTCTATTCTGACTTTTACTTTGTGTATGATTTTTTCATTATTATGTTGATTTTTTTAGAGAGAAAGAGGGAGAGAGAAACATTGATTTTTGTTGTTCCACTTATTTATGCATTTATTTGGTTGATTTTTATATATGCCCTGACTGGGGATCGAACCCATAACCTTGGGTCTAATCAACTGAGCTACCTGGCCAGAGCCTGACTTTGTTCATTATTATAAACTACACTTGGAAAAAAATGATTATACATTGATTTTCAAATGTAAATGAAACAAGTGACTATTGAAAGCCTATTAAGTCTCAGGTGTGCTCTTGGCACTGGAGTTCCGAGTTTGTGGTCTGGTTAGAGAGATAATCTAGCACATGGTCTGCAAATGTAGTTAATTTCTTTAGAATAGAATCCTGAAAGATGAATTACTTCTGGTCCAAGGGAGCATGAGCATTTTAAAAGATTTTATTTTTGGCTCATATTGCTAAATTGATGTTCAGGAATTTTGAAGCAATTTATATGCTTCCAACAGTGTGTGAGTGATTTGCCCATCAGACCTTTGTCTAAGTTTAAAGGTTCATCTGAAACTAATTTTTAATTTGGTAAAAACCAAAAAATTTGCATCGGCATCTTGTAGCTTTAATTTGCATGTCTTTCGTTAGTCCAGCATCGACATTTTTTTTTCAGTAGTTTCTTCAAATAGTGAGTCCTCTACCAAGCTCTATTTGTGGAATATTCCTTTTTTTTTCTTCCCAGATATTTGATATCTCCTTTCTCATGGATGTTGGATAGTTCCTTTTTGATTTATTGTGTCTGGAATCTGTTTCTAGGCTTTCTATTCTGCTTCTTGGTCTGCACAGTACTGAATTGACTGCAGTCGCTTCATAATTTGTTTTAATATCCATTGTGGCAAGTCCAGCCTCACTCCTTTTTTGTTCCCAAAGGGGAAGACCATAGCTGTTTTTGGCTGTTTATTCTTCCAGGTGAATTTGTAGTTTTGTTAGAATTGTATTAAACTTATACATTAATTTGGAAAGAAAAGACACATAATCAGCCATCTGAGGGGGTTATTGAATTGGTTTTCAATCTTGAGTAGTGCTAGGGCATCATTTCTCTACATGGCAAATCTGGGTACCTCTCAGATTTGACAGTGGTGTGTTCCTTTGTTTGGTGTTCGAAGTAGACAGAGGTTCATTAGAGAAGTGACCGCGGCTCTTGGCCCCTTAGCAGGTCATCTGAATGACTGCCTCGGGCCTGGGTCCCGGCGGACCAGCTTAGGCGCGTCGCTTGACCCCAGGGGCCTTCGAGGGGCTGCGGTCACCGGAAGGGGCTGGCTGAGCACGGCGTGATCGCGACCTCCGCGCCCTCTGAGCAGGTAGGACCAGCCTGCGGGGCTGCGGGCGCCGGGTCCCGAGGGAGCGCAGGGGTCAGGGGTAGTAGGCTATCCTCTCCTTGAGACCCAAACACCCGGGGTCTCCCCAGGAGCCCAGACCACGCAGCCTACATTCTCTGGGGGCTGCGTCTTTGAAGGTGGGGTCCCTGAGGGTGGCACGCATTAAGGGTGAGAAGGTGTCCTGAATGTGGGCGCAGGGCGTTAAGGGTTCTTCATGGGGGGCTCCGAGAGGTCAGGGTCAGGCTTAAAGGGGGTCATTTCAGAGTTTGGGGGCTGGGCCTGGGCCTGTGAGGGTCCGGAGTCCTCTTCTCGGGGGTGTACGGTCCGGGAGTTTCCGGGGCGAGTTAGCAGCCCAGCCCCCTCACCTGGGGTCTGGAACCAGAGGGGCTACCAAGGACGGGGTCCCGAGCTCCCCTCGGGCGCCCCCCCCGCCCCGCCCTACGGCGCAGTCCGGTGACCGTCCGCCCCGCCCAGCGCTCGGACCGCTCGCCCGCCGGCCCCGCCCCCTCAGGCCCCGCCCCCGGAGCAGGCCCCGCCCCTGCCCAGCCCCGCTGCTCGCCCATTCAGTTGTGGGTCAGGGGTGAGCAGGCAGCGCCGACGTCACAAGCTTCCAAGATGGCGCCGGGCGGGCGGCTGTGAGCGGCGCTCCGGGCGCTCTGGGCGGGGAGCCGAGCCGGGCCGGCGGCGGGAGGACGGGGCGGCGCGGGCCGGGCGCCGAGGACGAGGAGCCGCAGGCAGGGCCGGCCGGCCGGCAGGCTGAACGCCGCCGCCGACGCACATGAGGTGAGGGGCGGTCAGGGATAGCTGGGGGCTCAGGCGGGGGCCGCGGGCGGGCGCGCCCCTGGGGCAGGGGCGTGGGCGGGCGCGCGCCCGGCCGACGTGGGGCTGCGCGCGTGGGAGGGGCGCGAGTGCCCACCCGGCCTGGGCGGGGCGCACGCGGGACCCTGCGCAGCCCGTTGGGGCTTTGTGGCCCCGGTGCCGGCCCGGGCTCAGGCGGCGGGGGACCGCAAGCACAAAGCCCCCGGGGCCGCGCCAAGCCTGAACGCGAGTCTGCGGAGCGCGGGTCGGCGGGCGCCGGGCGCCGGCTCTTTGTGCCTTTTCATTAGCAATCTAATCCGAACAGCGTCGGGCGAGCTGCGCTGCCTGACAGGCGGGCGGGCTCCCATTATGCAAAGGACCCTGCGCCCGCGGCAGCCCCTCACTGGGGGATTTTGCTATTTCCAGAACTGCGGCCCTGCGTGGTCTGCGGTCCCCTTCCTTTGCCCCCTCCCACAGAAATATTGGCAAGACGGGCAGGCCCTAGAGGGGCGGCTCGCAGAACGCCAGGTCTTGCGGCTGGTAGGCTGGCTGCCCTGCCCCCAGATCGCTCCTGTAGGCAGCCGCTTGGCAGGAAGAGAGATGGGCTTGGGGGAGGGGGTCGGCTGGCAGAGGGAGGGGGCTGAAGGGCCCCAGCTTGTCACTCTGTTTATCTACCAAGATTGTTCATATTCACACAGGCCTAGCTCATGGGGCGGGGGATGCCTCTCCCGGGTGGGGAGGGGGGCAGTGACTTATGGAGGGGAGGGAACCAGACCTGATAATGCTCCCAGCGGCCCCACCCAGAACAGCGTGGGACTGCCTGGAGAAGGGGGCCCAGTGCTGATCCAAATAGGCTGGAGCGGTTTTGAAGTTATTTATCCATGCTTTCTCCTATCCCCTCCATCTCCAGTGTCTTTTCTAGTAGGAGTTCCAAGCACATCTGGAAAGCTGGGTTCCTGGCGCCCCCCCCCCCCAACAGCAGGAGAGGTGTAACCCAGGGAGGCCACCCTTCTGACATGTGTGGTTGGGGGAGGGGCAGTGTCTTGCCCATAGGAATCCTGTGGCAGGGGGTTGTTGACTGATGTGGGGATTGCTGTGCCTCTTGTACTGAGGGGAGGGAAGAGCTGGCAGGTAGTGGAGGGGCCTTCAGAGCCTCTAGGCTGAACTTGGGGGCTGTTCTCCAGGGGCCTCTGGTTGGAGGGATGGAGTTAGGGCACCCAAACTGAGCACCTTTCTGGAGCTAGCACGATTTGCTTCCTGGCTTCTGGCTTTACTTCTTCCTCCATTCCCATCTGCCAGCGTCTGCACTCCGTGGGCCTTTCAGCAGACATTTTCAGGAGCACAGGCCATGTGGCCAGTCTGTAGCCCTGGCTCAAGGAAAGAGTGTACTCTCAGCAGAGCAGGGTTGGAGTGCTCTGAAAAAAAGCAGATGGGCGGCCTCAGGCCGGCCTCTAGAGACAAAGCTGTGTGGTGAGATTGCTGGTTGAGCCGGCTCTTAGCTGGGGGTGGGGGTGGGGGTGACGGTGGGGGTGGATGGGCGGATGATACTTGAAGGCTGCAGTGAGTCCTTTGGCCCCAGAGCAGGTCACTATGCCTTGGAGTGAACCTTTAGTCCTGTGCAGTTGGGCTTATTATGAAAATGTCTATGTACCATAGGCAGGTCATAGACTTCGAAGACTGGGAGGAGGCTCCCCACCTGTCTGCCTATCTTGGGAGTCAGAGCTCCTAGGTTGGTCTGCTCTTCTTTGCCTCCTGGCTACCTGCAAGCTTGTTTTGGGGTGTTGCTGAGTGCCTGTTGCCCAGCCTCTCCCTAGCTAGGACTAGAGTGCTGGTGCGTGCCCAGAATTTATCCCTGCAGTGTTTTCCTGCCAGTTGTTGGGACTTGTAGATTAGTCACTCGACTTTTATAAGCGATTCCTGAAAAGAAAAATCTCCCTCTGGTTGCTGGCTCTGTGTAGAGGAAGAAGCAGCCTGAGGGAACCAGGTCTTTAATTAAAGCAAAACTGAAGTGATTGCTGCAATTGCTGGCAATAGAAAGGCAGAGGTGATGCATCCTCTACCACTGCTTGGTACCTGCTTTGAGGACAGGTAGGCATGATCCTGTCTTTGGTCCCTGGTCTTGGCCAGCAGCCCAGCCTTCTCCACAAGCTTCAGTCCTGGATTAATCCTCACGTAGTGTTTTCTTTCCATAGATCAGATTTCTCATTTTGTTAATAAGCACAGGCTCGGAGCCACTTGAAGTCAGCTGTCGTGGACTCCGGAGCAACAGGGTTTTGCATTATTGAGCTGACAGGCCTGCTGCCTTCCCAGAGTCCTTATTGTCTGCCAGGGTCAGAGCTGGGGGTGGGTGCAGTGCCTTTTAATCAGCAGCTAGCCCTCAGAGAAGGGCTGGCTGGACAGTTCTGGAGAGTCAGAGGAGTGAGGAAGGAATAAAGTTCAGTTTACCCAGGGGACTTGTGGCTCTGCCCTTTTGCTTGGCCTGTTGGCCTCTCGCAGTCAGCCCCACCCCATAGCTGGCTTGCCTTGCCCGCTGGGTCTGAGGGCCACTGCCCGCTAGAAGTGAACACCTGGAGTGGGGGCCCTTCTTTGTGGCTGCTTCTGCTCCCTGGGAGGCAGCTTTTGCCTGACAACAAATCAGGTTCCTGCCATCCTGGCTCTTGGAGTCTGGCTGAGGTGAGACTCTCAGGGCAGTGAGAGGGGGAAGTGGACTTAGTCAGAAATTTGGGGGGGGGGGCCACACTTGTTTTGCCGTTTATTGTCCCTGACTTTGGACAGTGATGAACTCTCTGAGTCTTAGTGTCCCGTTTCTAAAATGGAAGTAGAACTTGAGTTTACATTCATGTATCGCTGCCCTCCAGAGCTCAGTCTGAGGAAGACAGACAAGCAAACAAATGATTTGTAAGATGGGGTGATAAGGACTGGCACAGTGACAAACAGAGCTCAGAGGGCACCACGGGGATGGTGGCTGTGAGGCATGGAGGGCGGGGCCGGCTCTGGGCTGGAGGAGTGCCACGGGTGGCACGCTGCATTGAGGCTGGCTGTCGGAGCAGGCTTTTGACGGGGAGTGCATTCAGGCGCAGTGAGGCAGTGGCAGCGTGGAGTGTGGGTGAGGAGACGGAGCAGTGACAGAGCGTGACCCTGCACATACTGTCACAAGCTAGCACAGGAACACCCACTGTGTGCCAGGCACCTGTGAGGCTCTTTCACAAGCTTTTTATTCATTCAACACATTTCTGAGGACAAGTGCAGTGCCCAGACCCTGTGGCTAGAGTAATTATGCCAGTCTCTGCCCTCCGGTGCTCACAGACCTGCCAAAAAGTGGTCAGCACCCACCCGAATCGCCCAAGAGCGCCCTCTCACAGAGGGGTAACTGCAACTTGGAGGTTAAATGACTTGCTGAAGCTGCAAGTAAGCAACTGGTCCAGTTGGGGCTGGAGGGTAGATGCCTGACTCCAGGGCCTGTGAGGGCCCCTGTGGTGCAGAGTCTGGAGAGGTCTGAGATCCCTGGGGGGGTTTGGGGGAGGCAGCACAGGGAGAGCCCCCTCCCGAGACAGTGATCCTGTCTCTGGGTTAGGTGCTTGGTTAGGGACTTGTAAACAAACCCGGCCAGTTTGACTCTCCCTGGCACCACCAGGCTGTGCTTCCTTCTGGGAGGGGCCTTGCCCTAAGGGTTAGGGACCTCGGCTGGGGGAGGGCTCTCAGAGGGACTGCGGACTCAACCTGGAGCCCAGTTTGAGCTGGGAGTGGCAAAGCAAGAAAAGCCGGTGGGGGTGGGGGTTGTGTGTGGGCCCCCAGTGAGTTTGATAAGGGAGAGAAAGCCAGGAGCTGACTCCAGTTATGGAGTCATAACTACGGCTTTGCCATAGTCCAGGAGGGAAGGGGCCAGAGCTTGGGCACCTTGACTGACTGGAGAAAGGAACGCTAAGAAATTGCCTGGGACAGTGGGGAGGGAGTTCAGAGCCCCTCCTGACTGTTTAGTTTCTGTGTTTTTCATGGCAATGTCTGGTGTGGGTGAGGGGAGGGGAGAGTGTTGCCTTAAGGTTAGAGCAGGTCCTTCTGTTAGAAGGGACAGTCAGCTGCCTCTTACCGAAGGGCCCTCGCTGCTGCTTGTGAGCTTTGTAGCACATTCCTGTGGGGTGGGGGTGGGGTGGGTGGTGAGAAGGGAGAGTAGGTTTTGGGAAGGCAAGTGGCCCAGTCTTTTCATTCATCCCATGGCAATTCCAAGGGCAACTAAGGAAGGGCAGAGCTTGGGCTTGGCTTAGTGGGTGCCTCTGTCACAGGGAGTTGGCCCGTTGTGGCCATGGAAGGACTTCTGGCTCCGATGTGGGCGTGACCGCCATGCAGACTCCTCCCGTGCTTCCCAGGCTGCTCTCAAGGCCACAGGCTGCTTTCCCGGCAGCACCTCTGGTGGGTTCTCTCAGGTGACCCTGAGGCCACTCAGTGCCTCGAGAACTGCACTGCCATCCCCCCACACACACACACGGGTGGAGGTGCCGCTCTCTTCACTGCACTGGGGCCTGAGCCCCTTGGCTTCATCAGCCTGGTTGAAGGCTCTTTAAAGAAGGGGACTGCCCCATTGCCTTTGCAGTTCCTTCACCTGTGCTGCTTTGCAAGATAATAAGCTCTTGGTGAGTTTTTGTTCACACAAAATGAATGAGGTGGGAGAGTAGGGTTGATGGCTGGAGAGTTGGCTGGGGCCTCAGTGGCCTGCCCTTATGTGGACACAGTGGAACTTTTCTTGGCAATGAGCACAGGCTACACATTGAGCCACTGAGTGTGTGCGGTTACCTGTGCTGCCTAGCTGAGGCCTGCCCGCTGCTGCTCTGTTTCTCAGTTCTGCATATTAGGATCACCTGGGAGCTGGTGGAGGCCAGCCCAGCCCATCTCTGGGGTGGGCCCAGGCATGCATGTGTCCTAAAGCTTTTGAAATGAATCCGGTGTGCAGCCAAATCTGAGAGCCACTGCTTTAGCAGGTGATAAGTCTTTGTCAATAATAGAAGCAAGCAAGTGGTGAGTCCAAATAGACCAGTGCATGTGACCTGGGGTGGTCACTGACTGCTTTACTCTGATGGCCTAGTGGGATCGGATTCACGGAACAAGTCAGACTGACTCTCTGTTAGTTACCAGGGCCTTGGAGAAGCACCAGGTACAGAGAGGGCTCACTCTTCATGGTCCCTCTTAATTGGGTGGCAGTGGGAGGGACTGTAAGACTCTTGGTCCTGCTTGGCCTTCAGAGTCTGCCTGTCTTGGTTTCTTGGTTGTGTTCTTGGCCCTGGTTGGCCTCTGTGTGCCTCGGCAGGGTCTGACTTAGTGATATCTGGGTTCACTGCAGCTCCCTAACAAGCCCGCTGTGACTGAAGCTGGGGACCCCTGGGACCTGTGCTCCTTCTTTTCCCTTTGACCTCAAGGTCCTTGGGAGAGAGAGAGAGAGAGACTTGTCCCTGCTGTGTTTTTCTGGGCTGTTATCTGGGTAAGGTGTGTGAGGGGGGCCGCCAACAAGGGGCCAGAAGGCAGAGTGGGAGGGGTGCTGGAGGCAGAGCTTCAGGTAAGGCTTGGTGGCCCGGCCCGGCCCGGCCCATCCCGGCCCAGCCCCCTTTGTTAGGACGGAACAATGGGCTGTCCTGGGGGTTAGTTCATAACTGAGGCTGACTGTACACAGGACAGCGTCTGCTGCTACGTGCAGCCTGCTGTGTGAGGTGAGTGTCCAGGCTCCTGGGTGAGGTGTGGCCTCCTGCAGCCCTGGTTGGTGTCCCGGGAACGAAGTGTCCATAGAGCAGGAAGAGCGGCAGCCTGGGCTGGGGCAGTGAAGGGGATGAGATGGAGGTGGGCTGGGCTGGGTGGTCAAGGAGGAAGGGGGTGTTGTGGAGTCACGTTAGGGGGTCCTCCCTTAATTCCTTTTCTGGTGGACCCAGGGGCCGCATTGAGACGGGTGGTCCTTGGGATAGATTCCTGCCTCAGGGCTTTTGCCTCTTTACTCCGCCCCTCCCCAGGACCTCATTGCCCTTCCCCTTGGTAGGAAGCAGCTGATTTCTGTCTGGTGGGTGCTAATGGCAACTTTGCTGGAAAACTGGGAGGAAGCTGGTTCTTGAAGAGTTCCTGACAGAATGCTAGGAAAACAGTGGCAGATGAGGGCTGGGTGCTCACTGTTGGACTCGTACCCCATGCTAGGCCTTGTGGGAGGTGCTTTACAAACAGATTTAATCCTCAACATACCTGTGTGGTCCCAGTTATTTTCTCAATCCCCACTGTACAAGTGGCTTCGAGAGCTTAAATAATGACCCTCCAGTCGCACAGCTAGGAAGTAGGTAGAGAAGTTCTAAGAGTGTGAGAAACATATGCACGGCAGCCTTGAATGCACATGTGTGGGCTCCTTCCCCTGGTCAATGCTTAGGCCAGAGGACAGCCAAGGATTTCATTTTGCGTGGGGTGGGAAGATGGCTGCTTTGGACAAAGCCAGGGATTCCAGTTCCTGGAGCTGAGGAGGAACCATTATAAGCCTGTTGAGGAGGTGCCCTCCCCCTCCTCCCAGGACCTGGAGGGCAGAGAGGACTCTGGGCCATTCTTATCCTTTTAGTCACACAACTCCTTCCTTTCCTTCTGGCGTGTTGGAACCCTATGGAAACTCACTCCAAGGAGAGCCGTGTGAGGGGCGGTGTCCTCGGAAACTCGGAGCTGGGAAAAGTTTCCTCTCTTGGCAAATGAGAGGTGCTCAGGCATTGCCCAGGGTGGTGTTGGGGACGAATGCACGGTGTCTTCTCGGCATTGTAAGTCCGGGTCTTGGTAGATGGGTCCAGGGGGGTCCAGCAATCCTGGCGACAGGAGGGGCGAAGCAACAGCCTACTGAGGTGCCCTGGGCCACCACCAGCAGGTGCCTTTCTCCAGGAGTGAGTGGCTTGAGCACTGGGCTTGGGTTGTCCTTTGGAGGTAGTAAGTCAACCTGAGCCTCAGAGGGGTTCAGGCCTAGCAGGGAGGACTGTTTCCAAAGTCCCACATTCCATGCGTGTGTTGACGCTGATAAGGGCAGCAGGGCTGGCCCAGCTGCTTTGGGCAGAAGGGGACTTTGACTTCATGCCCCCAGCAGGCAACATGCACATCCTGCTTCCGGTAGCACCCCTCCCCCACCCCCCACTGACCACCGCTGCTGCCAGAGGCCCAGCTTGCCTCTCCAGGTATTGCCTGCTCTGTGAGTGAACAGGTCTTTGGGGTCCTTTAATGGCACGCACCGGCCCTGCCTCTAAAAGTATTTGTGGGTGCCATTTGAAATGACACTTCTTTTTATTTGTTTGAAATTTGTTACCCTCAGGTTTGGCAGAAGTCCCTTACCCAGGATTTCACTATTTGGTGAACAACTGTGGTTTTGTAGAAAGAGGACTTGGGCGTGAAACCTGTTTTCCTCCATGTGACAGATCTCTCTCTGCGTCATTTCCTTGCTTATAAAATGGGTTGGCAGATATATTTCAAAGGGTTGTCGGCTGTTCTCAGAGTGTTTTGCAGGCCCCTGGGGTTCCCCGAGACCCTCTCCATAATGTTTCGAAGTGACTGGTCTTTGCCCCATGTTGGCACTTGCACCGATGGTGTAAAGCCACGGGGGTGACCCCGCTTATGGTGCACACCGCCTGGAATTGGCCCCCTGCCCCCTCCAGTGCTCTGGACCAAGACTGCCAGTCTTCCTCCATGTGCCGTGGGGAGGCAGCACGGATGGTTGAGGAATTGATCTAGACCCTGGAGGGCACGTCTCTTCGGAATTCTCTGTGACAAGATCAGAGTGCGCAGGAGGCTCTCCTGTCTCCTGTCGCAGACAGAGTGTGGCAGTTGTCCTCAGGAAACGCACTGCACATCTGTCTGGGCTGTGTGCTGAGCGTCATTTTCGCTTGAGTGAGCGACTGACAGACAAAGTGTGGTAATTCAGACCCACAGTTTGCCAGATATTTTCTCAAATGAGCGAAGGGAGCCTTGCCGCTTCTAGGAAAACAACTGACAATACTTGTTGCCAGTGAAAGAGCTGTCGGGAAAACGAGAATTTTGAAAAACTTGTGTTTGTCAACAGGAGCCTGACTTAAAGACTTCTCTAAAGTTAGTGATGATTTTAACGTGGGTTTTTCCGTGTTGTGTAATGAAATGGGGCAGCGTTTAGAAGATGTGGTTAAGTCAGTGAACCAGTACTTTCCAGATGACCAGGGCTTGGTGTTACAGATTCCTGGGTGGGTACGAGTACTGGGTGAACCAGTGCGTTTTTATGTTATAACCAGATAGGAATAAGTCACTGGCAATTCAGGTTCTACACTGCAACTTTTAAGAAGCTACCCCCTATCAAGTTTTAGTGCATATCAATGAAGAATAGCCACATATCTGGAAAGGGTACGGACATACTCCTCCCTTCTGTCTGTGTAAAATTTCTTCATAGACTTTACTCAAAATCACATAGCTCAACAGACTGAATGCAGAAGCAGATATGGGAATCCAGTTTTTTTTTTTTTAGTTTTTATTTATTGATTTGAGAGAGAGAGACAGAGAAACGTTGATCTTGTGGTTCCATTAATTTACACACTCATTGGTTGATTCTTGTATGTGTGTGCCCTGACCAGAGATCAGACCCCTCGGCCTTGGTGTGTCAGGACAACGCTCCAACCAACTGAGCTTCCTGGCCAGGGCCAGAGTCTGGTTACTTCTCTTAAGCCAAACATTAAAGAGATTTGCGAAAACATGAAACAGTTCCACTCTTCTCACTAATGTTTTTTCAGTTGGAATAGTTTTCTTTTTAATGTTAACATAAAATGGGTTTATTATTGATATTTTAGATCAATTACATTTTATATTTTACCAGTTTTCCTAGTACAGTAAATAGAATAGTAAATAGAGTAACACCGACTGCGGTAACTAACATATGGGTCCCATAAAAGTTCTTTGGGAGTCTTTGCTAATTTTTAGGAATGCAAACAACAGTTTTGGGACCAGTAACGGGCGAGGACTCTGGGAAGCCTTCTCTCCTTTACCGTTCGTTCTTCGCTCACCACCTCCACTGTATCTTCTCTCATGTATTATTTCACCCTGCCTCTGCTCAGCACTGCTTCTTCCTGAACTGCTGCGTGCCAGGTGCTGCTGTGGCTGCCTGGCTAGTGGGACTCAGGGTCTCTAACCTTGGGAAGCTGGTTAGGGAGAGGGGGGTGGGGGATGGCGTGGGCAGAAGTGAAGGTGCACAGTGGGAAGCAGCTGGGTAGCTAGTGCTGACTCAGGGGGAGGGGGAAATTCGGAAAGGTCTTGGCAGAGGAGGGGGCACCCAGGTGTGACTGCAAGGGGCCCAGCTGAGAGGTGGGCTGGGGCCCCTCTGGGAAGTGCTGTGCAGGCCAGGCCAGAGTGTGGACTTTATTCAGGTACTAGGAATCCATTGAAAGTTTTAAGCAGGGGAGTGACATGATGAGGTTGGTGTTTGAGAAAGATAACTCGGGGTCGATTGGACTCCGAATTGGAGGGGGCATAGGCTGCCAAGGGGAGATTTGTGCTAGACTTTGATATTTTCACTTGGAATGACTTTTTAACTGCCCTTCTTCCCCGCCAGTCCTTGGGAAGAACCGGTGGTTTCCCTCCTGACAGGTGAGACATGTTGGCCCTCCCAGATTCCGGGGCCTGCCCTGGCTTCTGTTGCTTTCTGTGCATCAGGAGAGTGATGTTTTCTGGGCATCTCCTGTGGGACTGAGCTTCTGAAGCCCTTGTTGACACATTTTTGTCATGTTTGCCCAGCTGTGTGTGGCTCTGCTGGTTTTTGGGGTGCCTGGGTCAGGTGACTGAGGGGATGTGCAGCGAGGGTCACACAGCTTTAAGCTTTAGCCCCTCTGCTTCTCCCTGGATCTACAGGGTTTTGTGTCCATCTCCTCTTTCTTGTGGGACGTCTGCACAGAGCACACTAGCTTTCTCAGTAGATTAGGAGATTGTGCTCCAATTTATTTATAGAAGCGATGAGCATAGAGTGTAAATTACATGCATATGCATAAGGCAGAACTATTGGGAAACACACTCTTTGGCTCCCCCACCCACTGTGAGAAACGGTCCCCCAGCCCTGGACACTCATCTGTGCTCATCCCTGCCTCCCTCAGAAGTCACTGCTCTTCTGAATTTGGGGTTAAGCATTCTTTAGCTTTTGTTCCTTGTTGTCTGCACTCAGTCTGGACTCTTGGCCTGTGGGTGGCTGGATCTAGCCAGGTTTGTCTCTTGTGTGCTCAGAGCTGAGCGCTAATCTGTTTCTGAGTCACTTAAGTGCCATTGCTCCCTTTCCTGTGTCCCCGCTCCCCACTTGGAGTGGCCCCAGGAGCCCTGTCCCACAGTCCATTGCACTGCTTGCAGGCGGGGAGCGTCGGGGTCGTTGTCTGGGTTGTTTGACTTCAAAGTTTTGAGTTCTTGATGCCTCAGTAGCCCAGTTTTCACACACCCTTTGCTGTACTGCTCCAGCCAGAGAAGTACCTGTTTATTTTGTCTCTAAACCCAGTTTTTTTAAAAGATCTTATTTATTAAAGGGGGAAGTGAGGGAGAAAGAGAGACAGAGAGAAACAGCAACGTGTGAGAGAAACATTGTTTGGTTACCCCTCACATACGCCCCCAAATGGGGACCTGGCCCGCACCCCAGGCATGGGCCCTGACCAGGAATCAAACTGGTGGGTGACCTTTTCGTTTGCAGGCTGGCACTCAATTCACTGAGCCATGCCAGCCAGGGCTAAACCTGGTTCTTTCATTCTAAACAATTCTTCCAGCACCTCTGAGACTCTGTGTAAAAAGGAGGGTAAAAGCCTTTGAGCACTTTTTTCCCCGAGTCTGAGCGGAGACCCTTCAAGTTACCTGCTGGACAGGTGAGACCTCGCCTGTCAAGGTTTGCACCTAGAGGCTTTTCAGGCACAGTGCCACATATCGTAAAGTTTTCTGGAGCAGTTCCTTCATTTTATCCTTAAAAATAGCTATTAAAAAACTTCAGTGGATGCTCTAGGTATCTGTCCCAGCCCTCCCGTCCGCCTTTTGGATTAAAACAACCTGGTCCTTAGTGTTGGCTTTAGCTCCTTAGGCCCTTCATTTGAGGCGCTGGGGGCATCCATCATCTGTGCAGGAGCAAGGGGGCGTTCCTTTGACCTGCCCACCAGCACCCTTTGACTTCAGTCCCTGAGCGCCTTGTCTGTTTTCTTCCTGGCTGCTTCCCTTTGATGTGCCCAGTGGACTGTGCCCAGGACCGGCTCAGGCCCTTGCTGGGAATTCTTTGCTGGTGTTTCTACCTAGCCTGCCAAGCTCTGTTTCCTCTTCTCCCTTGGGCTTGCCTGCCCAGGATCTAAAAAGAAAGCCTTCTCTCTCTTGAGAAGTATCAGCTAGACACTAGGATGATTAGAATCAGTATTGGGCTCTGTCCACGTGGCATATTTAGTTGGAGCGTCGTCTGGTACACTGGCGAGTTCAATCCATGGTCAGGGCACATACCTAGATTGTGGGTTCAATCCCTGTTCGGGAGGCAACCCCTTGGTGTTTCGCACATTGATGTCTGTCTGTCTCTCCCTTCCCCTCTCTTTAAAATCAATAAGCATATATCTCCAGTGAAGATTAAAAAAAAATCATCGGGTTGTTGTTTTCATCAGATGTCAGATGTTGGTCTGCCCCTAATAAGAGATTTAAATGTGGTTTCTAGGTTTCCTGTGGATTCCAAGCCTGTCTGCAGAGTTCTCTCTTCTAAGATGGACACTCCATCCTGAATTGGGCCACCTTCCTCTTTTTTGGGGGGTGGGTCTTGTGATTTTTATTAGTCTGGGGTTCAGAGAGGCTACTGCCTGGCTTTGATCCTCTTGCCAATCAGGTCCAAGACAGACCCTGCTTCCCCTCCTGAAGGTTTCTGCACACTGTGAACCCCATAAGAAGGCAGAGTCACGAGTGGCAGAAGGCAGAGTCATCTGTTTCACCCTGAACGTTCAGTCCTGCTCACTGACCCCTGAAGGGTGGGTGATAGTCCCTGTGCCTTCAGTTGCCCCCCTGTAGGAGCAGGGCTGCCAAGCCAGCGCCTGCCTAAGTGGCTTCTGGTGGTGTGCACCTTGTGGTGTGCTCTCTGGTCCAAAAGGCTTGCATGCTTATAGTCTTGGTCTTATTTGATTATTTATTTGTTTTAAATGATTTTATGTATTTTCAGAGAGAGGAGAACGGAGGGAGAAAGAGGGAGAGAAGCATCCATTTTCGAGAGAAACATTAATTGGTTGCCTCTCAAGCACCCCCAACTGGGGACCTGGCCAGCAACCCAGGCATGTTCCCTGACAGGGAATTGAACCAGCCACTCTTTAGTTTGCAGGCCGGCACTCAGTCCACTGAGTGAAGCCAGGGCAGTCTTGCTTGGTCTTATTTTAAAATGTGACCTTTCTCTTTCTTCCCTGGGAGACAGTTATTCTTTTTTTTTTTTTTTTTTAATTGGTTTTAGAGAGAGAGAGAAAATGAGAAAGAAACAAACATCGATTTGTTGTTCCACTTATTTATGTGCCCTGACCAGGGATTGAACCTACAGCTTTGGCATATTGGGAAGACGTTCTGACTAACTGAGCTCCCTGGCCAGGACAGGAGATAATTCTTTTAATCTTTGTCTAGCCAACTGAAACCCATCATTGCTGTCTGGCATCAGTTTTGTTTTTTCTAATTCCTCTTTAGCATGCCACTTCTGTGTCATCCTGGCCGGGAGGGTCCAGCCGCACAGCAGGGCCGAGGTTCCTTACGGCCATCTTGCCTCAGAGTTTTTACCAGCCCACGACAATGATGTGGGTGAGGGTCCTCAACTGCACTTTTTTGGGAAGGACTCATCCACACTGAGGTGGTTCTTCCTGCTGTTTGCATAAGAAATAGTTAGCTACTCGGATTGTTTTTGAAACTTTGAAGTTGGAGAGTCACTTCCCAGATCCCTGGGCTGGGCTGCAGCTCTGTGACTCAGCCCTGACTCACATCGCCCTCTGGGGCTCAGTTATCTGTTCTGAAGGGTGTCCTGGGGCAAGTGAGATGATCCAGATAGTCACTTCCAGGGACACAGACCAGGCTTCACCAGTGTACTTTTAGCTCTGTCCTTCAAGCTCCTTCTGTGTGGAATTTCCACCTACTTAACCATTTTGCCATCCTTGCTTGTCCTTCATCCCTTTCTTGAGTCCTCTGCCCACTGCCCACACCCAGAGCCCCCTGGTCACCTTCCTGGCTCCAAGAGGCCTTCGTAACCAGGCTCAGTCTCTCTCACATTCCAGGCTCATTTCTGTGGGAGGCGTGTCTTCCCCTTTGGGACTGTCTCCTTACTCCTGACGCCCATCTGCGGAGACTTGACTGCTTGCGGGGCATTGTTCCTTCTGGGGGTCAGAACACTTACAACCCACTCCAGCTCTTCCCAGACTTGAAGGTGTGTATGTATCCCTTGGAGTTAAAATGTGGGTTCTTGTTCTGAGTTCTGGTGTGAGGCGTGAGCATCTGCGTTTTACAAGAGATCCCAGGTGCTACTGCTGGTCCTTGTACCACACCCAACAACAAGCTAGACTAGTATGAAGTGGGACTTGGGGGACAGGGATTGAGGGGACAGGGACCCACCAGGCCTATCTGCCACCAGGCCACTTCATGCTGAAGTGCCTCCTGGATTTTTACTTGATCCCCGACTGATAGGGATGAGTGATTTCCCCTGCTCTGCTGTCCTATTGGCAGTCCCACCCTGCCAGCCTCCCGAAGGCTCTCCCGCCTCCAGACCTCTGTTCCTGTCACTGCCGAAAAGCCTTTTCCCAGCAGCTCAGGCCCCAGGCAGGGGGCACAGCAATATGGGGGACAGGGTCAGGAGGAGAGCCTGGTTTTTGTAACAATAATCACAATCTTAAATTATTATTCCCCTCTGAGCAGTGCTAAACCTGCCTCTTCCCTTCCCAGTAGTACTCAAAGTCTTGGGCCCAGCTCAGAGCTCTTGGCCAGACTGCATCAAGCCTGGAGCCCTCCTGGCAGGACCCCGCCTTTCACCTTTCCTGGTGCTAGCTAGCTAGTTGTGCCAGCACCAGCAGGGGAAATTTATCTTCAGGTCCCCCAGGTTGTCTCGGCCTCGTTTCCCCTTGTTGGCACCAAAGCCAGGAGTGATGTAAGGGTTGTAGACCTGGTAGGAGGAGGAGAGGACCCAAGGCTGCTCTGGAGAAGCAGGCTTGAGGGTCATGGGACCTGGAGCACTGCTCCGTGGAGCCTCCTGCTGGGCTTGCCCTCAGAGCAGCACTTCCTCCTGAAGGCGAGGTGCCCACAAGCTCTCCCACCTCTCAGATAGGGGTGGCACAGACTAGAGGGTAGTCGAGGTCCACGTGGGACTCGGACCAGCATGGACCACACAGGGTTTTCAGCGGGGCTTACAGGGATTTCAGGACAGACTTGGGGTAGTCAGGCTGGGGTGGGCGCCACCTCACTCATTGATCTGGGTGAGCCAATGGGTGGGCGACAAGACCAGCCTCGGGTGGGGAAAGAAGCCAGCCCAGGGACCCCGATCACCACGTCCCCAGTGCACTGAGTGAAACCCGAGTATTTATTTCAAAGAAGCTGCGTCAGGGCTGGTCTCCTGGCATTTGTGGAGCCTGTTGCTTTCCAGGAGGATGGTCTGGGAGAAGAGCCAGGAGCTCCTGGCCGGCATCCAGATCTGGGCCGGATTACACGGCTGGGCTTGCCCAGAGCAGTAAGTCCCCACCACCACCAGCCCCTGCCTGGAGGATCGGGCCATAGAGGTCATGGAGGCCAGGGTTGTTCCCAGAGGAGCAGCAGGAGCAGCCTGGGCCCCCAGAGCAGGCTGCGTGATGGGCCCCACCTTGTGGCTTCCAGCCAGAAGCTCCTCACTGCCTCAGGGTGGTGGAGGAGCTGGGTCACCCCTGGGCCCTCACTGAGTCAGAAGGACACAGCCCAGGTGCGGCCCTGCTGTGACAGGCGGGTGGTGGAGGTGGGGAGAATGAGGGTGGAGGCGCGGACCAAGGCCGCCCTCCTTGGCTCTGTGTGGAGGGCAGCGCTGCTGTGAGTGGCATCCTGGCTTCTGCCTGGGAAAGGGAGCGCCATGTCTGTTCCCAGGGGTAGGGAGGGTCTGGCTGCGGCTCTGGAGTCACACTTTGAGTCCTCACTCTGCCACTTGCTCCTGTGACCTTGGCAAGTTGCTCACCCCCAGAACCTTGTCTTAGAGCCCGTGGAGGTAACACCTCAGTCTTCCCTGTGACTGTCACCAGGCAGATCGGTGCAGCGTGAGGTGTGGCCTGCACAGTAGTGAAGGGGAGAGGGGCTCCTGCCCTGTGGGCTTGGGGAGGCTTCATGGAGGGGTCCTTGAGTGAGTAGAGAAGAGGCTGTGGGGTGGGACGGATGGAGTCCTGGGCTTGTGGGTGTGTGGGCTTGGTGGGCGGGTGGGGGGCTGCTTCTGTACCTTCTGGGCAGTGCCTGCTCTGCCTTCCGGCTGTCCTCCTGTAGGTATGGAGGGGCCAGCCTTCTGGGCAGAGGCAGTGCTCCACCTGTGCGGGCCACCCCTGGAGCACCAGGTGACTGCAGCAGCAGGGGTTGGCATAAATGAGGGCCAAGCTTGGCATGTCTGGGGCAGTGGGCAGGCTCCCTGCTCTTAGCTGGGTGATGCACTCTTATTTCTGATTGGTTTTCCTTGACCAGGAGGTAGTTAAGGTGGACGAACAGTCTCATGTTGGGTGCCTTAGGGTGGGCCGGGCAGGAGCTTATCCTGGCCCCCAGCACAGCTCCAGGCCTCCCCAGAGAAGGCCCCCTCTGGGGAACTGCGGGAGGGTCTCTAGGGACAAAGGTGGGGTGAGGAGGTTTCCAGAAGATCTGGGCGCCTGGCTGGTATAGAGTGCAGGCTGCGAACCAAAGGGTCACCGGTTCGATTCCTTGTCAGGGCACATGCCTGGGTTGCAGGCCAGGTGCCCAGTGCAGGCCATGTGAGGGGCAACCACACATTGATGTTTCTCTCCCCGTCTTTCTCCCACCTTTCCCCTCTCTCTACAAATAAATAAATAAAATTAAATAAAATAAAAAGAAAATATTTAAAAAAAAAGATCTGGGCAATGAGGCCTGCCCAAGGAGGGGTTTGGGGCTGCCTGTCCTCCGCCTTTCTCTCTGGGGCCCTTCATCCTGGCTGAGTGTAGGCTGCAGGGAGTTTCCTGAAATCAGGCACGTTTTAGTCAAGGTGCCTGAGTTCACATCTGTGGGAGCACGTTCCAGCCCAAAGCAGGTCAGGCACCGGGTGAAGGGACGGCGTTCTCCTGGGGGCACCATTCATGAGGGTTCGAAGTACCTGCTGTGAACAGCACTGGGAGTGCGGCCCCCATTGGTGGGGACCGAGGTGGGCGTGGGGTGTCAGGCTGGTCTCCAGAAGGTGTCCCTTGGAGGCCGAATGACTAGAGCAGTTCGGAGTGCCAGGCACTCCTGTGGGCATAGTAAGTGTCCAGACTGAGTTGGGGCAGCTCCTGTCAGAATTGGGAGGTGGCGGGTGGGGGTGTCGTTCTGGGCTTTCTGTGTAAACAAGGGTTACTTTCCTCTTAAAACCTACCCTCGTGGACTCTGAAAGGTGTGGGGCCGAGCACACTCTCCTTTTTGTGGGTAGCAGGGAGAGAGGCTTCAAGGTGGCCCCGTTCTAGCCTTCCATGTGCACTGCCTAAGGTGGGTGGGGCCTTGTGGGTAAGCGGGGGCCTCACAGGGTGTTGCTGCTCCGTAGCTTAGGGAGTCATGGTCCCACCTCTGCCATACTCATTAGCCTTTTGGCTGATGTGTGTTTGGGACTCGGTATTGGGATCACACCAAACCAAGGGGTATTGCTCAGGGGATGGGGGGCAGACCCAAGGGGCACCTTAAGCTTAGGTCTTCCTTGAGACAGACAGGGAGCAGCCAGGAGGGACAGGGATCTTCTGCCACGGTCACTCTGAACTCATGAGCCACTTCCCTTGTGCCAGCAGGCTCATGAGGCTGAACTGGTGCCCTTGGGAGGGGGTGTCACATCAGAAGCCACAGATGACAAGTTCCTCCACACTGCCAGCCCAGGCCTTGCTGCTTCGTAGGGTGGGGTGGTGAGAGGTGAGCGGTGGGGGTGGGTGTTGGGGCAGAGGCTTCATGTGCAAAGAGAGTGGGGGAGGTGCAGAGCACACAGTCTCCCTCCTTCAGGCCTCCCTCCCCTCCCCGACTTCCCGGGAGTGCCAGGGGCCCAGAAACCATGTGAGCAGCAGCCAGTGCGGGTGTCGACCATCCTGTAAACAAGGACTGGGAAGGTGATTCAGGTCTTCAGCCTGGCCTCTGTTCGTCCCCCACACCCTTTGTGTTCACAAGAGGGCAGAGCTGGCCCCCAGGGACTTGCGTTCCTGCCCTTCCCTGCCGGCGGCGTCAGCCCACTGGGGAACACCTACCCAGCTACCTGCAGCGTGCCAGGTCTACACCTAGAGGAAAACCTGACTGCCCCACTGCCCCAGATCCTGGGTTCCCTGGAGTCAGCGCTCTGGGTGGGCAGCTGGCCTGAGCTGGGCGTGGATCCTTGGGGTTGACAGGCACGCTGCCTGGGCCTGCTGCCGGGAGGCTGCTGGGCACCAGGTGGTATCCTCGTTCTAGCCCACAGTGGGCTCCTGCCAGGGCTAGGTGCCGGTGTCTAGACCCAGTGGGGCATTTTGCTTCCAGCTTGCTGGTCTGGTCCCCACAGTCATGTTTCTGCTTATCTAGCAAAGGTGAGCCTCCCCCACCCCCAGGCTGTGGCTTTCCAGGATGGTGCTTGCTGTTCCCACACCTGGCAAAAAGTGGAAGGGCAGAAGTCACCGGCTGTCTTCATTTCCCTGGGAAGAGAAGAGCAGCGGGGGCCCCACTTCGCCTGTGCTGAGGCTGTTCTGTTGTTTACAGGCACAGTGGTGGCCCAGCCTGGGGTGGGTGCCTGGCAGGGCAGCATCTTGCGGGCAGCTCTGCTGGGCCCCACCCAGTGGAGGGTGCAGCCAGGCTGGCTCTGCCCTTTTCTGCTGAGCATCTCTGTGCGGAGAGGTCAGGCATCAGACCTGTCACCGCTGACCCAGCCCAGGAAACCTTGATCAGCCACTTGGCTGTCCCCAGGCTAGTGAAGTGCCTGGCATGGCTGGGCAGCAGGTGCCCACAGAGAGCCCTGAGTCTTGTTCTGCCACCCACTCCCTCACCTGTCTGTCCAGTAGTTGCTGGCCTGATCTCTGAGCAGCGCGAGCAGCCCCCTAGTTCCAGGGTCTGGCATGTGCTGAAGTGGAGGCCACTGAGTAGACGTTCTGCCTGGGCAGTGCTTAGGTTGTCCTGAGACCCAGAGAGGAGCAGGCTAGGTGGCATGGGCAGTATGGCAGGTGTCTGGTCATCTGTGCCTTCCTGTCCGTTCTTATCCAAGTGTCGCGGTGGTCTCCACTCTCCTTCCCAAGGCTGAGCTCAGCTCTGCCCCACTGGTTGTCTCTGGACTCCACACAGGTATTAAATGTGGACGGTTCAGGTAGCTGGACCTACAGAGCTGGTTCTGCCGCCCTCTGGGCCATCGGTGGGATACTGGACCAACCACCCAGACCAACTGAGTGCCCCTCCCCCTGGGCCACCTCTGTGAGAGGGGAGTTGTACTAGGGGCCAGAGAGACAGCTGGCAGGCTGGAGTTGAGGCCTCTCAGCCACCCGCACCCCCGGGTCTGGTCACATTCCTGAGGGACCTGCTGAGCCTCCCTGGCCCTGGGGGCGGGGGAAGGACAGGCAGGGATGGGCTCCAGGCTCCTACAGGCCTCCTCCCCCACCCTGGCTCCATTCCAAGGGAGCCCAGGTCTTCCGGAGTGGTGTAAAAGGAGCCAGAATCTCAGAACCCCTCTCTCTTGCGACCTGGGGGCGGTTGGGGCAGAGAGAGCCCACCCGCATCTGGTAGCAGCTGCCAGTGTCTTCAGCAGGCTGGTATTGAAAGGCCCAGCTTTCGAAAACTACAAGAGGAGGCCATGTGGTCAGGCTGGGCCTTCTGGGCAGGAGGGGGCTGGGCCTTCTGGGCAGGGAGGGGGCAAGAGCAGATCTGGAATGGAAGGAGGCAGGAGAGGCAAAAGCGGTTGAGACTGGTTCTTATAAATAGCCCACTGCACCAGTGCCTCCAATTTTGACCTTTTGTTATGTAAATGTGGCCAGCCTGGAAAGGGCCTTGCCCAGGCCTCCTGCTGCCACACCCGCTATGAACTGTGTGCGCGCTCTGGCTCCCCAGGCCTAGGTGGCCCTGGGAGTACCCTGGAGCTTCTGGGTGGGAGGAGGCTGCCGGGCCTTCGAGCTCCCTAGACCTGCCACCTTCCTTACCTGCCACCGGGCCTGTCTGCAGGGCACTATGGCCACTGCCTCCTTCCCAGCTAGCTGCCCCTGGCATCCCAGCCAGAGAAACCCCCTGACCTTCTTGGGAACAAGGGCTCCAGGGCTACCAGGCACCTTCTACTTCACTGTCCTGTCCCTCTGCCCCTCAGTGACGGCTCTCTGGGTGACCATGTCCATCTTCTCCTCCCCAGGTGACCAGGCATTGATGCACCCCCAAGGGAGGTCACGTGCTCAAGGAGGCCACCCCCACTGGCTGCTGCTCACATGGTTTCTGGGCCCCTGGCACTCAGGTAGGTTGGGGAAGGGGGGCTGGCAGGGCCAGAGGAGGGGTGAGGGAGGCCCAGGGGAGAGAGGACTTTGTCCATCTGCTCCTTCACTGGGAGCTTTCTGGGAGGCCCATACACCCCTGAAGCTCACAGCCTGTGTCCTGGCCTGCAGTTCTTTGTGAGCACGCAGCACCGAGCACACAGAGGGGAGGCTGGGGCGGCCCACTGTCCTGGGTCTAGGGAGGAGGGGCAGCTGTGGGCTCGCAGGCTCTTGGAGGATGGGACCTCCTGCCGTCCCGTTGTTTCGACAGGCTCAGAGCACCAGGAGTCCTGGGTGCTGGCGTACCTGACCTTGAATGTCTCTAGGGCCAGGTATCCTGGCTCGCTGATGTGGAAGCCATGCCTGGGGCTTTTTATCCCTGCCTGGCTGGCTGTGGGGCAGGGAGTAGGGGAGGGTTGGCTCTCATGGAACCTGGGCCTCTGGCCTCTGGCCTCTGAGCCCCAGCTGAGCAGCCTTGCAGGGCCAGGCTGGTCTACAAGTGTCTGCTGCCTCCTGCTGTCAGGCCCAGGGTGCAGCCTGACATCACCCGCATGTGCTCACAGTAAGCTCCAAAGCTTCCTCTGGGGTGGGAGTGATTGCTAGGGTTTTATTTTTCAATCTTCATAAACAAGGGCACCTATGGGGCAAGGAGGAGCATTTGTGTTTCAGGGAGGTGGGGCCAGTACAGTCCCTCCAGGCTTCGCCCCTAGTGGGAGCGGGAGGTCCTAGGTGCGGTAAGACTCAGAGCACTCAGTTACTTTCAGAGACCGAAAGTAGCTTTTTCCCCCCCAACCGTGTGGCACAGGATTGTCTGGAAGGTTTTATGTTCCCCGAGGGCCTGTCAGGGGGTGTTGGGCAGGGAGCCATGGCCTTGTGCTGCAGACCCTGCCTCTCAGTGGGGTGGGCACATGGCGAGCACACTACAGCACAGCCAGCCTCCAGGGTTCCCATTGAGGCCAGAGCCTCTGTGAGTTTCATACTTAGTGACATCAGTTAGTGTCTGTGCCTCTCTGTCGCGGCCAGCTGGCCATCTTCCCTGTGTCCAGATGTGCTGCCTTGCCCAGAAAGGAGCCAGGGCCCTGACACGCCAGGACCTTGGCTGGCCACATTTTCTGCTCAGCACCCAGAGACTCAGACCAGGAAGTGCTCTGCACCCTCCTGAGGACAAAGCACTTGTAGGTTGGGGACAGGCAAGGGACGGCCTGTGGGCTACAGTGTCTAGGAGGCGGCAATGTGACATTGGGAAATCTGAAAGCTTGGGAGGCCTGCAGGGTGGTTTAAAGAGGCCCTCGGGGTGGAGCAGAGATTGCAGACTAGAGGCTGCATGTTTGATTTGGCCCATGTGGCATTTAAGAAAAAGAGCCTTCGTTTAGCACTGTGAGATTTCACGCTTGTCTCCAAAGCTGTGTGGCTGCTTGTTCACATGGCAAGTTGGCCCTCCCAGGGCTCCTTAGTCCCAGCCACTTCCCAGCATCGTAGTTGTCTGCTGGTCATTGTTAGGTCCCTTGTGGGCATGTGGTTGACTTCCTTTAGTGTGGAGACGGTCCCTGGGCTGTGGAGTCCAGTTCAGTCCCAGTTTCTCTACTTCTGTTTTCTCATCAGTACAAATGGGGCCAGTGCCCTTTCTCTGGCAATTTCAGTCCTGGGTGATAAGTGTGAGTTCCCTTCCTGTGTACTGTGCCTGAGGAGGTGGCCAGTGGCCAGGTCAGCTCAGAGGCCTCTCTACATGCCACTGTGCCCCTCCACAGGCCTGGAGCCTTTGCACGAGGGTCCCGGTCAGCTAACTCTTGAATGCCTGTTCTTGCAGGTGGTACGCGTGGGCAGGGCGTGGGGACATGGGGCCCGACATGGAGCTGCCCAGCCACTCGAAGCAGCTCCTGCTGCAGCTGAACCAGCAGAGGACAAAAGGCTTCCTGTGTGACGTCATCATCATGGTGGAGAACTCCATTTTCCGGGCCCACAAGAACGTCCTGGCTGCCAGCAGCATTTATTTCAAGTCCCTGGTCCTGCACGACAACCTCATCAACCTGGACACAGACATGGTCAGCTCCACCGTGTTTCAGCAGATCCTGGACTTTATCTATACGGGCAAGCTGCTGCCCAGCGACCAGCCGGCTGAGCCCAACTTCAGCACTCTCCTCACTGCCGCCAGCTACCTCCAGCTGCCCGAGTTGGCAGCCCTCTGCCGCCGCAAGCTCAAGCGAGCCGGCAAGCCCTTTGGCTCTGGACGGGTGGGAGCCTCTGGCATGGGGCGACCCCCTCGAAGCCAGCGGCTGTCCACAGGTTCCGTCATCCAGGCTCGGTATCCGGGGCTCATAGATGGGCGCAAGGGGGCCCATACCTCCCAGGAGCTCCCCCAGGCCAAAGGCTCAGATGATGAGCTCTTCCTCGGCAGCTCCAACCAGGAGAGCGCACTTGGCCTGGGCCGGGCTGTCTGTCCAGCCAGCGGGGAGGCCGGCCTGGGCGGCTGCAGCACCAATGGGAGCAGTGGGGGCTGTGAGCAGGAGCTGGGCCTGGATCTGTCTAAGAAGAGCCCCCCCTTGCCCCCTGCCACCCCTGGTCCCCCTCTCACCCCTGATGACCCAGCCCAGCTGAGTGACAGTCAGCACGGCTCACCCCTCTCAGCCTCTGCCCCTCCCATTGCCAACAGTGCCTCTTACGCTGAGCTGGGGGGCACCCCCAGTGAGCCCATGGACCTGGAGGGGCCTGAGGACAACCACCTGAGCCTGTTGGAGGGGCCCAGCGGGCAGTCCCGGAAGAGCCTGCGGCACTCAGCCCGCAAGAAGGAGTGGAGCAAAAAGGAGCCCATGGCAAGTTCCCCCTTTGAGCGGAGGGAAGTGGGGCCCAAGGGCTCCTGCCCAGGGGAGGAGTGCGAGGGGCTTGGGGACAGGGTTCCCAATGGCATCCTGGCCAACAGTGTAGCAGGGGGCGGCCCCAGCGGGCCTTATGGGGAGCCCTCGTACCCCTGCAAGGAGGAAGAGGAGAACGGCAAGGATGGGAGCGAGGACAGCGGGCAAAGCGGGAGTGAGGGGGGCAGCGGCCACGCCAGTGCCCACTACATGTACCGGCAGGAGGGCTACGAGACAGTGTCCTATGGGGACAACCTATACGTGTGCATCCCCTGCGCCAAAGGCTTCCCCAGCTCCGAGCAGCTCAACGCCCACGTGGAGACACACACGGAGGAGGAGCTGTTCATCAAGGAGGAGGGTGCCTACGACACCGGCAGTGGGGGCGCTGAGGAGGAGGCCGAGGACCTGTCAGCGCCCAGTGCAGCCTACGCCGCTGAGCCCCGGCCCTTCAAGTGCTCGGTCTGTGAGAAGACCTACAAGGACCCGGCCACCCTGCGACAGCATGAGAAGACACACTGGCTGACACGGCCCTTTCCCTGCAACATCTGCGGCAAGATGTTCACGCAGCGTGGCACCATGACACGCCACATGCGCAGCCACCTGGGCCTGAAGCCTTTCGCTTGTGACGAGTGTGGCATGCGCTTCACCCGCCAGTACCGCCTGACGGAGCACATGCGCGTGCACTCAGGTGAGAAGCCCTATGAGTGCCAGCTCTGCGGGGGCAAGTTCACCCAGCAGCGCAACCTCATCAGCCACCTGCGCATGCACACCTCCCCCTCCTAGAAGCCAAAGACCTTCTCTGGCCTGCGGGCGCCCTCTGCAGACTCGCCCTCGGGAACAACGGAAGGAAGAAGCAAGGAGGCCGGGTGGGCGGACCCGGACCCCAAATCCAGTGGGGGTGGCTCCTGGTGGTACCTCCAGCCAGCCCCTGCACCCAGAGCTTTAATCCACAGTCTGTACCAAGGGAAGAGAGCAGAGGAAGGCCGGGTCCTGAGCCCCCAAGGTATTGTGGGTGTGCATTCTACCTCCGGATCCTGCCCAGGCCCCTGGCTCCCACTCAGGGC
Organism: Trachops cirrhosus; assembly: GCA_028533065.1. Classification (NCBI taxonomy): domain Eukaryota; kingdom Metazoa; phylum Chordata; class Mammalia; order Chiroptera; family Phyllostomidae; genus Trachops; species Trachops cirrhosus. The sequence continues at coordinate 50,498,685 of CM052546.1, read as the reverse complement.
TGCCACAGGGCCTGTGGGAGTGGGTCGCGGGGACCCGGCCTTGCAGATCAGGTCTGGGCAGGGGGAATGGGGACCTTCCTCTGTGCTGGGAGGATCAGGGCTGCCTGTGGCCAGGGGCAGTGTCCCTACAGGCACGAGCGATAGTCTGTGCTGCCGCCTTAGCTCTAAGGGAAACCGTGCTGGGTGAGCAGTGCTGGCGGGAGTGGGCGGAGCCCTCCCTCCTGGAGCCAGGGGGCCCCACCGCCTACCTCTCCACAACTAAAGAGCCCTCTGGGCCTGTGTTGCTGTTATTCCTACTGATCTGTTCCTTTTTTCTTTATGAGATTTGTTTTTTAAACCAAAACCAACAGAGTTTATTTTCCTCCCGGCCCCTTGGGGCTGAGCCTGGGTCTGCAGACTGAATGTATGGGGCAGTCGCCCCTCCCGCCCTGGCTGCAGGCTGCGGGGCGCCCACCCCCCCAGGCCCCAGAAGCCCTTCTTGGCCAAAGGCTTCCCTGGGCCCCGAGCCCCACCTCGGCTGCCTCAGGAGAGAGAGTGCTTTTCCTATAGTTTCCCAGGAATCTTCTTTGTTTAGAGGTACTTGTTTTTTATTAAGAGAAAAACCAGTGTAACGTTTATGTGAATGTTTGAACTGGAAGGTCTGGGGTTCGAGGGGGGAGGGGGGAGGCTGGACCGGGTGCCAGGGCCGTCGGTACTCTTGTTTTCCTTTTCTTTGTGTGTGAGGTGTGCGCAGTGTGTGTGGGCAGGTGTTGCGCTTTCCTTCTTCCTTACCTGTCAAGGTGGAGAGACTTCTGACCTTTTGCTACCTCTTGAAATTCATGAAGAACAGTAAGTTGGTGACTGGCAGTTGAGGCCATGACACTTTTGTTTTCCTCTTCTTAGTGCACACAGGCGTTCAAGTGCACAGCCCTGGGCCCTACCTCGCACACCACGTGCTCAGTGAGGCTTCTGCAGCTTTGGAGTCTGACGGCTCCTGTGTGGCTTTTCTTCTGAGCACAGGGCTAGTCGTGGCCACCCTGAGGGTGACTGAGTGTGTTGCTGAGAGCCAGGGAGCCCACCCAACAGCAGTCTGGGCCCAGGAGAGGGTGTGAGTGCTCCAGCCCCGTGGGAGCCAGGTGCTCGGCAACGGGGAGATGGAAGCCAGCTCTTTGCAGCTCCCTGCGAGGGCCGGGGTGAGGTGGAAGTGAGCCCCCCTCCCATCCTGTCCCTTGGGCGTGCAAGAGCTGGAGCTTGGGAAAGCAGCAGCCTATCTAGCCATTGTGAACAGGTGCTACCAGTGCGGAGGCGAGGGGAAGGGCTGACCAAAGTGATATGTACACCCTGGGGGACAGGGAGGGGTCCTGCCCTGTTTGGACATTGTTCTCGGCAGTCCCGGCCCCCTGCCACTATTCTCAAGGCTGGCTGCCACCCATTGGCTCAGCCCTGGCTGGGGTTCTGCCCCTTGCCCCTCAGGGTTTCCTCTGCCAGCCTCAGACACCTCCACGGGCCAGAGCCTGGCTCCGGGGACAGACCGAGATTGCCGAAGTTGGCTCCACTGTCCTCAGCTGCCTGGAGCCACAGGACTGGGCCGGCGGCTTTATCTTCATTTTGCTTCGTGCTTTTGCTTTTTTTTTTTTTCTTTCTACTTTTAAGTTCAGACCAAAAAAATTCCGGAGTCATCCCCTACCCCTACCCCTCATCCTTCCAGAGACCCTCCAGCTAAAATCAGAGCCTGAGTTCAGGGACCCGAGTGGTGAATGGTGTGTTTGGGAGTAAGGGCCCCTGAGTGAGCCCTCATGTGGTGCCCCCAGACCCGACCAGCTCTTCTTCCCTTTGGGTGGGGAGTGGAGGGCTGGGGCCAGGGCCTCTTGTTCCAGCAGGTCAGTGAGAGGGCAGGGCCTGCCGCAGGCCCCTGTGCCCTCCCCACCCCACCCTACTCCATCAGCACTTAAGCCACACGACACAAAGTCTGTACTGCACGGGAGGTGCGCGCACGCCCGGCCCGTGTGTGGCCTCCCGGCGGTGGGCAGCTGCAAACGTGAGGCGTCCTGTGGAAGCAGGTGATCCTTTGCAGAGCTTCAGGGAACCGGGCGCAAAGGCCCCTCAGTCAACGACGTTCGCACGACGTAGTATTGTACCCACCTGAGTATTGTATCGAGCCTTTTCTGTATTTTAACAAGAAAGCAGAACACTAGTTTCCTATTTAAGATTTTAAGGGTTTGCGGGCGGGGTGGGACTGACACAACACTTGGTTTTGTTTTCTTTCTCCTCTGGTCTCATGTGGAGTGTGCTTGCGAGAGTGTGCGTGGAAATGTGTTAAGAGCCTCACAAGGAAATTGGGCCGTTGGAGGCCGAGGGCGGCTTACAGTTCTCTGCTTTAGTCACTTAATTCCTTAGTGTTTCGGAGAAACAGGAAACAGAAAACAGCAGACGTCATGTAGGAAAGAGGATAAACAACAAGAAGAAAAAAGAAAAAAAAAAGCTCATACCCAAATTCATAAAACCTATTTTTTAAACCAAAGCACATTTTGAATGAGTATGGAACCTCAGCGGGCTCAGAAAAAAAGATACTAATATATTTATCTCATTGTTTACATAAACTTTTACAGTTTCAGACCTCAGCAGCTGTAAGGCCAGTCCCAGTGAGTCCCCACCTTCCGCTGGCGCTCCCAGGCAGAGCGGCAGCTCTGGGGCCGGTGCGGAGGCCCCTCGTTCACCTGAGCCTTCCTTCCCAGCCCCGGGCCTCTCCAAGCCCAGCTGGCACCAAAGAGCTTGGGCCGGCGCTGACCGGCCCCCAGGCCTCCTGGCAGTCCTGGCCAACCGGCACAGCAGAGGGTGGCCGTCGGCTCTGACCACAGGACCTGAGCCTGGGCTTGGGCCCCAGGATGGAGGCAAGCCTCCCCACGTGCTGCTCTGCCCGAGATCCCGGGGTGGGTTGATGTCAGGGTCCCTCTCAAGCCAAAAAGCCAGGACCTTTGCACGCCCATTGATTCTGGCTAGTCCCCGTCCCTGGGGACCCTGCCTCCCACCCCCGCCAGCAGTGGGAGGGGCTGACTGGGCTGGTCCTTACCAACACGGACGGTGCAAACACTCTCAACAGTGTTGTTTTTGTATCAATATGTTTGTGCAGTGATGAATGTATTTATTTCTCAGACTCGGGGTGAGCGAGGGGCAGGCCGGGCTCTGCCACCGCACGCTCCTGCCAGACCGAGCCACCGCGAGGGCTCGTCCAGGATTGCAAAAAAGAAACGACGAACCTTTAAGCAAATAATCTCAGAGACTCGCAGCATAGCCATACACCGCAGCCTGTGAAACGAACCACCCGGACCCGACTGACTCGCAGGACCTCGTGCAGCCGTGCGTTGTTCCCCACCAGCCACCAGTCTGGGGCGCTGGGCTGTCCCTGCCCCCACCCCGTCAGTGTTCACTGGATCGGACCGAGTGCAGGAGTGCGATCTGGGTGGGTGGGCTGAGCGGGCAGACCCCCGCTGCCCTCCCCACAGCCGTCCTGAGTTGGGGTGAGGCCTGGGCAGCCGGGAAGGCAGGGCTCAGGGAAGAGGTCACTGCATCCATGCTATCCCCTTGGCTCGGGGGACAGAAGCAGAGGCACCAGGCCTTAGGAGAAGGAATGAGGACCTCAACCCTGCCACGCCCCGTGGAGGGACCAAGGCCCTTGCTCTGCCCCAGAGCTGCGTTGGTGTGGTAGTTCTTGAGCCTGTGAATCCGATGCCAGGAGTGAGGGGCTGGAGAGGGACCCAACCAGAGCCTCAGTCTGACATTCCAAACCAGGGGGTGGGTGTGCACTGTGGGAATTGGGGCTGCCCAGTTCCCCCCAGCTTCAGTCACCCCACTTTAGTTTTCTACCGGGAACCCCTCCCCCTACCTCACCTTGCTATTTATTGCTGTAATTTATTGACCTCAAAAATGCTGCATAACAGACCTCACTTGGGGCAGGGAGGGTCCCCAGGGCTCCCCGCCCCTCCACTTGGCGGGGCCCTGTGGGGCCAGGTGCTGAGGGGAGCCTCCCTGTACCCTGCCCATCACTTGCTTTCCCCCTCCCCCCCTTGGGGAAGCCCAGGTTGGGCACTGGCCCATTCGTAAATACCTCGAGGGGGAGGGGGGGATGGGATTATAGCTGTTTTGTTTAATTGGAACTGGAAGAGGGATCATGTCCTTTATGTCCTTCCCAGAAAGGGGGAGGGACACTGTGATCGCACTCCTGTACTGGCCACCGCCGCTGTCAGTCATCACATTGAGTTCACTTCCCCTTGAGAGTTTGGATAAATTCAGGTCAGAGCTGCAAGTGCGCAGCCCTCAAGTGTCATAGAAAAGCAATTCACCGACGACTGATCTCTCCATTCAGAAGCGTGCAGTCTTAATGTACAGTGATGAGAAACTGTTATTTTATGATCTTTTCATTAAAAGCTTGATTGAAAATTCACTCTTTTGTGGGGCCTCTGTGTTCCGTGGCTGTTCTTTCCTGCTGAATGGCAAACTACTTTCCTTTCTCTGTCCAGCTCTCCCAAGACCCAGGGGGTGGCAGCTGGGGTGGGCATCTGCCCACCACTGTCCTAAGGGCAAGTCTCAAGAGGGGGCTGTGGGGCCCCCCGGGGTGGTGCGTGCCTCCCGAGCAGGGGCGCCGGTCCAGGAACTGGCTCTCGGGGCGGCATCTTCTTGGGCAGCGTTGGCCTCAGTTGGCTGGAGCAGTTTAGGAAGCGGTGGGTACATAGATAGGGTGCGGACCCGGTGACCTAAACGAGGGGAGACACAGCTTGTGCCCGGGACCACCTGTTGGAGCAGCAGAGTTGGGCTGGGGCGGGGTGGCAGATCTCTCACGTCCGCTGTTCCTGCTGCTTCCTGCTTGGCCTTCAGGTCAAGATGACGGAGGAGGAAAAGAGGAGAGTCCGACTCCAGGGGCAGGGTAGTCAGATTTCCCGGAGGACTCTCCCTCCCAGCCACCAGGATGGGATCCCAGGATGATTGAAGATGGAGGAGGAGTGGGGATGGGGCCAGGAGGGCAGTCAAGTAGACCCCTGACCCCATGCGGGAGGTGAGCCGAGGCCTTCACAAGTGTTGAGCCAGCTGCGGTGCTTCTCACATAAGGGGCCCAGGCGAGGGTTTCATGCCAAACTGGCCTGGAACTTAGCACCAGCGCCTTGAAGAACAGTCAAGAGAAGAGTGAAAGGTGAGATGAAATAGTCGGTTGCACCCTGAGCTCAAGCCAGGGTGAGGATGAGGAGGCATTCCTAGGTTAAAGTTGTAGGCACTGTTTCCTTAAAACACGGCTCTCTCCAAGTCAGTGGAGGAAGATTGCCCTCTACCAACTCCTGTGTAACGGAGAATGTTTGAGCCAAGAAAAGGAGCAGCCGTAGGAAAAAATTACTCTGCTGTCCTGAGGCCAGAACTTGTGATTGAGTGTCACAGTTGGCTCTGCGTGCCCTGGGGTCAAAAAAAAAAAAACGAACAAAAAAAACCTGTTTCTATCCTCAGGCTGGGAGAAGTATCTCTGATGCCAAATATTTCAGGAAATGTTTCCCACAGACCCTTCTATGAGGACATTTTCTAAATTGTACAGCAAAAGTAGAGGGAAATTTTTTTAATTAAAATTTTAATTTTTATAGAGAGGGGAAGGGAGGGGGAGAGAGAAACTGATCGGTTGCTTCATGCACATGCCCCAACCAGGGCTGAACCCACAACCCAGGCACGTGCCCTGACCGGGAATCAACCAGCGGCTTCTCGCTTCGTGGAATGACGCCCAGCCCACTGAGCCACACCGGTCAGGGCCACAGAGGAAGCTTTTCAATAGCTCCTTCCCCAAACCCGGCAGAAGCCAGGGTACACTATGGAAAGCTGCAGAATGTTACTGTCAGTGGTCTGCCTCTTGGGCTGTTAGGCAACACACACCTGCACTGACTGTCTTTGTAGACCCTGAAGGAGAAATCCGGACATGTGTGAGACCTAGGTTTCAGTAGCCCAGGCACCCCATGCGTGCTGTCCAGTCAGCTAGCACAGGCTGGACTTGGCCCTGCAGCCCTGGATCTGGGGGAGGAAGGGGAGGAAGATGCCAACTGGGAGAGGGTGGGAACCCGCACATACTGTGCACCTAAGGAGGAAGCCACTGAATGGCTGGTAAAGAAAGACAGTCACTCAGGCTGAGATGGCACGTACAATCTTGCTGGGGGCCTTGTGCCGTAGAAGGACCAGTATGGAGCATGAGGGTTACCTGGGTGAGTGTGGCCAGTGGGTGGCACAGGGAGAACCAGGAATTCCCTGAGGGCTAGGCTAAAGGAAGCTGGGCTGCTGCATTGGTTTGGGCCCTCTTCTCCCGCAGTGCGGGGGGACTGTGACAGGGAGGCCTTAGGTGAGTCCTTGGTGTTGGGGCCACCTCTATGTCTCCCCAAAGTGAGCCTGGTTTCAGGAGAGCCCTGGTGGCCTCCCCTGGCAAGATGAGCTGAAGGGCAAATGGGATCCCTTGGATCGGGTAGCCTGTCTGCTGGAAAACCCAGACACACACAAAGGACAGTGTAGGAAAGCTCCTCATCTCACTTGAGGAGTGACTGCTCTGTCACTGAGTCTTTTAACAGTTAAATCGAGCTCGCACTGACTGCCGTGGCTCAGTGTATTGAGCGCTGGCCTGTGAACCAGGAGGTTGCTAATTCGATTCCTGGTCAAGGCCCAGGACTGGGTTGCAGGCCGGTTCCCTGGTTGGGGCGTGCAAGAGGCAAATGATTGATGTTTCTCTCCCTCCCCCTCTACAAATAAATAAAATCTTAAACAGGAGTTCCATGTGAGGAAGAGCTGTGATGGAAATTGGTCAAGTAGAATCACAAAGACCAAGGTCAGGAAAAGTGATGACCGAGCAGTGACTCCCGGGAGGGCCGCCCCATGCGTGCAGCCCAGCATGTGAACAGTCCTGAGGCACTGAACTTGTGACTCGAGGATGGGATTGAAATGGAGTTTGCTTTGGCTGTAGGGGAAAAGAGCAATGGGTTAGGAGGTGGGCAGGACCGAACAGCGGGGACCTGGTATGCCATGCTAAAGTAGTTGGGATTTTGGATTTTATCCTTTAAGTGAATGGGTTTTTGTTGTTGCTTAAAGCCACATAACCCTTTTGATCAAATAATTGTTTACTTGGCAGCGCCTCCACTGTCTGATAAGCCAGTTAAATATTTTTCTATTGTGCAAAATTTAAGTTTTCAAGTACAAAAAGGGGCTCTACACACAAGGTACAGATTTTATCACTGTTCTTTCTCTTATTCAACAGAGCATCGTGTAGATGTTGTCACCAGACCGCAATAAACATGAAATTACTGCATCTGCTGTAAAGATGGGGGTGGGATGGGCCGTGTGCACGGACGACACCACAGTGCCTGTCGGGGGTGTGCCAGGAAGCAGGGGACCCACAGCTGTGGAACCTCGGTGCTGGCCTTACAGGGGTTCACTCTAAAAATCTCATCTCCTGCCCTGGCTGGCGTAGCTCAGTGGATTGAGCGCGGGCTGCGAACCAAAGCATCGCAGGTTCGATTCCCAGTCAGGGCACATGCCTGGGTTGCAGGCCAGGTCCCCAGTGGGGACCACATGAGAGGCAACCACACATTGATGTTTCTCTCTCTCTCCTTCTCCCGCTCTTCCCCTCTCTAAAAATAAATAAATAAAATA
>CM052546.1:50453603-50490547 GCA_028533065.1 Trachops cirrhosus | reverse complement strand
GTAGCTCAGTGGATTGAGCGCGGGCTGCGAACCAAAGCATCGCAGGTTCGATTCCCAGTCAGGGCACATGCCTGGGTTGCAGGCCAGGTCCCCAGTGGGGACCACATGAGAGGCAACCACACATTGATGTTTCTCTCTCTCTCCTTCTCCCGCTCTTCCCCTCTCTAAAAATAAATAAATAAAATATTTAAAAAAATAATAAAAAAAATAAAAATCTCATCTCCTCTGTAAGTTTGAAAATTTTCATAAGTTCACCAATTCCTTAAATTCTTAAAATTCATAGAAGTTGGAGAACATGCTGCCTACCTGTGGTAGGCTATTTATTTATAACCAACTATAATTTCAAAAGGACCAAGATACTAAGAAATCTCTAGGGTGGTACAGGGGGTCACTTAGCCGACACTTCCCCCTTCCTGTTCTGAGTGGCCCTCAGTGGGATGGCCTGAGTCAGGCCAGTGTCGCCCTAATGGGTGCCTGGGAAGCTGACATGGCGATGCTGGGAGAAGACTGCGTGGAACCCAGCCTGGGAGAGGAGAGTATTGAACCTGAGTCCTGAAGAAGGAGCAGGACTGGGCCACACGGGCTGACTGGAAAGACAGGCGAGTGCTTCTTGTGGGAGTGGGGCGGGGGTGGGGGTGCAGCAAAGGCAGGGCCGCTGCAACAGTCAGACCCCAGTGGGCTGCTCCCTGGCAGGGCTCAGAGGCACCAAGGCCAGGAGGGTCTGTTTCCATGACTACCATGGCCACACCTTATCCCCCTCCCTCCAGCCACTGAGGGGAAGCGGCTCGGGTTTCACAGCTGTATAATTAGCCTTGCTGCAGAGATTCTCCCTGTCCAGATGGGGATGTAGGGGTGGGTGGGGAGGGGCTGGTCTGCCCCATGGGACACTCCTGGCCTGTGGGCATCTCCAGAAGCACCCATCAGCTCATCCTCCACAGCTGCAAACCATGATAAATGTGCCGAACCTGTTGGACGATGGCGAAAGCTGAACCAAGACCCCCCCAGATTGGACAGAAATGCTCTGTTCCCGAGCAGATCATGGAAGAGTGGAAAGTGTCCATTCTTCCTTTTTAATAGACTAACAATGTAGGGGACTTTTTGCAATCCCAGTACAGATGCCAACAAGGCACTTGTGAAATTTTGACAAGACAGCTCTATGGTTTGTCTGGAAGAGAAATGACTGATCCTAAGTGGCTCCCTAACCCCCAGGCCCTGTGCCCATGGAACAGTACCTGCTCCCTGCCCTCCTGGAAGGGGCAGCAGCAACAAGCAAACACACACCTTCCCCGGAAAACGCTGTCCTGCTGAGGGGGCCCATATTACAACCTGTCTGTGGGAATTAAATCCATGGGGATCTTGAAAGCGAGCAGACTCCACGGCTGGTGTACGGATGCTCGGCAGTTGGAAAAAATGAGCATCAGATGCAGGTCTCTGGATTCAGATCAACCTGGGTTTGAACCCAAGGGTGGGGGTGGGGCCTCTGGGGACAAGTGTGCCTCATGTCCCTCTGTGAGCTGAGGACCTAAGTGCCACATCATTGGGGGTGTAAGGATTGTAGTTCATCATGTGCCTGGGGAGGCGGACAGTGAGGACGCACAGCATCTACCGCCCCCATCTCTGTGCCACCTGGGGTTTACCTTTGACCTCTAGGGGACAGATTCCAACACCAGAGAGGCCAAGAATAAAGTTATCCTGTCCCCACCCCGGTGGCCTACTCACTGCATAGGGTCACATTCATACAAGTGTCATAAGTAACCAGCAGTCCTTTGCTACATAATAGACCTTGTGCAGCAAACAAAATGCACCACCCCCAAAACCCAGTGGCTTAAAACCAGAGCCACTTTATTTGCTCTTGGTTCTTCTGGGTCGGCAACGTGGGCCAGGCTGGGCTGGGCTCGGTGGGCAGTTCTGCAGATCTTGCCAGGCAGGGGCTACAGTCATCTCAGAGCTGTCCAGGGCTGCGCGGTCCGAGCCTGCTGCCAGTCCACCAGGCTTCTTCCCTTGGTTCTAAGAGGAAGAGAGGGGCTGAAGGGATCTAAGGCCCAGCCTCACAAATCATTGTGGCCTCCTAACGGTCAGAGCCAGACACAAGGGTGAGCCCAGATTAACGGGCTGGGAACCGGGTCCACCTGCTGATGGCAGGACTGCAGACAATGTATGGTCACTTTTAAGCTACTGTAAGAAACCTTAAATTCAGCCTTCGATTTCTCAACATTAGCCAGGGCAGACCCAGCTCTGGGATACAGCGAGCTTCCTGAACTCCACTTGGTATCCGCAGAGCTGTCACTTGCAGGGTCTGCACTCCTGATCCTCTGCTGGCCCCCGGGCGCAGTGTGCATGACTCTCACCTCATCCGAGGTCCATACACGCCCATCTCCCTGCCCCCAATCCTGTGCTCTGCCTCATCTCCATCCCCAGCTCCCACTCACCCTGTGTATTTAGTTAATGTAAACATCGTCGTGGGGACCTTCACTGTACTTCCTATATTTTTACAGTCAGCATTATTTTCAGGTCTCTTCATATTGATTTTAATTGGTCCTAGTCATTCTAAGTGCTCTGCCAGATTCCTTTAGAAAGTTTCATTGATCACATTTTGCTCTCTGATTCCCCGGCATTGGCGGAGCACTTCGGCTGTTTCCAGTGTTTTGTGAACCTGTTAGAAATTTCCTTTGGAATTTAATACTCCTTACTAGAATTGGGGGTTATGGGGGTTGACCACCTCTGGTCACCCTTTGCCCAATCGTTCCCCCAAATGGCCCACGATGATGCTGGTCGCTGTGCATTCGCTCACGTCATTGCTTATAATTGATGTCAGCCCAGGTCTGAATGCTGGCTGCTCTGGGGGATGGAAAGCACAGCGTCTGGCCAGCTCTTGATGGTGTTAAAGTTCTTCCCTTGGGCATTGTCCCATGAGGCCCTTTGATGCTTGCTCTTTCTTGCAGTGGCCCAGGATCTCCCATATAATCTAGTCATTATAGATCAACAGATTACAGAGATCGCAAAGATCCTTTCCCATTCTGCCACCCAGTTACAACATTTGCCCTTGGTACCTTTTTGTTCCCAGTGGATAGTTTTTGAGATACAGTTGCATAGTGTTCTGTGGCATGCACTCAGGTACTCTGCCTCCGATCAAGATAGAGAGCAGTGTTGCTGTCACCAGTGTCATTTGAGAAGCAAAAATCTTGACATAAGCAAATGCATTCACTTTCTCTCCACAGATTGTGCTTGCTGTGTCCTGCTTAAGAAATCTTTCCCCACACCTACTCAAGGCCTTCTCCATTTCAGTCTTTGATCCTTCTAGGGTTACTTTTCATAGAGAATGTGAAGTAGAGATCTACTTTTATTTCTCTTTTTATCATGAGCTAGTTTTCCCAGCACCATTTGCCATCACCCACTGCGTCCCATACCTTCATCTTGGTTCCGTCCCCATTTGCTGGTGTCTTCCTTAGGAATGAGTACCTGCCCTAGTTGGCCCGTGAGGGATGAGGGAAACTCTACGGGAAGCTTCTTCCTAAAAGCGACCTGCGCCTAGGCGCCCTCTACCGCCCATTGTGACGCACACGGGCGCTGGTCCCCGAGATCAGAAGCGGCGGCGGTAGGGTAGAATCGGGGGAGCCATGTCCGAGACGAAAGAGCTGATGCTGCAGCTGCAGAAGGACAACCGCGACGGGCGCCAGAGGAAGCAGGAGCTGGAGGAGCTGGTACGCGGGCTCGAGGCCGAGAGCGAGAGCCTTACCGGGCGCCTGCAGGACCTGCGCGAGCGCGAGCGCAGGTGTGCAGGGAGCGCGACTCCACTCGGTTCTGCGGGCGGCTGCACCCGTGGCTTCGCAAAGTATCGGGCCGACCCGTCAGTCATTCTCCCCCTGCCGGGCCGTAACCTCTGCTCTAGGCAGTCGGGCCTGGGGCGATCTACTCAGGGGAACCTCCGAAGGGTAGGGGGGAGTCTTGGCTCGCGGCGACCCGAGGCGGGCTTCCTCCGCCCCTACCCATGGCTGGGTCTTCCCCTGGGCCGTGGGAGCCTCAGTTTTCCCTCTGCAGCCTGCAGCGGAGGCGAAGCCAGGCCACGCGGGCCTTGCGGGGGGAGGCGCGCGAGGCAGCGCGGGAGCGCGCGGAGCGGGCACGCGGACTGCTGGAGGCAGCACAGCAGCGCAAGCAGGACCTGGTGGGGACAAGGCTCTGGACAGGGCGGTGCCTACGGGAGGTGCGGGTGGAGAGGGCCAGCCCTGGATAGGGCGGGGTCGTGGATGGGGCGAGGAAGGCGGTGAGGGCAGTACTTCGGAAGGCTCGGACGCTCCCTCGATTCTGTCCGCAGGAGCAACGTAGCCGGCAACTGCAGGAGCAGTGGGAAGAACTGTCAAGTCAGGTGCGTTCAGGAAATGCCGTTTCTTGCTTCCCCTAAGAAGTGCCACTCAGGTCCGTATCCGCCTCCCAGTATATCCCTGGCCCCTAGAAGCCCGCAAACCCCGCCCTCACAGAGATCCACCCCCAGCTATTTTACTACGGAGGGGACCAGCTGAGCCGGCAGCGCGCGGAGCAGCAACTCGGGACCCAATTGCTAGCATTGCAGGTACTTTGGTAGGGCTCTGAGGGCTGGAGCAGCGGCGTGGGCGGGGCCATGTGGAGAGCTGGGGTGGGTGGGGTCCCGAGGGCCAGGGGCGCGGCCCTAAGGCGCAGCGGGATGCCCGGCGGCCGGGCTCCTGACCTTCCTTGGATCCAATGGAAGAAACAACTGGAGTTGCTGGAGGCCAAGCACGCGATGCAGGCGGAGGGCCTGCGGCAGGTGCGGGCGCAGCCGGGTCTGAGGGGGAAGGCCGGCTTGCGGGTGGAGGCTGGTCCGGTGCAGAAGAGTGGACAGCGGTGGGAATATCTCCCCGAGTCTAAGCAAGGCTCCCCTCACCCTAGGGCGCACAGCGGACAGAGGAGGCCTGGGCCAGTTTCCAGGAGCAGAGCGGAGTCCTGCAGGTGCTGCCCCCTCTACCTTGAGAGCCACTCATCTCTGACTCCCCTGCGGCCTCTATCCTTCCTTTCCCAGAGTGGCCACAGCCCGCCTCCCGCTCCACCCTCCCCCTCCATCGACGCCTTACCCTGTCCAGAGACCTCACCCCCACCCCCTTCAGGAGCTGCAGGGGAAAGTGATGGAGGCGGCGGCTGCGCTGGATGCCTCGCGAGGCAGCGCGGAACTGTAAGGGACGAGGACTGTTGGGTGTGGTGGGGCGACTGTGGCTCGGGCAGATGGGCCCTATCGACGCCTGTTCCCACAGTTGCAACTCTCAGTCACGCCGGGTTCAAGACTGCGCGGGGTCCCTCATGGAGGAGGTGGCCAAGGCCGAGTGTGTGAGCGCGTACTCGGGCGAGGAGGGCTGGAGTCAGGACCGCCCCCCCCACCAGAGCCCGCCCCCTGCCAAATCCGCCCCAGTGGGGCTTCCCCTCACATCCACGGGGATCCGCCTCCCCATGTGCATGCCCCCCTTCGACCGACCCGCCCCCACAAAGACCCCAACTCGCGGGGTACTGGTCCCGGTGGTTCCCGCCCCTTACGTGAGACGCCGCGCCGCTCCCCTGCGGCGGCCCCAGAGCTGGACGCCACTCCTCCCTCCCCCCGCAGAAGAAGCGGCTATTTTGCAGCGCGGGCGCGACGGGCACCAAGTGAGCCAAGGGAATGGCCGCGGGAACGCCGGGCTCGGGTCCGCCCCCCGACTAGTACCCTGGGGGGTTCGGCCGGTTTGCCCGTCCGTGCGTCCTCTGGCCCGCAGGTTGTGGGCACTGACCGCGCTGCAGAAGCTGCTGCTGCTGCTGCCTGTCGGCTTCCTGGCGCTGGCGCTGCTCTACCTGCTGCTGGTCAACCCCGAAGCCTTGCGCCGCCTGCTTCCGCGCCTGGTGTCGGACACCGCCTTCCGCCGCCTGCGCTACACGCTGTCCCCGCTGCTCGAGCTGCGCGCGCGCGGGTTGTTGCCCGCCTAGGATTCATCACGTCGGCCGCGGTCACCTGCACCTCTGTCTCCCGTGTGGTTTCTGGGTGTCTGGGGGAAGCCAAGGGGAAACGCCTGCGGGTGGGTCGTGTGCCCCTCGGGGCCCAGTGGCAGGCTCTAACACCTCGTCCTCAGTGGGCGGGGGGCTTTCCAGACAGACGCTGTGTCTAGAGAGTTTGTCTCCGGAGCTCCGCAGCAGGGGGGCGAGCCGGCCCAGAGCCTCTGGCTTGAGTGGGGTGCGCCTTCGCCTGGTGCTCGCACCAAGGGGCTCCCGGGCGGCATTTCGGGGAGGCCCCTTTCCTACAACCCGTGCTGCTGCCCTGGAGCCAGCTGGGAAGTTGGTCTGTATCTTGTTAAACTTGCCTTTTTTTTTTTTTTTTTTTTCCCCTCCCTCTGCTAGTGAGCCTAGGGCGGTAGCGGAAATTGGGGAGGGAGCGGGTGGGTCTGGTCTCCTTGGTGGTCTGTGTCCTTTGGCCCTGCGGTGCGGTTGTTACTCAAGATCCCCGCAGCGTCCCTTTGTTAGTTCTCTTGAGATGGATTCTCCGCAGAGCGGGGCAGCTTGGCGGTCCTCCCTTTGGTCCGCTTCCATGTCTGTGTTCGCGACTTCGGTCTTTCTAGGGGAATCGTCTTTTTATTTATGTGAAGTGTTCTGCTTAGTGGCAATGACGAACCTTGGTTTTATTTTGCCTGATACAAACACTGCTCTAATTTTACTTACTTTTTTTTAGTAATGAAATTGTTCTATGATCTTGTACACACAAGTGTTTTTGCTGTGGCCTTTAAGCAATTGTTTTCTTATTGATTTGTATCCTCTAATCTTTTTTTGGTTAAATTTGTTTATGGAATGCTGTGTATCAAGCTTTATCAAATTTAAGAATTGTGCAGTGTCTTTAAAAAATCCATTCTTGCCTGGAAGTCGTAAAGACATTCTTATATCCAAATACTTTTTTCACTGGTGTAAATATTTTGTTTTTCCATCCATCCATCAGTATGTACTTGGGTTTATGATGCAAGAATCTTTTTGCATTTTCATCCACATTTTAGACTCAGCTTGTCAATTTCCATAAAACAGACTGGGGTTTTGATTATGCTGAATTTAAAGGCCAATTTGCAAATAATATATGTCTTCCAATCTAACATGGTGTCACTCTCTATTTTCTTTTCCCTCAGGAATGTTTTGTATTTTTTAGCGTAGAGCTCTTGCACATTTTTACATTTATCCATAGGTATTTGATTTTTTTTTTGGATGCTATTATAAACGGTATAGATTTTTTAAAGATTTTATTCATTTATTTTTTAGAGAGAGGGGAAGGGAAAGAGAGGAAGAGAAACAACTGGTTACCTCTTGCGCCTCCTCCCCAAAACGTGAACCTGCAGCCCAGGCCGGGACCCTGACCTGGAATCTAACTGGCGGCCCTTTGCTCTGTGGGACGATGCCCAGCCAAGTGAGCCGCACCAGGCAGGGCGGTATAGATTTTTAGTTTCATCTTCCAGCTGTTCGTTGCTAGCATCTAGAAATGCACTGACTTTTGTATATTAACCTTTTATTCTGTGATAGCGCTGAACTTCCTTATCGTTCTTTGGTCCTTTCTGTACATTCCTCAGGATTCTGTAGACGATTTTATTGTTATGAAGCAGGACAACTTCTCTTTTTCTTTTCTGATCTTTCTTTATCCATGAAAGGGATACTGCTCTATAATTTTATTTTCTTGGAATGTCCCTGTCTTATTTTAGTATCAGGGCTATGCCACCTTCACAAAAAATGAATTGGGATGCATTCTTTCTGTTTTCTGAGAGTGTGTGACATTGGTGTTACTTCTCCTTTGATGTTTAGCCCAGTGGCTTCCAACCTTTTCCATCTCGTGGCACACGTAAACTAATTACTAAAACTCTGTGGCACACCCAGAAATAATTTTCCCAGTCTGACAAAAAACAGGTGTAATTTTGATTCGTTCACACCGACAGCTAATGTTGTATTGCCTGCTGCCTTTTTGCAATTTGGTGTAAGGGAGAAGAGGTCAGCGCCCCTGACTGAACAGTCAGGCACCGCAGGTTTTAAAAATTCCTGAGCCACCGGGGGAAAATCGCTGGTTCAGACTCATCTGGGCTTTATGATGAGAGTTATCATGTGTTATGTAGACTAATAGGATTATAATTATATTACATATAATTACATAGATTACATATAATTATTATTATACCTAAATCATTTTTCTTTTTTGATATGAAAATTTATGACATTTTATTTAACTTTTTCTTCTATTTTAATCATTGTGCAAGTACAGTTTTCTGTCCTTTACTCCCATCCCAGCCCACCCACCCCTCCCTCCCCTCCTCCCTCCCATTTCCAACCCCCCTAGTTTTTGACCATGTGTCCTTTATATTTGTTCCTGTAAACCCTTCCCATTCTCCCTTGAAACTCCCCTGAAATCCCCTCCCCTCTCCCCTCTGGTCACTGTCAGCCTGTCCTTTATTTCAGTGTCTTTGGCTGTATTTTGTTGGTTTGTTTGTTTTGTTGTTTCATTTATCTTTGACACAGAAGACTGTATGAATTGTATTGTAAGTTTCTTCCCAGGGCTGAGGCATGCCTTTCTTTCATATGGTCCAAATTAGTTTGTTCCCTTTTCTTGTGTGTTTCCGGAGATGAAGACGTTCTCTCCTGTACTTTCTTCTGAAAATCTTTAACGTTTACCTTTAACAGACGGCTCTGCAGTCCACCTGGAAGTGATTATGTCACATGTGAGGTAGGTGGTCGAGATCCTTTTCTCTTCTGTGCGGATATCCAGTTGACACAGTACCCTTACTGAAAAGCCCATGTTTCTCCTCGGGCCCTGCCTGTCTCTGCATTTGTGGGAGGGCTCCTGGGCTTCACCTCTCTGTTATTTATTCGTCTTTCCTGGCACCAGTTAGCCCAGTTAGCAACACTGTTTCAACTACTGTATTTCAGAGTAAGTGTTGATATCTGGGCTTGCTGGTCCTCAGGATGGAAATAGCTGTATTTCACCTCTGTGTTGCCATGCAAATGTAGACTTGCCAATTCCACGACACATCTTTCTAGGATTTTGATTGGCATTGGCAGTGAAACTACAGACCAATTTGGGGAGAACAGATATCTTCCTTCAATCCATGAATGTATTACTCTGTTTAGATCTTTCAACAGTTGTAGTTTTCAGTATTTCTTACGAACCTTTCATTAGGTTTATTTCTTGGTATTGGATGTTCTGCTACGCAGTTGTAAATGGTATTGTTGTAATTTCAATTTCTCCCTTGTTGCGAGGTAGCCACACACACACACACACACACATACACACACACACGACTTTTATATATTGACCTGTATCCTATAACCTTGACTACACATCACATTTATACATTATTTCGGATTTTTATGTACACAGATGCCATTTCTGAGTTTTATTTCTCCTGTTTCTGTTTCTGGCCTGACTGGGCTGGCTCGGGCCTCTGGGACTGGATGTTGAAGAGACGTGAAGCAGGAGTGGGCCTCCTTCTTTCCATAGGAGGCACGGCTTTCGGTACTTCACCTGTAAGCGTGACGGGCTTTTTGCGGACATATCAAGGAAGGTCCTGGTCTTTCAGGACTGGCTTCAGTACATCTTTTGAGGTGATGGCTGGCATCTGTCCCACCCTGTCCTGAGTGCAGACCAAGCTTTGCTAACAAACTCCTCGAAGGTCTCAGGCTCTTTCTTGGGTTGGTCGTTTGTCTCCCACATCATCAGAATAGGAATGAGATTGTTCTTAAGATTTTTTCTTTTTTTTTAGTCTCTAAAGAGACTAAATTTTCTTGTCAGTTTATGGACTTAGATTTTCTCTCCTGTATTGTAAATAGCACTTCTAATTTTTCAAGGCAGATGATTTGCCATATTGCCAGAATCTTGTACATAGCATTTGCTTGATTTTCTTTTTAAAGCCAATTTGACACACCCTTTTTTCAATTATTTCGGGATGAAATGATTTCTACTATGTTTGAATGTATTTCTGCTCTTTTATGTTTACCCTGCCTTTTCCATGCTTTCCCCCTTCCCTTCCTTATCTTGTTTGATCTTTTTGGAAGTTACACCCTTATTATTGTTGCTTCTACTTGACCTTGGCTCATCTCTACCATCCTCCCCAAACACAAACTTAAAGCATGTTAACTCTGCTATTCCATCAGATCTAACTTGTATTTAAAAAAAAAAATTCTCCCCAGAGGCTATGTTCATTGATCCTAGAGAGAGAGGCAGAGGGAGAGAAACATCAGTTGGTTGCCTCCTGTATGCGCCCCAACCGGGGATCGAACCCTTGAACTTTTGTTGTACGGGACAACACTCCAACCAAACAAGCCATCCAGCCAGAGCGTGTATTACATGTATTTTGTTTACTGTTTTAGTTCCACTCTTATGTTTTAAGATTTTATTTTTTAGAGGGGAAGGGAAGGAGAAAGAAAAGGAGGGAAACATCAATTTGTGGTTGCCTCTCATGCTCCCCCAACTGGGGACCTGGCCTGCAACCCAGACATGTGCCCTGCCTGGGAATCGAACCTGCGACCCTTTGGTTCACAGGCCCATGCTCAATCCACTGAGCTACACTAGCCAGGGCTCCACTCTTAATTTCCCAATATTTAGGGCTCTTCCAGGTGTGTTGCTATTGATCATAACTTAATTCCATGTATCAGAGAAGACACCTTGCATAATTCCGAGACCTGTTTTGTGGCCCAGCATTCGCCCTGTGATGGCGAACAGAGGCAGTGTGTTGCTGCTGCTGATGGAGGATGTTTAATAAAATGCCCATCAGGTCAAGGTGGGTGATGTAGTTGTTCAGGTTTCCTGTGGTCACTTTCTTCCTACTTCTACCAGTTGTGGAGAGAGTGGTGTTGCAATCTCCAGCTCTCATAGTGGATTTATTTCTCCCTTGAATTCTGTCAAATTTGGTTCATGAACAGCCACACCTGATTATGGTTGGTAAATCTTTTCCCCTCTGCTTTCACCTTAGGTCTATGTCTATTTAAAGTGCATTGGTTTCACATTCTTATCTGCTTCTAATCCCTGCATTTTAATCGGAGTGGTTAGTCCATTGATGTTTCACATAATTAATGATGTAGTCGCACTGAAGTCTACCACTGCGTGGTATCTCTGTCCTATGTGTTATTTCTTCTTCTCTTCCTCATTTCCTTTTTTTGGATTAAACATTTTGGAAAAGATTTTATTTATTTATTTTCAGAGAGGGAAGAAGGGAGGAAGAGAGGGAGAGAAACATGAATCAGTTGCCCCTTACTTACACATCCATAACCCAGGCACGAGCCCTGACTGGGAATCAAACCGGTGACCTTGTGGTTTGCAGGCTGGTGCTCCATCCACTGAGCCACACTTGCCAGGGCAAATGTAAACATTTTTTGATTGAATTAACTGGGGTGGCATTGGTTAATAAAATTAGATAGATTTCAAGCACCCGATTCTGTAGCACATCATCTGCATACTGCACTGTATACTTGCCACCGAAGTCGGATCTTCCATCACTGTGCATTTGACCCTTCACTGCTCCCTCCGCCTTTCCCTCTGGCAGCCAGCAGTTTGTTGTATCTGCGAGTTTTTGTTGTCTGTTCACCTGCTTTCAGTTTTGTATCCCACATCAGTGAAATCATGTTTCTTGACTTTTTGTCTTATTTAATGGAATATTTTTTTTAAAGGATTTTATTTATCTTTAGAGGGGAAGGGAAGGAGAGAGGGAGAGAAATATCAATGTATGGTTGCTTCCTGTGAGTTCCCTGCTGGGAACTGGCCTGCAACCCAGGCATGTGCCCTGACTGGGAATCGAACCGCGATCTCTTGTTTCACAGGCC
This sequence comes from Trachops cirrhosus, assembly GCA_028533065.1. Classification (NCBI taxonomy): domain Eukaryota; kingdom Metazoa; phylum Chordata; class Mammalia; order Chiroptera; family Phyllostomidae; genus Trachops; species Trachops cirrhosus. The sequence continues at coordinate 50,478,742 of CM052546.1, read as the reverse complement.
CGCGCTTAATCCACTAAGCTACACCAGCCAGGGCTAATGGAATGTTTTTAAAAGTTTCTTTTAACTCACCCATTGGCTTATTAAATTTTTATTTACACTGCTTAGGGCTCAACTGTGCTTCTTGAAGCTGTGTATGTATGCTTTCCACCAACTCTGCAATCCCATTAGAAGTTGACTGGAGCTTCTCATTCAGCTTTCCTTTTTTTTTTTTAAGAAGGATTTTATTTATTTTTAGGGAGAGGGGAGTAGAGGGAGAGAGGGAGACAAACATCAACTAGTGGTCTCTCTCACAACCCCAAGTGGAGACCTAGCTTGCACCTCAGGCATGTGCCCGACTGCCAGCCTTTTGGTTCACAAGCCAACACTCAATCCACCGACCCGACCCGTACCAGCCAGGGCTCCTTTCTTCTTTTTTTAAAGATTTTATTTATTTTGAGACAGAGGGGAAGGGAGGGAGAAAGAGAGGGAGAGCGACATCAGTGTGTGGTTGCCTCTCACACACCTCCTGCTGGGGACCTGGCCTGCAACCCAGGCTTGTGCCCCGACTGGGAATTGAACCAGAGACCCTTCGGTTCATAGGCTGGCACTCAATCCACTGATCCAGTCAGGGTTGGACTCCTTCTCTTATAAAAAATTTACCTATCGATTCTAGACAGAGAGAAACATTGATTTTCTTGTTCCACTTTTCAGTCTTTACTTCCTATCTGCTTAAAATAATTAAAGTGTCATGTTGGGTGGGAGAAGATGGCTGCCACTAGGGGCCAGTGACACAGACTGGTGTCCCAAAGGAGAGCATCTGAATGTGAACACCAAGGACACAGGAAAAGACCAGAGCAGAAGTGGGACTCTGAGCGATGCCTTCACTGAGAGACGCGGGCAGGACAGCTAGGTGGCCTCCGCGGGCCGAGTGGAGACGGCTTTGCAGTGGGAGGGAGCAGTTAGGGAAGACGCGATGTTATTTTCAGCACATCTGCGCTGCGCAGGTGAGTCATCTCTGTGATGCTCACAACCAGGACACCTGGCCTCCCGCTGCGGGGTGGCCAGCCTTGCACTGGCTGGGGGCTACAACGGTCCCCAGGAGGCCTGTGAGTGCAGGCCCTGCAGCCGGGCGGCCCTTCCCCAGCCACTGTTCCAGGACGCAGAGAAAACACTGTCCTGCTGTCTTCCCGGCACACCCAGGAATCACATGCACTTGGGACCAAACAATAAACCCGACATTCAAGTTCAACACAGCACTTTTATTTTCTTCATGTTGGTTAAATCTTGAGTGTAATTTTTTTTTATACACAAGAAAATACTTCATGTACCTATGAAATAAGACAGGTAGGGAATGTGTTCAGTGCAAACCTGGTGGTCCCCCGTGCAGAGACAGTGCCGTCACATGATTGTCGTTTCAGTCTTGTGCCACACGTGGGCCACCCCGGAGGAAGGAGCGGGTGGCCAGGCTCTGCGGGGGGCCGCTTTTGTCCTACAAAAACCACTCCACTGGATGAAACGGCAGGGCTACTGGCCGCTCACCCCCTTTGACCTCACACAGCAGTGGGGCCAGGGAGGGCTCACGGGGTCCATAATTGCCAGTGGCTTGGGTGGGGGCCCAGGGCAGCTGGTGGTTGGTCACCATTCTCAGTAGGGGATGTCGTTCTGGTAGTACTGGATCATGTCGTAGGTCCGGCTCCTGGAGGGCCAAGAGTTAAGGGAGGCTGTAAGGAGCCAGTGCCAGTCTGGCATCCCTCACTGCTCTGGGCCCTCCACTTTGGAGTCCTCCCTACTCCCCTCCTTCGAGGTGCAAATGCAGAATTACAGACCCCCTGGCCTCCCACCAGCACCTCCGGGCCGGGGACACTCCTTCCCCCACGAGCAGCTGTGGCTGTGCGAGCCACGTTCTGCCTGTTTCCTGCTCCGCCTCCTCTGAGGCCACCTCACACTCAGTGGGCCTGAGATGTGGGCTCCAGGGACAGCCCTTCCTCAGGTCCCCAGATCTGTCTGTCTGTAGGAGCTGCCCCTGTGCATGTGGCACCCAAGTGAGTGACGCTGTACTCAGCCAACTACTTTCATTTCACCAACCAAACTAATAACCAGAAGAGACCTTCCTGTACTGCCTTCCAGACCCCTCACTGACTCAGAAATGTCATGTCCCCACACCCACCCCAAGCCAGCCCCCCCCCGCCCCCTTCTCTGCTGACGTGTCAGCAAAACCACACGGCACTGCTCCCTCGCTGTCACAGCCCAGCTCTCGCCCACCAGGCCTTTTCCTGTGCTTGTTTGGACCCGCCAGCTACAGCACCCGGCCCCCTCCAGTCCCAGCAGTCCTTGCCCCTCCCTGGGCTCTGCCTTGAGAACCCAAAACCGCCTCTTCGAGAGGCTCCACTGCCCACCCGCCTCCCCTGAGGCCCCTCTCATCATGGCTGCCAGGCCTCACAGACTCAGCCCCAGACCGGCACAGTTTCTGGCCGTTCCAGGCCTCTGCCGGGAGTCCCAGTGCCTCTCCACCAGCAGCCGTTACCCTGAGGGGCTCCTTCAGGGCATCCGGGAGTGTCCCCGAACACCGGCCTTCTTGTCACCTGGCCCAGGCATGGTCCCAAACAGGTGCCCAGAGAGCACGGAGGGGGGTGACGCCGCAGGAGGGCGGGCAGGAAGGGGTGGCTTGCCTGTTGCTGAGGAAACAGCTCTGGATGACCTTCATGATGAAGTTCGCAGCCTCTCGCTCCGTCATGTTGGGGCTGAACCTGTGCCTGGTGGACAGGCTGTGTCAGGGCTGTGGCCGCCAGGGTCGCTGCCCACAGCTGCCCTCCCCAAAGGGCGTGTTCCTGCCCACACACTGACCTTAGCACGTGCAGGGGTTTGTTCAGCTGAGGGCCGGGCCTGGCTCATGTGGGGATGCTGTTCCCAGCTGGCGTAGAGAGCCCGTTCCCTCCCCCAGTACCTCCCGGGGTAAGTGGCCCCAAGGCTGGGGAGCATTAGCATGGCGGGGGGAACCTCTGGCCTCCTTGATCATGGGAAGGGGCTTCTGGGAATGTCCTCAGCAGTGGCTGGCAGAAGCCAGGACATCTTACAAACCCAGTCCGGTAACAGTGCCTCACCCTGGAACCCCGTCTGCTCTGGGGTTCCAAGGAGAGTGCTCAGCCTTAGTAAGAATCACATTTACCCCACTCAACAGGCTCCCATCCCCCCAAACGGCCTAGTGTCTGCCCAGGACCTACTTCAAGAGCTTGATTGTCTGGCCACGGAAGCAGGGCAGGCCCGTGTCCAACATGAGGGTGACCAGAGAGACGACTGCATCCATGTAGGGCCTGGGGAGAGGCGGGGAGAGGCCAGTGAGTGGGTGGCCCCGCCCACAGGCCTGTGCCGGCTGCTGCCCAACAGCTGCTCATGGCCTGTGCTCGCTTGCTGGCCCCCACACCTCCGCCGCCCTCCCCGTGTCACTGGGGCAGACCCTGCAGCACCCAGGCTGGGGCTGCACACCCCCTGACAGACTGAGCAGTCACGCTTTGGTCCCTCTGAGCCCTCCAGCTGTGGTTTCTGTGCCCAGCAGAAAGGTGCCCTGACCCGCTTTTCTTCTGGGGCGGTGGGCACCAAGGGCTGCAGGCCCTCATAGACTCTGGGATGGAGTCCAAGTGTCACCATACACCGTTGTGTGCCTCGATCACATGACACCGGCACCAGGACAGTGAGTCTCTGGCATTCGGACTTGGGGTGGGGGGGTAGGTACTCAGAAGGGTAAGCTCCAGGCACGGACTAGTGAAGCCAAGCCCAGGAGGCTGCAGGACATGGCTGGACTGATGCCCAGGGCAGGGGAAGACCCTGGCACAGGCGGGTAGGGAAGAGGAGACAAGAAACCAAGGCCCAGGCAGACCTGGGCTACCAGGTGGCCTCCAGCACCTTGCTTGCTCTCTTTGAACTTCAGGCCCTCCATTCATAAAGGGACATGAGAAGGCTGCATGGGCCCTGGCTGGTGTGGCTCAGTGGATAGAGCATCAGCCTGCAAGCCAAAGGGTCATGGGTTCAATTCCTAGTCAGGGCACGGGCCTGGGTTGCAGGCCAGGTCCCCAGTAGGGGGTCCTTGAGAGGCAACCACACACTGATGTTTCTTTCCCTCTCTCCCTCCCTTCTCCTGTCTTAAAAAAAAAAAAAAAAAGGCTCCATGGGACATTTCCGAGTCTGGCCTTACTGGCTGAGTGGCACCCAGGACATGAGCCAGGCTGCCCACACTCCTCCCCGGCACTCACCGCACAGCTAAGTAGCCTCGGACACACATCTCCATGAACCACTTGAAAGGCGTGGCCTCCATCTTGCCCCCCATGATCATCACCATCTCATCTGTCAGCTTGATGTCTGGTTCCCAGCCCAGGTTGCCACCTGGTGAGCTTTCAAACATGAAGCCAAAGTCTGCAAAATCCCAAAAGTCATTTGTAATGGGATCAGATGCAGAGCAGATACATGGGTATGTTTCAGCCAGGGCTCAGAGCCACCAGCTTCCCACACCCCAGAGCTGACCACAGGTCATGTTTTCTTAAGAGACGGCAGGAGAGCAGCAGGCAGAAGAAGTGTAGAGAGGAAGCAGAGGCAGGAGCCAGGCTGGAGCAGACAGAGGCTAGTGCCCAGGCTGCGTGAGCTTGGCTCCGGTTTCTAACCCCAGAGCTCCCCATGCCTCATGGCCCTAGCAGTGCCCTCCCCCAGGGCCCTCCTGATGGCCAACAGCTCAGCTCTCAGAACTCAGCCTGAACCCACCCTGAACCTGACCCTTCCCAGCTGAGGGCCCCAGCACGCCTGCTCCTCTTTGGGGTGCCCTGGGCTCCAGAGGTGAAGGGAGAGGAGGTGGGAGGAGCTGGCTCAGCTGACCGATGTGGATGATGTGTCCCTTCTTGTCCAGCATGATGTTGCCATTGTGCCTGTCCTTGATTTGCAGCAGGAACAGCAGGAGGCTGTAGGCGGCCATGCTCCGGATGAAGTTGTAGCGTGCCTGCGTGAAGAGACCTGGCAGTAACGACAGCCCCGAGGCTGCATCTCCCGGGCCTGTGAGTGCTCACTCAGCTCCATGCCCAAGACCTTGATGCAGGGGCAGTAGGCCCTTCCCCCCATGCCTAGGAATTACTTTCTCCTGGGGAGTCCATCTCGAGGGTTCCTCAAATCCCAAGGAAGGTTGCACAGTGCCTTGGTTTTACCCTCTAATGTAGGAGGACTCAGAGGAGCAGGAATGGGGGGCAGCAGGGAGCCGAGGAGCAGGGCGGAAAGCACACACAAGCCCCGTCTGGGCGCTATCCTGCTGCTCACCTGCTGGAAGGCCAAGGTGGACTCGTCCCCATACTGGCGAGTGAAGTAGTCGTACATGCCGAAGTCCGTCTGGCGGCCCAGCTGGTCCCGGGAGGTGCAGTCGGGGATGCACTCGATCACCCCACACTAGGGAGGAAGGCCAAGTGCCAGGCCTGTGGGCCGACTGCTCTCAGCTAAGGCCTGACAGGCAGCTGTTCGGGGTCCTGCCGGGCACTTACCCCAGGGGCGGTGGCCACCACACGGTAGGGGAAGACAAAGAGGTCTAGGCCGACCAGTTGGAAGATGTTCTTGAAGAGATCAATGATCTGCAGGGCCAGCATGTCCTGGGAACCAAGGCGACACAGTACAGGGGCCAGCCTCCTCCATCTCCCATGACCCCTGGGGGCCCTGCCCAGTGAAGGAGGGAGTGGGGGAGGCTGCAGGGAGCAGGGGACTGGAGGGCCTGGCCTCCCTGATCCTCAGACATTGGGCTGAGCTCCGCTCCCTGGTGGGGGTGCAAGTAAGAGGCACCCAACCTCCAGGGCAGCTCCCTTTGGGTGGCTGCTGGGTGCAGAGCAGGAAGGGGCTCTGGAGAGCCCTGGGGTTGGAGAAAGCCCTGCCCTGATTTAATCTGCAGCACCTGAACCAAGCAGAAGCGAAGATTCGTGTTTCTGCGCATGAGGTTTGACTGTGAGGCGCGCCCAGAGCCTTGTAGAGAGGCAGGCCCACCCTCCGCCTCCAGTCTGGCCTAGGCCAACCCCTCACCTGCCGACAGTCGTCTCCCACTTTGAAGATGGCTGCCTGCCAGGAGATCTTCTGGCCATCAGCCTCCTGTGTGGTGCTCTGGTCCTCCGAGAGTGAGCAGCACCGCAGACCTGTGTGTGGGGGTGGAGGCTGCCTGTCAGCCAAGGGCAGTGGCAGGCCTTCTGAGCGTGCCCTGACAAACCCTGCTCACGGCCTGGGGGGAGGAGCCCTGGGAGCCTTGGGGATCGTTGTTCTGAAGCTCTGGGGAGGTCGATGAGGGCCCAGCTAATGTCTGGGGTTGGCCGATGGAGTCATAAGGCTGAGGAGCTTCTCCTAGAAACGTTGAAACTTAAATGGAACTGAGGACAGAACTCGCTTTTCATTAGAAGCCACACAGGTGTACCTGGAGTCGGCAGTGGGCACCGTGAGCTTGGGGGCAGGGGAGGGTGTCTGTACCCTGGGGTGTCCGGGAGGACCTGGCGTCCAGTGTTCAGGGAAGGCCACGGAAGCCACATCTCTGCACTGGCTGGGGCCACACCCCTGTACTGGGCTGACTTTCACCCTCACCAAATTCAGGCCCTCCCAACACTGCAGAATGTGGTATTTTTTAGAAATTTTTATTTACTGAGTTTTAGAAAGAGAGGAATGGAGGAGAGAGACAGAAACACTGATTAGTTCCACTTACTGATGCATTCATTGGTTGCTTCTTTTATGTGCCCTGACTGGGGACTGAACCTGCAGCCTTGGTGAATGGTTCGGGATGGTGACCTAACAAGGTGAGCTCTTCAGCCAGGGCAGAATGTGACTTATTTGGAAAAAAATCTTGTGTGTGTATACAAATTAATGATGCCACAAGGGACTATGGTGGGCCCTTTATCAGATGAGGGGGATTTGGACTCGGAAGAGGCCAGGTGAGGACAGAGGCAGAGGCTGCAGTGACACAGCTACAGGTCAGGAACTGAGAGAATTAATTCCACTGTTGAAGTCTGTGCTCCAGTGCAGGGCACCCTGAGCAAACACGTACACGTCCCAAAAGCCCTGGCCACTCTGTCTCAAGAAGAGGTCTCTTGAATTGACTCAGGGGTCAACCTTTAGGGATCTCTGTCACTGCACAGGAGCTCTGTGCCGTCCCCAAATGAGGGGCCACGCTAACAGTGGATAGATGGCCGTCATCTCTGGTGGGGATCCGGTGACAAACTAACATGCCAAAAGGAAGTGACATGAGCAAGGGGAGACACAATGACACTTATCATCCCAAATGATACCAGAAATTCTCCACTGACCTTCTTTTTCAAGTTCACTGACTCCACATCGTTTCACCTTAAACTTGGCCAGATACGGAGCTTTGGCAGCACTGCAAACGACAGAAGGAAGGGCACAAGTGATACGGCAAACAGAAGCCCACGCAGAAGTGGCTGAGGAAGGGGCGGCCTTCACCTCTGCATGGGCGTCCCCGACTTGTAGTCGATGTCCAGCACGATGGCCTCAGGGTTGCTGGGCAGGTAGCAGCCTGTTCAGGGAGAGAGGACAAGTCACAGGGAGCCTAAGTGTGACAACGGCGAGGACACAGCCCATCCTCAACACAGAATTCCCCTTGCAGAGTCCACCCTGCAGACGGGGTGGTGCGCAGGTAGGTGCCTCCAGGTCCGTCTGTGGCACCGATAACTTCGTACTCCTGGCCACGGAAGCTGCCCTCCCTGATTCTGTGATCTCCCCGGTGCCTTCCTGATATCTAACAAACGAGCCACTGCCTCCTGGGAGATGATTCTCTAAGAGGACGCACTGAGCACTCAGCTTGGACCAGCACACTGCTCCCCGGGGCCCCCATGGCTGCCCAGCGCTGGTGTGGGGTGGCCCAGTCTCACGGGACACACGCGGCAGCTTCCTGCCCTGCTCTGCTCACCCGAACACCCCAGTTCTTGGACTCAGCCCACTAACTGCAGCTCCCTGCTCAGCACACATGTCAAGTAGGAGACCAAGCAAAACCCCTTTCTTGGCCAAGGAACTGGCAGTTGCTCTTGGGGAGTGAGCTGGCTGAGTCCCCAAGGGGGAGCTTCATGGAGGGGCCCTGAAATAGGAAGAACTGGGTCTCCCGGGGAGCAGAGTGAGGCTTTGCTGTGGAGTGCAGACCAGCTGTCCCACGAGGGGAAAGAGAGGCAAACAAGGACCACATGGTCCTGCCCCCTCCTGCTGGCCCTCCTTTACAGCCAGCTCCAGCCTCTCTCTCACAGATGCAAACTCTACTGCTCTGTTCCAGAGCATAATCTGGGGGGAGCTGGCGCTCACAGATGAGGGAAACGGAGGCCCTTGTGGTTGTGAAGACTTCTCTGGGAAGCTGAGCCGTTGTCTGTGCTGAGCAGGGCAGGGAGCTCAAGGGACCGAGTGAAGCGAAGGTCTAAACTGGGACTCCACACCGGCAACCTCGCTGAGGCCAGCCTGGATGCCCAGGGTTTTGCAATAAAACCTTTGTATCAATGGTTAAAAATGGAGAGTCATGCAGTGAAGCCTGGATTTACACCCTGACTTGAAAAAGCACAGATCTGACCACATGGGGCTCCAACTCCTGCACGCCAATGGGTGCAAGCACCAGGGAGCAGCCTCCCATCCAGGGTGCACGGGCTCCCTCAGCTCGACGGGCCCTACACACACCCGTGACACCCCAGGTCCAACCCTGTGCCCACCATCTGCGTGGCCTACAATGCTCCTGTCATGCTGGAGTTCAGGAATCTACTAGAATAACAGCTGGTGAGGCCAGTAGGCAGCAAGGATGAGAAGGAGTACCCATTAAGAAGCTGCTCCTAGCTCACCAGGGACAGATTCTGGAGAGGAGCACTCTCTGGGTGACCAGGGCCCCAGCTGGAGTAGCGCCAGCCCCACCACTGGTCTCCACACTCCCGGGGAAGGGAAGCAGCCCCAATCCCCGCCTGCCTTCAAAAGAGGCCCATCTCCTTGGCCTCCTGAGGCCCCCTGCTCACCAGGCTGTACTTTAACTTCAGACAGAGCCGACAGACAAGCCTTCTTTCTCTCATCTCCTTTAGGGTAGGGCCTATGAAACAAGACAGACACGCTGAGTCTCCAGTGGGAACGAGCCTGTAGGACTTCCGGGGGACCTCCCTGGGCCCCCTCCTGCCTGCCCGCCCTCTGAGTTTGTCTCTCCCCAGCTCCAGCTCCTCCTGGAGGCCGGGCCAGGCTCAGTTCCTTCAGGACCACAGCCATCCTGCCCTGTATTCCTCACTGAGAGGCGAATTGCTTTAATAGCAAGAGCCGTGATAGAGTCTGGCTTCCTAATGAGGCTCCTGCAGAACTCGGAGAGAGCAGAATGGCCCCCCACTGTGGGACAGTGCGTGGAACAAAACGAAGACACGTTTTCTGAAGTTTGCACGGCCATGCATTTTGCTATGCTCTCAAAGGGCAGAGGTGCCCACCCAGGCTGCTCGTCAGCACTCCCTAGACAATTCCGACGAGCCGAGGCTGGCGGCAAGGCTGCTTACTTGATGATGGCAGACACGTTGGTGATCTTGTTAAAGAAATCAAATTCCCGCTGGTAGAAGTCCTTGGCTGGGCCCGACAGGGAGCCTGTGATCTCCTCCACCAACTGCTCCAGGAGGTCACCGATGTCGGCTAACAGAGAGACCAAGAGGGCGAATCTGCAGCTGAGCCAGAGAAGGCCCCGGAGAAACCCCACACATCTGCCACATGCACAGCCTAGACATTTCCGGGCACCTCGACCGGCCGTCATCAGAGTGTGGTCTGCAGACACCGGGGGGCCCCTGGGACCCTCCAGCAAACCCCTCAGTCAAAATCACACCTACAGGATATCTGCCCGCCTCAGTGAGGCTGCGCACAAGCAGTGGGGCCGAGGGCTCGAGTGGTCCCTGGAGCCCCCCGTCTCTGCTCTCAGGGCTCTGCTCTGACTGACGTTAGTTCACACTGGCAGCTAAAGCCCACATAAACGGAAGTTCTTTGAGGGTCCCAGTGTTGTTAAGGGTGTGAGGACGATTAAGAAGTCTTTGTCGGAGACCTGTTGCCCTGGGTGGCTGCCTTGTCTCACGCGGGTCACTGGGTCAAATGCAGGTGCCACTGCTTGGGAGAAGGAGCTCAGCCCAAGCAGGAGGGTCTGACAAGTGCCTGGGGAACTGGGGGACGGGGCCAGTAGGCAGCATGGAGAGTGGGCTAGCGAAGGCTTTGTGATGGGTGGGGTCCTGCTCCCTCTGTGTATTAGAGGGGAGGTGTTCCTGCCAAATGGTGGGAAGCAGGGGAACTACGGGCTGGGGCAGTGCGGGTCATGGAGGGCTCTGGAGGCCGAGCAGGCTCTGGGCAGCTGTGGAAGGTGTTAAAGGTGTGGGGGCGGGGGGGGGGGTGCAGTGTGTGAGACCTGAGGAAGATGACAAAACACTCACGGTCTTTCTGGTGACCCTCTTCATCTAGATAGATGTTCGTTTTCATGTTCCAGATAAACTGGTGTGCCAGGAGCTGGGATTTGGACGCCGCCCACAGAATATACTCCCGCACGTAGCCCATCTGTAGGAAAGCGAGGTCACTGTCAGCCCAGGTTTGGAGCCCCTCTCTCACAGGAGAGACTCTTTCTAACCCAGGGCAGGAGCTGACTCTCAGCGCTTGCAGATCATGCAAGAAGTGAGGCTGAGTGGTTTCCGGCCGTGAGCAAGCTCTCTGGGCCTGCAGTGAGTCTAGCCCGAGGGCCAGGTCAAGTTCTGGTGGGCTGGTCAGCAGGGCAGATGGGGCCCCTTGCTGGTGGGCTCTGAAATATAAACATGAGTTAGCTCTTGTTTCATGTTCCTTCCCCGGGATTCTGAGAGCTGTGACACTGTCACCAATTTCTGCTGGTGTCAAGGATGAGGAATGAGCAGGCCGGGTACCGAAACTCCTCTGTGAACTGCTGTTTAGAACGATGGTCCACGGTGATGCAGGGCTTCCCGGACAGCTCTAACGCACAGATGCTACTTGAGTCGACGCACTGTGGTCACCGTCCTAATGGCCCACCTCTCCTCCTCCTCACTTTCCCCCGCTCATAACACCAGTTTTGATTACCGTGTCCCAGGTTAGAAAGGCAGTTGGCCTTTCTGGAACACTCCTGGAGGAGCGGCCTCTCCCTTCCTATGGTAGCCTGTGACCCCCCACCTGGTAAAGTCTTCCTTGGACAGATGTTCTCAACTTGGGGGGGGGTCACAACTTGGGGGCTCACCAAATAGGTCAAATTTCAAGTAGCTCGTCACTACGAGTTTCCCATTTCTAACCCAGTAAAGGGATCTGAAGACAAACTACGACTGTTCAACCTGTAGTGTGTGTAAGTGTAAGTCCACGGGGTTTCTGGGCTGGTGGACGCGTAAGCTGTGACAGCGGAGCGTGCTTGGAGAGTAGAGAAGCTGTGCGTGCTTCCCACACACCCCTTGCCCTACGCACCTGCTCCATCTGGCTGTTCCTAAGTCAAATCCTTTTCTCATAAGCTGGTAATATAATCAACTTTGCTAGGACCATGAAAAGGGACTCAATGAAGGAACAAACCGAAAATGATAAGAAAACGGAAACCACGGTGGCACAGTATTAATACGGAGGAACTGTCATTGGTCACTCTGGGCCACAGAGGCTTGGGAAAGATCATGGCGTTTTATTTCTATGTTTCTTAATCCACATAATATATACCTTGCTAGCCAGTTAGGTTGAAAAAAAAACATATATATATATATAAATTTGCACAGGGTGACACAGTTCCAAAGCCAACATTTACTAAGCATGGTCACTTTCATCCTGTTTGCTCCCTCTCCGGCCATTATTAGTTTTGGTTTATTTTTCTTTTTAAAAAATATACGCTAATATCTATTATATATATATATGTGTGTGTGTATTTAGTTTGTATCCCTTCAAGCTTAGACTTAAAAAAGAATTCCTAAAAATGAAAACAAATTCTTGAAACCAGTGAAGCTGGCTGAGTCCTGGGTGTCATAACCACCCAGTGAAAAATCATTTCATGTGATTTTAAAACAGACTAATTGGACCGTATGTCCCCAGTATAAAATGTACCAAGGACAAAAAGGCAACAAAATCTGACCCAGTTTTCAGCAACCACATCATGAGTAATAATATTGGTCTTGTTATTTTGAAACTATGAAATATACATAGTAGGACACAGCAAAAAGGCAGCATGTTAACATTGCTAGGAACCAACAGTGTTAGTGTTGGAAGACGCAGACATAACATTAAAGGAAGGAAAAAACTTGGTAATCTTGCATTTGAATAGGAGATACCAGAATAATGCCATGATGTACTGTTAATTTTTCTAAAAAAAGAGCTCTATCTAACGGAAAGGCCTAGAAACACTGACAACCCAATGGCTGTGATCCCGCTTAGCATTCAGACTGCAGGGTCACGATACCATTTCTCGTAAAGTGGCCCAGAGCTCCTCGGAAATCTGGCAATTCCAGGTTTGAGGCAGGGAAAAGACAAGAATAGCCTAGAGTATCTTGTCGTTCTGGAAAGCAAGGGGGTTTTCTGAGGTTGAACAAAGAGCAAAGACTGATGGGCAATCGGGGTTCCCAGTCGTCAGAAAGATGGGCCTCAGAAACAGCTGTGGTGACCGGCGCACACCAAACACCTCAAATCTGTGGATTTATGGTAGATGGGGGGAGAAAAAACCTCATTGGTCACCTTTAGGCAATGCTAATTAACTAATTATTTTGAAAACTAGAAAATAAATAAAGAAAAAACCCTGGGAATCTTATGTAAAGTAACAGCCAAATAAAACAAACCACAACCCACCTGCATCTCCACATGCTAGCGGCTACACTCCCACCACAGCCCACTCTGGCCTGTGCCTGCTCAGCGCAAAGACTGAACACACAGCGTCCCCAAGGGCTCAGCGTCCTCTGGTGGCCACCACTGTGCCCTCACATGGAAACCCTTGGTGTCCCCTCCTACCTTCTCCTCCTCTGGATCAGGCCCTTTTGCCAGTTCCATATGGAAGCGAACACAATGCAGAGGAGAGAGTAAAGGGAGTCCTTACAGGGAGGAAAGGTGCATCACAACAGCACACAGTGCTGGGATGGGTGCTGAGGCCCCGGCTTGGTGGACCTGGTCCTACACAGCATCCGATCCCCTGCTCAGGGCTGGAAGGCTTTTGAGCTAGGGCAAGACCCAGCCTATCCACAGAGGTTGGCTGTGATTCTAGAAGTGCTTTGGTTTTTGGAATGAGATGAAGCATCCTGCCAATCCCTGGGGAAGAAGTCAGCCCTGGGACACCCAGCCACTGTACTCACAGCTGCTATGCAGAAAGGAGTAGTGGGAAGTGGCCCACAGGTGACCTGCCACTACAGGGCTCAGCCAGGATGCAGCAGGGAAATGAGGCTGGCACAGGGCATTGGGGAGCAGGATTGGCACCATTGGGGAAGAAGCAGACGCTGCTGGTGTACTCAGACCCTGAGGCACGGGCCATGTGGGCTCGGGCTGTGGTCACCCCCATCGCTGGTCTCCGTGTCAGGCCCTGTGCTAGGCATCTTACGTACATGTGCTCTGTTACAGGCGGAGCTGTATCCCCCCAGTTCATATGCTGAAGTCCTAAGCCCCACTGCTTCAGAATGGGACTGTATTCGAAAATGAGCCTTTAACAAGGTGATTAAGTGAAAAATGAAGTCCTCAGGAGAGGCCCTAATCCAATCTGACTGGTGTCCTTACTCAGAAGAGACACACAGAGGGACAAGCATGTAAGGGGGCACAGGGAGAAACAAGCCAAGGAGAGAGGCCTCAGAAGAAACAACCCTGGCTGACACCTTGATCTTGGATTTCCAGTCCACAGCACTGGGCGAAAATACACCTCTGTTGGCAAACACCCTCCCGTCTGTAGTGCTTTGCTATGGCAGCCCTTGCAAGCCAATGCGTACATCACCTCATCTAATTTTCCTCACCACTTCCCACTGAAGAGATTCAGGGAGTTAGGAGAGCTGCTGAGAGTGAGGAACCTGGGCCAACCTGCCCAACCTGAGCAAATGGCTGAGAACACTTCTAGAATATGCTCACTCTGCGGAGTGAGGCTGAGCCTCAGGGTGAGTGGGGGCCTCCTGGCCATGGGCACCGGTGACAATCGTGCTGGGAATGCGTGTGAGAGGAGCTCGGGGACAATGGTCATGGGTTGGTGGCCCTGCTCCTGAGGCACAGCCTGTCCTTGTTGCCCCCTCCCCAGCACCCCGCACAGCTGTCAGCATGAAGAGCAGCATGCGTAGGCACAGCCTTACCTTGTCATACCTGAGGGCCTGCACAATCTGGGGGATGTAGAACAGGATGGCGTCCTGCAAACGAGAAGGAGAAATGACATGACCCCAGGGAGGAAGGACAATTCCTCATGTCTAGGAATGGTGAGAACAACTCAACAATGGTGGACGCCCCACCCCAGCTGGGGACTGGCCCTGGTGGTGCTCAGCCTACAGGATACTGAGACCCTGGGAAAGGCCAGAAGACAGCAAGAAAAACGGCCAGTGGCTCAAAACACATGATCGGTGAGAAAAAGCCAAAGGAACAAGAGCTGAGGTTACAGCAGACCTGTGTGCTAGAGCCACAGTAATTCAGACTCTGGACCATTCTACTGACCACCTCTCACTATGCCTGTCATGTGGGGTCACTGGGCAATGAGCCCACATGGCCAGAACTAGAATCAAACTCAAGTAAACTTCCTTGTTTTAACTCAAACACTTATAGTAAAAAGAAACATAACAAAAAAACCCTCTGAGTCAGACCTAAATCTGTCTTCTATGACTGTTTGAATAGAAATGAGGACCAATGATTAATCAGGCCTATGGCGGGCTTTGAGATAAAGCCGTCTTTCATCTCTCCACCTGAACAGTGTCAGATAGTCCCACTGAGGCCAGCTGCAGCAGGACCTGGCTTACCGGTGGGAAGGACCGCAGGACTTTCACCCCATACTGTGCCGTGAGAGGATGTGGTGGGTACATGCTGGAGAAGTAGGAGAGGCCCGTGGGCGGGTCCGCCGGCGCCCAGCACAGCACGTGGCTGAGCTCAGGTGCGTCCGCGTCGATGGTGTGCCAGGTGACCAGGAACTGGGAGGGAGACAGGGAGGTGGTCGGCCTCAGGCAGTCCCCGGGGACCCTCTGGAGATACTCGGCCCTGTGCCACATCACAAGGATGGCCCCCAAAAGTGATGATCATAAAGCATTTAAAACAAGGTGGGAAAGGCTTCTGAAAGTTATGTAAATCAGCATAATTTCAACCAGGGTGAAGCACATTTAATATTTCTCTACTGGAAATACAAATGCTTCCTATGAGAAGTGGAGAACACAGGAAATTAGAAAAAATCATCATACCACTGAGATCACCACGTTTTTGTTACATTTCTAGTTTCCAGGCATTTCCAGAGGTCATTCTGTTTTTGTGCATTTTGAACCCAGGCCCCAGCACACAACTATGCTACCTTGATAGCTTCAGGAACGTCACTAACGGCTCCTGGGTCCAACCGAACCAGACGGGTCACTTCACTGCCGATGGCTTCTGTGTTCTTAAACCTGCAGCCACAGAGCGTATCATGAGGACAGCCTCGCCAGCAGAAGGGGTGCCAGGGAGAGCCCTGAACTGGAGGGATACAGACCAATCCCAAGTAGTACCTAAACACTCTGTTCTATGGACACAGTGGTAACTCTGAACACAAGTGTTTACAATAAACAGTGCTATAATCGGCTATGATGAAATGCCAGAACTATCCCAAGCAAGAATCGTCCTATCTCACCATTCAAGGACGCCTCTCTTTACAATGCTTGCCTTCAGAACACGCCCTTGCCCTGGCCCCCAAAGGGGCCTATCCCTGGGCAAGAAGGCACCTTGGCAGCAGGAGGGTGGGTGTAGGTAATCAGGTGTTACTGCCCCAGGCTAACACCACATAAACTTTCTACAAAGCACTGTTAGGCTGTGGTCCAGACCCAGAGGACTGAGTCAGGACCAGGAGGAAGCTGTCAGTGAGCAAGTACGGGCTCACAGGAAAGAACGATCCAACCTTGCAAACGTCCACATGGGGAATGTGCACCCTCTGGTGGGGTGAACACAAGGGCCTCGCAAGTCCCTCCCAGCTACCATCGACCCAAGAATTCTGCCCCTGTATGAGCTCCCATGGGAGAGTTCCCAGCCCCTTGGTTGATGGCTGCCTCCTCCGAACAGCCTGCCACTGAAAGACAGCATCCAGGGAGAAACCAAACCCTTCCCACGTTAACTCCCTGAAGTGGGGGCCTCCATGTACTTTCTTTCCTCCTCGTCTAAGACTGGGGCCCTGAATGTGCCAATGCGACCTCCCTGGGCCCCAGGAGTCTGTGCTGTGAGATCACGGCACAGGGGACCAGGTGAACGTCCAGGGGAGAGGACCAGCCTGCTAATACTGCTTCCCTGACTGTCCCTGATGAGACACATCACACTCCTTCCCATGAAAGCCCTGCTCCTCTGGCAGGGCCCTTATCAGGCAGGTGTGGCCTGGGCTCACCTGGCTGGCAGCTGCACGGCCAGGTAAGGAGAGATGCTCCAGGCGAGGTTCACGTTATCTTTCCACTGCTTCTCACTCAGGCTGATGTACTTGGACCTCCAGTTGGCCACGCTGCTCTCCCCCGCCTGGTCCAGCTCCAGCTCTGGGGCCGACAGTGGGTTGTACCATGTGATGAGACGCTCAATCTCGGTGGCCTTGTGAGATGAGACAGACACTGATGTGCTTTCTGCATGCGCCCATATGCCACTCTGCAACCCTCTCCTCCCGGCGCTGTGGGCGCATGGGGAGTGGGGCCTTACCAGCAGGGACAGCAGCAGCGTTCTGCGCTTCATGTAGTATTTGTGCAGCTGGGAGCCCCGGTTGGTTTTCTTGGACATGCCTAGGGGAGGAGAGGAGCCGTGTATATGTGTCCTTGGAGGTCACCAGCCCATCGTTTGTTTCTAGAGCCCAGGGGAAGCTGTCTTTCAGCACTCTGTCCACCATCTGAGCTGCCAAGATGACTCAGACCTGTCAGTAAACCTTCAACTGACCTGACTTCTTGGAGATGGTTGACATGCCACTGGACAGGGGGTAGGTGTTGATCCAGCCTTGTGTGGCCTGCTGGCGAGAGCCGACGGCTATATCCAGGTTGCTCCGGGTGTCTTGGTTATCTGCGGGCAAACACATCGTTGCTTCTAGAAAGAGGCGTCTGAATTTTCACCAGGATAAGGCAGCCAGTGGAAAGCCGAGGGGGTGGGCACACGGCCGATGAGGGCTGTGCAGAGACAACCCAGACACCCGAGGAGTTCTTTATCTAACCATTCTAGATGAAAAGCTTACTAAGATTTATATCTTCCTCCCAGTCTTTAAGATAGAAAGAAACACATATGGCGGTCATCTGGATCAATGGTGGCAGTTATCTGACCCCCAGCACCGCGCTGTCTGTTAAGACAGCAGTAACTCGGGGGCCTGTGCGGGCAGATGATAAGGGCTGTTTGCCCTGTTCTAAGTGGAGTCAGGAAGCTGACTTAGGAAATCACTGTGTGCATTTTTCGGTTTTCTTTCCTCCTCCTGGCAGTCAGGGTGCCAGCTGTGGGTTTGGCTGCAGAACCTCCACTTCTCACTCTAATTTATGGCGTGTAATTGGCTCCACACTTAGAGAAGCAAGAACATGTTTCCTTCTGCAGGTCTGCTGCTTGCTTACACTGTGCATCCACCCTGGCTAGCTCAAGCTCAGCTCGCATGTTACCTTTTCTAGAAAACTGTGCTGGCTCCCCAACTCCAATGGGTCAAGCACCTCTCCTTGAGGGGTGCCCCATGATTCCCTCCGGTTGAAATCACCTGTTGGCTTGACTGGGTTCTACCCGCAGGGGCCTGTCAGATGTGCAGTGGGTCCCGTGAACTGAGCTGGCACTGGGGACAGTTACAGCGATGGCAACTGCTCAGAGCCGCCTGTGTTCATTCATGCTCCTCGGCTGGAGCTGGAGAAGTGGCGGCCAGGCAGGGCCCTAGTGCTTTTCTGACCTGGCCCCTTCAGGGCTGCCCACTGCATATCTCTGTCCTGCAGCACCCCCACCCCATGCCTCAGCACCCCCACCTGTGTGAGTAGCTGCACTGCTCAGAGCCGCCCTCACCTGGGGGAACCAGCTGGCTGGCAGTCAGGTACTTCTTATCTGAGAACATCGCGGTCCAAAATTTAATCATTATGCTTATGTCTTCACGCAGTCTCTTTTCTCCTTGAGTAGGGAACCTCGGGGGACAGCTTCAAACAACCACAAGGGGACAAGAGCTGAGTGCCTGGAGTCAGGGACTAGAAGGCAGCACATCATAAAGCAGTGAGAGGCGACACCAGTGACAGCTGAATGAGAGGTTATCCCAGAGCTCGTCATCAGCAGCCACCATCTCATTAATCCACACAGGAAGTGCGATGTTCTCACAGCCCTCTCATGACCACCTCTGCCAATGTCCTCAGCAACGCCTCCAGCCTTCAGCCAAACGGTGTGCTTGTGGTGGGCTGTGCAACCACAACTGTCTCTGTATAACACCACCACCCACACCTGCAATAACCTGCAGGAGGCAGGTTATTCGCAATTCTTCATGTAATCACCATTCATATTAATTGGAAAGTTAAAAGGGTGCACTTAATCTCTTAAGCCAATCGAACTGAGTCGTTGTTTATCTCATAGGGAGCCCAGCTAAGTGCACACAGGAAACAGAGCAGGGCTGAGGATATTCAGATCCAAGGAGGTCGGGGTTGCTGAATGAAGCTGGTGGCATACACCAGGCAAAGCGTGTCCTCCTGTGAGTGACTTCCCGGGGTCCGGGACAATCAGAGGTACCGTCTGGGGCTAGGCTGTCCCTGGACACTGCACAGCACAGCAGGGGTAGTACCTGAAGTAGTCAAAGGCGGTTGAGTAGATCTTCTCTCGGAGCACATTGCGGATGGTGGCATTTGGAACCACGTCTGCGTGCAGGAGGGACAGCCCCAGGGTCAGCAGTCTAAGAGAGAACCAGGGGCTGAGTCAAAGCGCCGCGCAGCCTGGACCAAACCCCCGTGGGGCTCGGGTCCGCCCTGCAAACCACTGGGCCCTTGGGCTCAGGGCACTTCTGCAGATGACAGAGACCTAGGTTGCCAGGACTGTGGCATCAGCCAGGTGATCGCAGTTCACAGGTTTGTTATACCCGAAATGAATCAGGAAAGGTTCTTCTTCTTTTTTTAAATTAAATTAAAGTGTTTTTTCCAGGAAAGGTTCTTCTTAAACCTTCACTTCTGTTGGGGTAAACTGAACAATGTGTGTGTTAATCTCCCTTCGCTGTAAGCTTCCATTGAACAAGCTATCTGCAAACTACTCCCTGAGATGCCATCAGCTACAGGTGCTCTGAAGGAAAAATGTTTAATTCAATTAAAAAAAAGTTTTTTACCAAGGACCTGGTTCTGCCAGGTCAGGGCTCCTGAACAAGCATCTACAGACAGTGCTGGTTTGTAACGAGGTTACATACAGGAACAGAGGAAGCACCTCATCATTTCTGCAGTGATTCCACATTTCTAAGTGGATCCTTTTCTAGTAATTCATTCTCATGGCATTTTATAAAGGTATAGGTTGGTGACAGACTTAAAATTAGGGAAAGAAGAACTAGCCCTTCTGCAGTCGTTTGAGAAGCACAGCCTAGGCGGTGCCCAACCGGCTGCAGGAATGTGGGTCTGGAGCTCAGGGGATGGGCAGACACAGCTGGCATCGCCCGTGGGCAGCAGGAAGGGGAACAGGCAGGAGAAGTGGCCTACCCCAGTGGGGTTCTGCACCTTCCTCCCCTGACCACACAGACACCCGCAGGCCCAGCTCAGATCCCTCCCCATGTTAGGCTGGCCTTTCTGCTGTGTCCACAGTGCCCCTGGTCACAGCATCTGGCTTGAGGCCCCCACCAGGCCACATGTCCCAAATGGAATTATGTACCCTCCCCTGTGTGTCTGGTATTTTGCACAGGACTTGGCGTGCAGGTGGTATGGTCAAAAGTTTTCTGTGGACATCTCAGAGGGGTAAAGGAACCTGACCAAAGTCACTGCCGGCCCCCCAGCCTGAGCTTGTCAGACCACCTAATTTTTACTCACCACTATGTCACCAGAATGGTGACACCATTTTGCTGCTACCCATTCCCAACCAATTTAGATAGCCGCTCAACATTTGGCTGACCCAGGTCCATGGGAGGATCAGCTCCCTGGATACTCCCCTGCTGTGGGCACAACAATGCCTGACCTCCCCATACAGTGGGGGGCAGTGGGCCAAGTCCATTGCAAACACACTGGGGGCTCGGTCAGGTGTGCTGAACAAGTATCAACCATAGGAAACTCCCACGAGAGGGCCCCCCACCAGAGGAGGAGAGCCTCTCACTTGAAGCGGGGCCCAATGGCCGCCACGTGCCGGTTCATGCTCCCCTTGGCCCCGCCGATGTTCAGGGACATGGAGCGCTGCAGCAGGCTGGAGAAGATCTCCACTTGGTCGGAGCTGCAGTACTTGGCGATCTCGAACCGCTGCACCAGGAACTGAGAGGGAAGGACCATACGCTGGGGCCTGACT
This sequence comes from Trachops cirrhosus, assembly GCA_028533065.1. Classification (NCBI taxonomy): domain Eukaryota; kingdom Metazoa; phylum Chordata; class Mammalia; order Chiroptera; family Phyllostomidae; genus Trachops; species Trachops cirrhosus. The sequence goes on along the minus strand of CM052546.1, from coordinate 50,458,210 downwards.
GGTCCACCCGCAGAGCCAGCTCGGCCAGCTGGGGAGGAGCTCTTCGCTCAGGAGGGCAAGTGGGTTGTGAGGGAAGAAGGGAGAGACTGGCAGGAGCCTGGGGACGAGGCTGGAATAGTCAATGCCCCCAGCTAAGACAACCTTAACCCTGGAGCCCCATGATCGCTGGGCCATGGGCCCCAGGGGGAACCCCCACCCCTGTCGCTAGAGTGGGTGGAGCACAGCTGATCCCGGTGAGGCGGTGGGGCCCAGGCACATACGTCAATCCAGATGTAGTGAGGGGTCACTTCGGGGGCACAGGGCTTGGGCTGACTTGCTTCTGATGCTGCCAGGGGGTCTGCTTCCTTTATCTCAGCAGAAAAAAGGCCGAACTTCTGCTCCACTGTCATCTGCCAGGCCCCTGCCATCTCCCGCATAAACTGCAAGTACACAAGGACTGTTAGCTCCTCGTAAAGCACAGAAAGGTGCTTACTAATTATTTTTAATTATTGAATGAATAGATGCTCCTTGAACAAAGTTTAGAAAACCAAAGAAAGTATGAATTGAAAACACAGATCACCTATGATCCCACTGCCCAGTCTTCTTTTTCCTCTCACCAAAAAGCCCATTCTTGAACTACGGCCAGGCCACGTTCTGTGTGACGGTGGCCAGGACTGCTCTGTGACGGCAGACCTCTGACCAGAACCCACTTCCTTTCGCCACCCACATGGACCTGGCACGGTGCCTGCACGCCACTGAACAGGCTGGGGAATGACTGCGGGAGGTGAGTGGGGTCTGCAGCTGCCACTGGGCTGGGCAAGGGGTTCTGCAGGGGAACTGCCTCCCTATCGGCCTGACACCACCAGGCAGCTCCTTCAAGGGGGTCCAGAGCCCCCTGCAGGGTGCTGGCAACTGAGGCTTGGTGCCTGAGGTAGGTTCCCTGGCTCTCTGCCCATTATTTATTTCCTCCTCCTTCCTCACAGTTTTGTGTGGGTGGCCAAGCGATCAGTCACAAGTACCCCCACCGAGGCCTCTGCTGGGTGGGGTAGCCACATGTGTTCATGTGCACTAATGAGCAAGTGTGCATCGGCTGGGCGAGGCCCTGGGAAAGAAGGGCACGGCAAGTGGTGCTGGCCTTGGCCCTCTGCCCTCCTCCCTGCCCGGAGGCCTAGGAGCCATCTCAAGGTCCTGAGGGTGAGGTCAAAGACCACACAGTATAGGTGGCAGAGTTGCAGGCAACAGGCCCAAGATATCGACGAGCTGCCTGTAACATGAGAAGGACGAACCCCCGTGGTCAAGGCACTGTACTGGGTTTCTGTTTTCTGCAAGGAGATGTAAGTATTACAGTAGATGGAGAAATTGCAGGGCTGCCAGCACCGATGAGCCACAGCCGAGGGCCACAAAACCACTCATTTGTTTGAGAAGCATGTCCTGGCCACTGCCTCTGGGCCAGGGCCTTCTAGGCTCTGGGAACAGAATATGAACAAGACACACCCACACAGTCTATGGCAGGGCCACAGATGAATGCAGAAGCAAGCTATAGACCCTGGGCACTGGCCTCTGCTAAGGGGAAAATAGCCATGGGGGGGCTTGGCACAGTGAACAAAGGTGGGTACGCGTGACACTTCAGGTGGGGTGGGCAGGGGGAGGCTGAGACAAGCCCTGGAGGAGACACAGGAGCAAGGCTACCTGAGAAGAGCACTGCCTGAGCGGGGACAGCACTGACAGCCGAGAGCAGGAGCACACCCGGAGGGCAGAGGCAGCAGGGACCCCAGTGTGCCTACAGCGGGAAAAGCCAGAGGAGCAGAGGGAAACGGAGGTGAGGAGGCAGAGCGGCCTCGCCTAGGCAGAGGGCCTGGAAACTAGTCTCTTTTCCTCCGCTGAGTACAGGGTCGCACTGACAGGCGGGTCTGGGACCTGGGAGGGGCCTGATTCAACCCCATGTTTTACTGACTTGCCCTGACTGCATGGAAGTGGAGAGGGACCGTTGGGGGAGCAGGGAGGCCAGGGGCCGCCTCCATAGTTCAGAAGCGAGCAGAGGCTGGGGCCGGGCGGGGGGTGGGGGGAGCAGCTGAGATGTGGGAAGTGGTCAGCTTCTGGTAAGAAGTAAATCTGACAGGACTTGCTGACGACCGTCTGTGGGGAGTGTGAAAGGGAAGTCACATGGCTGTGAGAATTTTGAGCAGAAGGAAGAATTACTCTGGCTTTTCCAGAGATTGGGGCATAAGCAGAGGCCAGTATGGGCTACTTCATTTGTTTTGAGTCATGAATAAGAGCATCAGACGGAGGAACCAGAGTTTCCTCTGCCGTAGTGGGGTGAAGGCCCGGACCCTGACGAGAAGGGTCCTCACACTGAAATGAGATCAACAAGCTCGCTAGCTCTTCTTTACTCCATGAATGCAAAGGATAACACAACAGCCACAGTGGTTGCCTCTAAGCCACAGTGATTATGATGATTTTCGTTTTTTTGTTAGGCTCACACCCTCCACCTTCTCCATAATGAGCAAACAGCTTTTATAATAGAACAAATTAGAAACCAGAATGCAACAGTACAATAGACCCAGGAAGAACAGCAGAAAGGCCTCATGGGGTGCTGCTGGGCTCGGACGGCAGGCGCTGGCAGAGGCGGAGATGGGGCGTGAGAAGAAACAGATGACCTGCAATCCCGAGCCAACAGCAAGGAAGATCTGGAACACATGCACGTACACACGGATCTGACACATGCATCTGTCAGACTGCTGAGTGGTGGGTGAAGAAAGCCACCCTCGTGGCTGGTTCCCAGCGGGAGCAGATCTCTCTGGGAAGCAGCGAGCCCTGGCAGCTCACGGGCCGGTGCTGGGTCTGGGCACCAGCGGGTGTCTGAGGTCTGCCAAAGGCTGAGCGAACTGAGGCCGGCAGAGGTACTGGTGGGGGCAGGGCAGGGCACAGACCAGAGTCTGAACGACCCTAACTGAAACAGCACCCTTTTGACATAAAAATCCTTCCATGACTGAGCTTCCTAACTTTGCTGGAAAGTAAATATAAGGGAAGGTGAGGTGAAGAGGAGCAAGAATGCACACTTCCTGCCAAGACTAGCCCCTCGGGAGGCAGTGACAGTCATTTTAGCCACTTGAACTTTAAAGAATTGAAAAAAAAGTCTATGGAAACCAGCCCAAAGATGACCCTGATAACAGAACTAACAGATCACACAAGAGCTTACAAATAATTATTATATATATATGTTCAAAGATATAAAGAACAGATGAAAATACAGAGACTCTCACCAGAGCAGGACAAACTATATAAAAGAAAAAGAAATCCTAGATCTGAGAATTATATCAGAAATAAAGATATATAAGATGGGTTAATCACAATGAATAAGGCAGAAGAAAATACCAGTGAATTGGAAGACAAGCCAATTAAAATGAACCAAAATGGGACTTCCGGCCAAGATGGAGGTATAACTAGACACACTGTGCCTCCTCACACAACCAAGATACAGACAACAACAACTTAGAAACAGAATAACAACCAGAACTGACAGAAAACTGAACTGTAAGGAAGTCGGACAACCAAGGAGTTAAAATAGACACGTTTGTCCAGACTGGTAGGAGGGGAGGAGTTGGGTAGCTGGGCAGAGAGGGATCGCAGCACAAAGAGCTTGGGACCAGGCACGTAAGACCGCAGCGGGCGGACTGTGGGTACACAATCGGCAGCTGGCAGACCCTGGACGAGGGGTGGCAACCAGCAGACCCAGTGAGGCGGTGATTATAAAGCAAGGCACTTCGAGCAACCCAGAATCCCAGTGCTGGGAAATAGAGCCCCAGGGCACTGATTGAAAACACCTGTGGGGGTTGAGGCACAGGGAGAGACTCCCAGCCTCATAGAAGTGGTCATTGGAAAAACCCACGGGGTGCACAAGCCCACCCACATGGGAATTAGCACCAGAAAGGTCCAGTTTGCTTGGGGGAAGCTGCGGAAGGGACCGAAGTCCGACAGCAAGCGGAGCAAGTGCCACTGTGTCTTCTTGGACCCCACTCACACATACAGCATCACAACCCAGCAACTGGGTGCCCTGCCCTCCTGAACACCTAAGGCTCCGACCCTCATACATAACAGGTGCAACCAGACAAAAAAAAAAAAAGATGGCTGAAACAGAAGAACAAATGAAAGCCCCAGAACCAATCCTTTTAAGCGACCAAGAGATAGCCAACCTATCAGATGCACAGTTCAAAACACTGGTGATCAGGATGTTCACAGAATTGGTTGATTTCGGTCACAAATTAGAAGAAAAAATGAAGGCTACAATAAGTGAAATGAAGAAAAATGCACAGGGAACCAATAGTGATGGAATGAAAGATGGGTCTCACATCAATGGAGTGGACCAAAAGGAGGGAAAAAACATACAATCAGAAAAGAATTCTTTTCTGAGAAAAGAAATAAGAATTAAAAAAAATGAGGAGAGGCTTAGGAAACTCCAGGACATCTTTAAACGTTCCAACATCCGAATTATAGGGGTACCAGAAGGGGAAGAGGAAGAGCAACAAGTGGAAAACTTATCTGAACAAACAATAAAGGAGAACTTCCCCAATCTGGCAAAGGAAAGAGACTTCCAGGAAGTCCAGGAAGCTCAGAGAGTCCCAAAGAAG